>JARQOC010000009.1:100364756-100808948 GCA_033576535.1 Allobates femoralis | reverse complement strand
ACATGGGAAGCTCCCAATCAGGGGTGTGAGCAGGGTTATACACAGCTCAAAAAAATTAGCTCTGCTACATTGACAAAACAGGTTCTATGAAAAATACACCATGCATCCCAGTAAGTGGTACGTTGTTAAAATTAGGCTTTCTTGTCCTGTGTTATGCTGGTCTGATTATATAGCAAAACCCTGCTGACAGATTCCCTTGAAGCTGTGAAACTTTGCTGGCACTACTATCTTCAGGAACTCTTACTTTACTCTTGAGTAGTCTCAGTGTCTCTCATCATGAGGTAAAGCATGCGCTTTCAGTGTTTGTCACAGCCCCCTCTCCTGATCCCATTTTTCTTAAGCAATGATCTCTAGTAGATTGAAAAACAAAAAGTGAGGAGAGAAGCGGCACTCAGGAGATCTTTTTTACATACCGGCCTTATTGTGCTTTCAGGTTACATCTTAGGTGCAGGGCAGGGAGGTGCAGGTGGAGCAACGGTCCGTTTCGCGGTCTTCCGCTTCAACAGGCTAGCCGGATCAGCTGTGGAACAACCTTTTTATAGGAAGTGAACCACAAACTGACCAGCTGATCACAATTAAAACAATCAATAAGTGAGAGCTTTCATAAAAAACATTGAAAATACAGAGGCTAAAAAATACAGTAATTAGACAAGAAATAGAAAATGAAATCATACCATGTACATGAGAAAGACCAGACTGCTGAAATGCCAGGTTGTAGAAATGTTTTACTTACAGTGGAGGGACAGATTCGGTCTTCCATCCGTCATGTTTGATCTAGCAGGCTAAACTAACCTGAGAGATAACCGATTGAAAGGCAAGGTGGCAGACACCCAGACGCTGTGAGAACCTAATTTGCATAACATGGCCGATTAACCCCTGTTGTACCAACAAGCATTATAAGTATCAGCTTTTTTTTTTTTTTTTTTTTCCCTTTCTTTCTCCCCTTTTTTGCATCGTCTCATGCAAATTTTGCCAATTTTGATTCCAGGTAGGATAAATATAAACACAGCTAGGGTAGTATTCTTACCCTGGGGAGGTACATTGTTATTGCTCCCTCAGGGTAAGAATGCCAGGCTGCCGCTGCTCTAGAGTACGGCACATTTATTTAAAGCTTTATATCCTGCCGCTGCTGTGGTGGGAGAACGCTGTGATGGTCTCCACTCATTTCATGTGGCAGTGCCTAAACATCGCTGTGTTTTATTGTCAGAGGGTATATTTGAGCTTAATAAATGAGTGAGAGCAGGTGTTCTGTATGATTACAATAAAGGAATTTCCTCCTTCTTTTTTTATTTTTAATAAAGGATTTTTCTCTGCGTCTCTCTCTTTTTTTTTTAACTATTTACTCACTGGATTGGTCATGTGGGGGGTATCATAGACACCTGAATATTGCCAATCCATGGGTTCAAGATAGCTGACGATACTCATCTGTCATTAACGCCTTCTATTTGCTTGTCTGCCGCTGCAACAGGGCAGCGGGAAGAAGTGCCAGGTTTGGCACATTTTATATGGGCACCAGTTCTGGGTCTGCTGTGGCCTGATATTGTAAGGTGAGGAATAGAGATGAGCCGTGTTCAATTCGAATTGTTCGCCAATCTCAAATTCGAGCTGTTTTGGGCGGTGTTCGAGTCATTTGACGAATTCGAACAATTAGCTTGAAATTCTAGTTCTAGGTTATGTTCGATAACGCTTCAATCACCAAAAGCTTAACCCTAACACTAATCCTAACCCTAGCCCTAATACTGTGAATGAATGTTAATATCCAGTTTCTGTGCATAGTGTGCAGAGGGGTTGTACCAGAGCTGCTGCAATAATGTTGATCTCCATTTTTTTTTCTCCTAACTGCATACATAGTGGGGCGGTTCAGGCTGTCAGACAATCACAGTCCCACACTGCTAAGTGCATTTTTTGCACACAAGCAAGGTCCGGCATCATTGGTTGTGTAAGTCACATGTTATAGCCCTATAAGACCCTGCCATTTTCCCCATTGCCATCATTTGCTCATTGCTGTAGTTCTGTGTCAGACGGCACCACTGCTGCTGTGGGCGCTATACAGTGAAAACTGACAATTCTGTTCTTATTCATCTAGTGAGCGAATACAAAGTTAGATAGATAGGTTTAGGGAGTAGGGACTGGAGGGAGGATGTAAATTTTAGGAATATCAGCAATTTTGAGGGCTGCTTCATAGGAGTAGGGATTAGGGAGTAGTAGTGTATCAGCTCTTTTAAGGGCTACTTAATAGAAGCAGGGACTAGTTTTAATTACAGCCCTTTGGGCTAGGTTAGAGCAGTCCCTATTAGTTTTTGCCAGGCAGGTGTGTGCCAGTGCTGTGCAAGTGTTTTTCACAGCATCTGGCCACATCTATCTCTTTGAATCCTTTAGGGCAGGTAGTGTAGCACTGCTGTGAAGGAAGCTACACCACCTGTCTTAATTAGGCATTTTTTTTTTTGCTGAAGCTAGTCCAGGCAATTTGTTCGGGCTAGTAGCAGTGTCCCACAGTGGTGTAGCCCACTTGTGACAGAAGCTACTAGAAATGAGCGGTGTTTGAATCGAGCGGTGAAACGACGAGTTATCGCGATAACTCGTCATGTGACTGGAAATCGCAGCCGAGATTTTGATGTCACCGCAAATCCTACAGGCCCTTACTAGTAGTGAATAGTAGTGAGGATCTGTAGGACCTACGGTGACGTCATAATCCCGGCAGCGGTTTCCGGTCACATGACGAGTTATCGCGATAACTCGTCATGTAACCGCAGGTCCTCACTACTATTCACTACTAGTGAGGACCTGTAGGACCTGCGGTGACGTCATATTCTCGGCAGCGGTTTCCGGTCACATGACGAGTTATCGCGAGAACTTGTCATTTCACCGGGAAATGCTGCCAGGATCACATCTCCGACAGGTAGGCAATGCTGGAAGCGTTGCTGGATGGATTAGAGAGGTGAGTATTGATTTTTTTTAAAATTTTTAACCCTTGATTTTACTTCATTTCAGTTCCGCAATGTATGTATATACATTGCGGAACTGAAATTGACCACCACACTAGTGTTTTAGTGTGTTCGAGGGTGTTCGACGAAAACATTCGACAAACATTCGATGAACACACCTCCCATTCGATGAATCAAATCGAACTAGAACACTAGGGTGGTGGCTCATCTCTAGAAACTACATCGCCTGTGTAGTTCCTACTCATTTTTAACTGCACGTAGCACAGTTGTCAGTTTTTGCATAGTAGCAGTGTCCACAAAACCATTACTGTAAGCCACTTCTGATACAATCAAGTACACCTTAAGTGTAGTTCCTTCTACTAATTTTTAACTACACCTAGCACAGGTGTCAGTTTTTGCCTAGTAGCAGTGTCCACAAAACCATTACTGTAGGCCAATTGTAATACAATCAAGTACACCTTCAGTGTAGTTCTTCCTACAAATTTTTAACTGCACCTTGGCCAGGTATCCCTTCGGGTCAAGTAGCAGTGCTGGTTCAGTCACCACTGCTTGATTTACATCAAACGTTTTCTTGTCCCACAACTGCACAGTTCCAAATTTTGTCACATACAAAATAAGTGGCAAAAGGCCTGCTGATGGTGGAAAGGGGAGAAGGCGTGGTGGAAAGGGAAAAAAAAGTTTGTGTCCGTGGGGTAGATGCTAAAGCTACATTATCATCAGCTGAAGAATGACTATCTTCCAGCCAAAGTAAGATGTCTACTTCTTTATGTGGCCAATCGGATATGATCCCTTTCTTACGGACACGACCATCAATACCACTTGTAAATGAGGCACAAAAACAGTAGGTGCTTGAATGGATCGCAAGTGCTCCATCAAGTGACTTCTACTCCACCTCAACTTCTACATCACAAACCCTTCAGTCATCTGAGGTGTCAGCCCAATCGCACTTCATTCCTCCTAGCTTCCAAGTCTCCAGCCGCCCTACTGACTCTGGGGTAACAGACATGGTTGAGTCTGTAGAGCTGTTTAGTCACACAATAGCCTTGGAGTCTGAGGTCTGCTCCAAAGCTGCAGTGAGTCCAGATGAGTTAATGATCTGCCCTGATACCCAGTAGGTTTGTCAGTCAGATCCAGGGCAGGTCCAAGAGGAAGAAGGTTCTGACCATCGTGTAGACCCTCATTCCCTAACAGTAACTGCTCTTGGTGGACACAAGGAGGATGATGCTGATGAGACTCAGATACCGGATTGGATGACAAATTAAGTTTTCGGTCAAGGCAGTAAGACGTTGTCTCTGAAGACGAGGGGTGTGAGAACACAGAGGATGATGATGAGGTTGGCGATCCCACTTACTGTCAACCCACAGTCAGACAGTCGATGAGGTCAGCAGAGGTGGTGGAGGAGGATGCCATTGACAACGAGGTTAGGTTGTGCCTTCCTCGACATAGACGGAGTACTGGAAGCATGTCAACAACTGCATCCGCAGCCACAACTCTGCCTCTAAGCAGAAGTCGTGTTGGCTCTGCAGGTCGCATGGGCTCTAAGCTTTGCCTAGCCTGAGCCTTTTTTGACATCGCCAACAATCTCCCAACTCATTTCATCTGCAAAATTTGTCACCAATCTCTGAGTAGAGGCCAATAACTCACTAGCTTGAGTACTTCATGTATTGACCGCCACATGGACATAAAGCCCAAGGCGCATTGGAAAGCTCACTGTGCTAGAATGCAGGCTAGCGGGGTGGACCTACCACTGTGGGCCCCATCAAGTGCATCCATGTGCTCTTCATCGTCTGTGACTGTGGGGACAGCTATCACACAGGCTTTTGGATGCAGACCTTTCACCTATTTTCCCGCAACAGGCACTGTGATTTGCAGGTCGTCACATGGTTTTCAAGTGGACAATGCTGCAGGTGTTGAACTCTCAGACATCGAGAGAAGCATCTTTGGATAAAGGCAACATTACATCTTCGCTTGCACCTCCCTCACAGACCTGCAGTTTGCCGGGGACACCCTACTCAACATTGTCTAAGCACAGCAGCCAGCCATCCGTCCCTTAGATGTGGACAAGTAAAAGACCATTTCCTCCCAGCCATGAGAAGGCTAAGCACTTGAATTTCACCCTCTGCAAGCTGTTGGCTACAGAAATGCTGCCTTTCTGCGTTGTGGACACAGAGGATTTTAGAGACCTTATGTCCATCCCAGTGCCCCGATACTAGATGCCCAGTCGCCACTACTTTTCCAAGAAAGGTGTGCCTCCGCTACACCAGCAGGTCGCAGACAACATCACCGCTTCCTTGCAAAACTTAGTGTATGACAGGGTGCATTTCATCACAGACACTTGAACCAGTAAGCATGGACAGGGGCATTACATGTCGCTGACTGGGCACTGGTTAACTATGGTGAGAGCTGGAGAAGGGTCTGCTGTGCAGGTCTTGCCGTCCCCATGAGTTATGCATCAATCCTCTGTAGGTAGAAGTTCCTCCACTGCTTCTGCCACCTCAACCTCATCTCAGTCCTCCACCTCCGCCCAAAGCCTGTTTGGTAATGCCACCCGCATTGTAACTGCACAGAAGGAATCCTGCACACCTCCTTACTATGCTGGCAGCAGGGCTCAGTGCCATCAGGCGGTCTGTACCCTGAATTACCTGGGAAATGTGAGTCACACAGCTGAGGAGTTGTGGTCAGTTCTGGCGAATGAGTTTCAGCAGTGGTTGTCCCCACTCAACCTGCAAACAGGGAAGGCCTTGTGCGACAATGCTGCAAACCTGTGTGTTCCCTTCGCCAGGGCAATATCACACACGTGCCTTGTATGGCTCACGTGTTGAATCTGGTTGTCCAGCAATTTTTGAGACACTATCCCAGCCTAGATGGGCTTCTGCAGAGGGCACGGTCTCTGTGTGCTCACTTCCAGCATTCACATCCCGCAGCTCAACGACTTGCTTTGCTCCAGAAGTCTTTCGGCTTGCCCGTACACCGGCTGAAATGCGATGTGTCGGCACGCTGGAATTCTACTCTGCACATTGCACTGACTGTGGCAGCACTGCAGAGCCCTGGTGCAATACGTTATGATGTATAGTCTGAGCCAACGAGATCCATTGGCAAAGAGGATAACGGTATTTAGAAATTATGCAAGCTGGGTAATGTCATCTGACATCTAGCGCAAGGATTATTAATGTTGAGGTGTCAATCAGATACCCGACGTTACTAACCAAGTAAGGCCACAAATAACCACCCCAATAAAGATTTAATTTGAAAACAAACTCTTTCACCATTTTTTCTTCATTAAAATCCTTTTCTGTAAAGTCTCTTATTTAGCTAAACAAAAAAAAAAAAAACATGTAAAAAAACAAAACAAAAATGAAACCCAAATAAATTCTGAAGTAGTCCAAGAATGTAGAGGGCAAGATAAGTGACTGCACTCATAATATGGTGGGATAGCAGGCACTGTATGGCTCCCGTTAGTGTGATAATCTGTTACTTCCATGAGGTTATCTCAGGTTACACAGAAGGAACCATGCAGCAGGGAATTCCGCTGTGTGACCTAAGATAATTTCAGTGGTGTCAGCACTCATAACACTAGCTGTCTCGCAAGAGGTGCCATATCACATGAAATGTAGTGGGTATTCCTTGCTGGCATCATGAGACCGCATGTATGAGCAGAGATGAAATTCAGTGAGTGCAGTGCACCCCCGGTGTTCAATTCATTGCTGCTGTGTTCGTCGAATGTTCATCGAACACCGTCAAACACGTCGAAACACCATTGAAAATCAATGTAAAATGTGTTACAATGTTAGTACCAGGCAGGGGGAGCAACTACAGGGAGGCAGGAGGGCAGCATCGGGAGCAAAAGGCACAGGCGGGAAAGCCAGTGGTGAGAAGAGGACTTCACTGCTTTCCTGATGCCCCCTTGCGCTCCCTGGATCTGCTCCCCCTGCCCGGTCCTAACTTAGGATCAGGCGAGGAGGTGGCGTGGGGAGCACAGCACAGAGCAGGAAAGCCGGCGGTGAAGTCCTCTTCTCACGCCGGCTTCCCCACCTGTGTTTTTCATTCCCTGCTCCCTGATGCCCCCTCCCCGCTCCCTGAATCTGCTCCCCCCGCCTAGTCCTAACTTAGGATCAGGCAGGGAGGCGGCGGGTGGAGCGATGAGGGGGTATCAGGGAGCAGGAAAGCACAGAACAGAGCAGGAAAGCCAGCGGTGAAGTCTCATCGCTGGCTTTCCTGCGGTTATTTCAAATGATCAGCTAATGCGGATCAGCTGTTCATTGAAGTAGCCGCAGTGATGTCAGGTAAAGGTTCATGTGAGATCATGCAGCATGAACTCACATGAACTTTCCCACGGTTGCACAGCTCAGCTACATCTCTAGTAGAGGTTCTCTACCAGAGATGTAGCTGAGCTAAAGAAGAAGACTCCACTGGACTACGTCAGACGGAAGAGGAATTTTTAAAAAAAGATGAGTCTCTAAGTGTATTTTTTGTTTTATTTGCAATAAAATATTTTTTTCTCTGTTTTGTGTTTTTTTTTTTTAAAATTCACTCGAAATTCATGGCGGACAGGTCTAATATTGGGAGACCCATAAATTTCGGGCTTAGGGCCAGCTGATATCACAAAGCTGGCCCTAACCCCTTTATTTCCCAGTGACCATGGCACCAGGGCCCTGGATGAGCTGGGTTCAGTGCCAGAAGATGGCGCTTCCCTGAACGCCCATTTTCTGGGGTGGCTGTGGGCTGCAATTCGCAGTGAGGGGATGCCCAGAAAACTTGAGCCTCACTGCGCTGCCGATTCCAGCCCCCAGCTGCCTGGTTGTACCTGGCTGGACATGGAAATAGCGCGAGCCCACCATTTTTTTTATATATGAATTTATGAAATAATAATAAAAAAAGGGCTTCCTTCTATTTCTGTTTCCAGGCAGGTACAAATAGGCACCTGGGGGTTGAAGGCAGCCCGTTCCTGCCTGCTGTACCTGGCTGGACACAAAAATACGGCAAAAGCCCACATCAAATTTTTTGGGAAAAATTCATATAAAAAATACATTTAGGACTGCATCTTTATTAACCCCTGAGGCTGGAGCGTTGTGGCATTGTAAGGGGGGTTAACTCAGGTCCCCCAGGACACTCAGGTGGCATGACCTGGGATCCGCCATTCCTTGCCACCATCGGTGGCCCAGTCCAGCTAACCTGTGTAACCATGCCTCCAACCAACTGTGTGGCATCTTTCTGTGTATGCTGTCAGAAAGCTGTCAATTAGTGGTGTGGGCGGGGTTATAAACAGTTCAGCATTCTGACCACAGCTTTATGTACAGCAGAGAAAACAAGCATAGTAAAACTGTACCTTACTGGAATCAGGTTCTCAGCCCCTACATCATGCTGCTATCAGATTACATAGCAAAAACTACCAACAGATTCCCTTTAAATGACTGCAGATCCCCTGCTATAGCCATAGCCATAATTAACAGCTGCCATCGTCAAAGTAAACACATCAAAGTTATCTAGCTGGTGGTTGAGAAGTCAGTGTATAGAAGGGAAAAACTATTTTTTTAATTACTTTCCTGGAGAGTTTAATATTTGAGAGAATTGGTTAATTATAATTTACTTCAATTATCTTACATTCAATAAACTTATTACAAGCACTTGATAATGTTTCACTCCCATATCTAATTAAAACATCTGGCTTTATATGCTAATATAAAGAATATATAATTTTTATATTAACTGAGCTGAAAATAAGCTAATTTGCATACATAAAGTATAACAAGCAATAGTATTCTTGCCTGAAAATATGTGGGGCTAAAGTAAAAAACAAGAATTTTCAAATCATGCCTTTGTTTTAAACATTTGTGATTTTTTTTCATCTTATTAGCAATTTAAAAGCAATGTCAATGACAAAGTGTACATATAGCATAGCAGTAATTCCCCTACATGTCTCAATTATTACACTGCCTCATTGATTTTGATTGAGTTTGCATGTAGTAGAGCAGTATTTTTAAGGTATTGTACAAGAAAAATTACTACTTTGCTCCAGACGCTTATCCCCGGTTGTTAGACCAAGGTTTCTGTGTTTGATAGGTGTTTCTAAGCATGTGCA
Organism: Allobates femoralis; assembly: GCA_033576535.1. Lineage (NCBI taxonomy): Eukaryota > Metazoa > Chordata > Amphibia > Anura > Aromobatidae > Allobates > Allobates femoralis. The sequence continues at coordinate 100,799,924 of JARQOC010000009.1, read as the reverse complement.
GAGTCTAAGATATAGTAGTCCACCAGGCAGTTGTGAAAAATAAAAAAAAATGTGCAATTGTTGCCTTAATGGGTGTTGAAGTACTAAAAGAAGATCCAACAGTCCAGACTTTAGATGTCTATAGAAGAGAGCAAACAGTACACATACAAAACGTTCATTTCCACTTGGCTTTGACTTTGTAGATGTATCTTACTTCTATGACAGTGCTCCAGCTGGGAGCAACTATTATATTATTATTATTATTATTATTATTATTTATTATCCCAATATCTGTGATACACACAAGGAACTTCGGATGCCAATGGTGACATCACCTCAAATAGTTTCAAAGTCCTGTTAGGTTCAGCACACTGCATTATCCTACTTGTTTCCAATAACACCATCTCCTTCTTCAGGGATCCATGTGAGAAGCTATTATGTTATGTTATAGAGTTCTGTCCTCATGTCTGGTCGTCTACCTATCTCAAATGTTCAGGTGGAACTAAACTTACAAAGGCAAAGTCCAGTGGAAATGGACATTTTGAAAGTGGACTTTTTACTCTCTTCCAGTGGCGTAACTACAATATGTACAGGGTTTGAAATTGCACTCTGGCCCTGGAGCCTAAAGGGCCCCAAAAGTCCTTCCTGCATATGTAAATACGAGCAATACTAAGAAAGATTTGCAATAACTGGGGGCCCAAATGGAGCTTTTGCTTTTGGGCAATGAGCTTCAAGTTACGCCAATGCTCTCTTCTATGGACATTTAAAGTCTGCAGGATCTTCTCTTGGTGCTTCAACACCCATTGATGTAATTGTGAAACACATTTTTAGTTTTTTTTTCTTTTTTCTTTTTGACAAGTACTTGGTGGGTTAATATACCTTGTCACCTTGCACAATAACCCAATTTATTTTGTGTAATACATATTAATTTTGTGATAGTCAGGGATGCCTCTTACCACAGGGGACCTGTAGCGCTAGCGGTATACATTTATTGCAATTTAGATTCTATGCATGCACCCACAAATGACTCAGGGCACCCTTGCATGCAACCAGGACCCAAGAGATTTTATTACCACTGACACTTATCCTAAGATGCAACAATGACAAAACGGGTGACAGTGAAGGGCAGATGGGTTGAAGAGTAGAGTATAAGGTTTATTTTAATTGTAAGGTAATAAATGTTTGTACTGTGTTAGCCAGAAGATAGAAAAATATATTAGAATCTGAGAGTCCTCAGTATTGATACCTTTTAATGGTTAACTGAAACGATGGTAACAAATAGCAAGCTTTCGAGACAACTCGGGTCTCTTCTTTAGTTTAATTGAGCTTAACGAAGAGACCTGAGTTGTCTCAAAAGCTTACGATTTTTTACCATCTTTTCAGTTAGCCATTAAAAGCTATCAACCACTGAGGACTCTCAGATTCTAATATATTTTTTTTAATTTGTAAACATTTTGATGACTTCTTAGGTTTTGAAAAATGGAGGCCAGAATTTTGCTGAATCAGAGTGGAAATGAATTGCAAAATATTCACATTTTGCTTATGCAGATTTTTGTATAATTCAAATAGACTTTAATTCCACTGAAATATATTTGCTCACCTCTAGTGTGGTATTGCAGTTCGGCTATTTCACTTCAGTAACCTATTGACAGGTGTGGTGATGTTTTTGGAGGCTAAGGCCGGCTTCACACTGCGGCATGATCCGGTCTGGTGCTGTCCGGGATGCTCCTTACAGCCGCGGACCGGATCACCACACAGGACTGGGGTCTAATATGCCCTCCGGTCCAGTGTGCAGTGCTGCAGCCACTGACAGGTCAGGACTGCGGCGCCCGCGGTCCTGACTTATCAGCAACGGGAACTGTGTGCACTGCACACCGGACCGGAGGGCATATTAGCCCCCCAGTCCTGTATGCTGATCCAGTCCGCGGCTGTCTGGGTAATCCCGGACAGCACCGGACCGGATCACGCCTCAGTGTGAAGCCGACCTAATACACCGCATCATGATGCTTTCTGCCAATTACAAAATAAATTCTGGTGCACCTCCAGCCTCCTTTGCTCATATGCAATTGTCCAACATGGCGGAGTGAAATGTGATCTAAACTATCAGGTAGGAATCAACGGCATGGAGTAAAAGATTAACAGTATATCTATGGATATTATCATGATGAATTTGAGGGGATTTTTATTTATACTGTTTCTTGATCCTTTAAACATTTCTTAATGTCCAATACATATGAACCATATTCTTATCTTGTGCATTTCTCTCTACAGATGAGATTGAGATGCTGGAAAGACTGTGGCTATCAGGGATTTGTCACAATGACAAAATTGAAGTTATGAGCAGCAAACTGGACATAGACAACATGGCTGGGGTCTTCTACATGCTTCTAGTTGCAATGGGATTAAGTTTGCTGGTGTTTGCATGGGAACATCTCATATACTGGAAGTTGCGGCACTGCATGAGGCATTCCGGGAGACTGGACTTTTTATTGGCATTTAGCAGGGTAAATATATTATCAATTATGTTTCTGTCTTAATCCACTTAATTTGTAGCTTCGAACAAAAATTATTGTGGCGATTTTGTAATTTCTGTTCTTTTTTTAATTAGTTCTTGACGTATGAGAACATTAATCTTAGTGTGTGTTCATCTAAAACAGCAAGTTTGACCCTCAAATTTATCATTGCCTTGTGATGTGAGGAGGTTGAAATTTTAGCAGAATTGTTCTTAATTGCTACTAAATGATGCTGGTTATGATGATATTGGTACACAATTATTAACAAAGGTATATCTGGTTTATGAATTGATAAAATTGATACAAAAATATCATTAGGGACAGATTACATCCATATACGTCATCTGTCACACTACTGTTTGCACACATTGGAAGAACTCCTTTTTCTCAGCTTCTTAAACACTGCCTTAAAACACTGACAATTTGGATGTCTTGTTTTCCATGTCTGCATTGACTGACAATACCCTAGAGATGAACATAAATGAGACAAAGGCTGCTTTTCCTTCAAAGTGTCTTCCTATAATGAGTATTATATTTTTTGGACTATAAGAAGCACTTTAACATAAGAAGCACCTAGGTATCAGGGGAAAATAGTAAGAGAAATTTTGATGCAAAAAATTTGGTCAAGTTTCACTGTTATGAGGAAATCTGCTGTTGACACTATTATGGGGTGATTTACTCCTGATATTGGGCCCATTCTGGGTCCTTCCTGGGGTACATGTTCCTCATCTTGGGCTTGCATGGTATATATATCCCTATCCCTAGCATATATGTTCCCCATTTTGGGTCCATCCTGATATACCGTATATGAATATATGACCCCCATTCCAGTATATATGTCCCCCAAAGTAGGCCCATCTTGGTATATATACCTCCCATTATACTCCTTTTTTATTACAAAATCAATAAACAATTTTTTTGTATACCTTCTCTACATTCCCTAGATGCGAGCTATCCTCTGGTGATACCAGCAACTGAATTGGGTGTGTAAGTGACCAGCACTGGTCCACCAACACCAGCTGCTGCCCAGGCAGATGTTAATACAAAATGAATATTCACTGCTCCCCAAGTTCAAAATCCCGCTATCTCTTGGAGCTGTTGTCAGTGATAATAGAAATCTTCACAGTAATTTACTATCACTGACCTCAGTGCTCAGAAGTGGGCAGGATTATCGGTGAGAGGAGCAGTAAATGTTAATTTATGATTGACATGTTGAGTAACCGGCGTAACAGGAAAAAACACTCCTAAGCCTGCTGCTGGCTTCCTGCAGTGACAAGCCTGCACCTGCCTCCTGTGACCCCACTCCACTGTTTCCCCCACCCACCGCACAGAATGCCAAGTAGTACGCTCGAACTATAAGATGCACCCCTATTTTTCCCACAGATTTTTGTGGAAAAAATTGTGTTTTGTAGTCCGAAATATATGGTACATTCAGAATGGTGATGCAGAAATCCTAAGCTATAATGTATGGGGAAGCATATTACATCTTCAGTATCACTACAGAATAGTTGCCTAACAGGGCATTCTAAATACCAGACAATCTATTTATGAGTTATTTTATTGAGATGGTTTTTGGGGCCACATAGGTATTTTTTTATTCACTCTATTTCTCTACAGTACGCGGAATCCTAACAGTGTGCTGTGTACACCCTGCCAGGATTTTCCTCGATCACTAACTCAAGCTAGTGATCATATAACCACAAGTGTGCAGATTTCATATTTTTAGTCACATACTGAATAGCTTCTCATCTGCTTCTGTCAATGTGCAATGTGACTGTAGTATTTTGTAGATACCCCTGAAACCCCTTTAAAAATGTAGACCCAAACTATTCACACAAACCCAAGCTCAATAGTCTTCATTGCTTGGTAAAGCTTGGTGGGAGGAAAAGGAGAGGCATAAGCCATCCATTCACACAACAGCAGTGGCGGGACTAGAGCCTGGCGGGCTCAGGCAGTTGAGGAGCGGGGGTGGTTGGGGAGGTGCTGGCAGTCGTAGTTAAGGAGCGGGGGTTGTGCTGGCAGTTGTAGTTGAGGGGGGGGGCGCCGGCTAGCAGTTATAGGTGAAGAGGCTCCTACCTGCACCGAGCCGCACATTCCAGGTCTGGGAGCCGGGGCGGCAAGGAGAGGAGAGGCGGAACCAGCCAAGGGAAGCAGGTAGCTTCCCTCAGTTAACCTCTTCTCCTCTGACATAAGGTCACGGGGGGCGGCTGCAGGCCCCCTACAGGTGCTTGAGGGGCCCCCTAGCCGGTCGTGGCTCAGGTGCAGCTGAACGAGCTGCACCACGGTAGGTCCGCCCCTGCACAACAGTCTACATCTTGTATGTTTGAAGGAATTAAAAAGATGGGAAATGCAGATTAAATCATATTTAAGGAAAAACTAAACATTTATTTATTTTTTAATCTTGTCCGGTATGAATATATAATTGTACACAACCGCAGTCTTGGGTATTTGTTATTAGCAATAAGCACTCAACAATACCCCAAAGACCCTGGGAAGTGTATAACACAATAGATGTTATTGTTATCGTTTTAATGTAGATTGGGGAAATTAAAGATAAGTAACAAGAGACACTTAAGTGTTTTTCCTTTTATTTAGTTATGCAAACATTTTAAAATATACAAAGAAAGAGTGACAGATCCGTAGAATAAAATCACAATATCTTCTTGATTGAGTAGAAAAAATTCTGAAAAACATTGAATGAACCAAATGATTGTCATAACTGAATGGCGCATTCACATCTTTGCTTTATTGCTTGGCTATCATCATCTTGCACACATTGTTGGTTTATTCCATATCCTCCATTGAAATAGGAGCACCCATATAATTAACATCCCAGCCACATTAACAGCGGCTTGAAAAATGTGTCTTTTTTATCACAACATGGTTTCTTAGGTGATTCCTGGCAAATTATATTGCCTCCGTCTCTTTTAATCTTATCCTCCCCCCTTCCTCTCGCTTTGCCTCTTCTTGTTACTATTTTTCAAAAATTAATGACCTAAAACAAGGACAAACAGAAAGACGTAACAGATCATTCTAGGAAGAGAGTAAAAACAGATCAGATAAGGGAGACCGAGAGAGAATTCAGACATATCCAGTAAATACTGCATAAACATTGCGTACAGCTCCGGAAATTACCGAGCTGCTTTAACCCTTAGATCTTTATTTTGAGGTTGTTGATTTCACTAAAATTGAAGAAATCATGTTAGACACATTATACAGTTTGTTAAAATGTCCTCAAGTTTAAAAAACAAACAAATCTTTCCAATAAGGTCAAACAAAGATTAATAACTTTGTTTATGTCTTGTTAGATAAAAATGCCTTTCACATAACATTATACTCTACTTCTCCTTCACCCCTCCTACTTACTGCATTGATCATTCACCCTGAATTCACTAAAATACATACATCAGGGAAGCAGAGATGAAATCAAGTTACAGCTGCTGACTATAGAAGTCTATGGAGAGAGGTAGGGTAAGGCTATGGGGCCGGATGGAGCAGGATGACAGTCATTTTCCATCTAGTTTTCATCTGTCCGAGAGGGACGGGAGAATGTGGGTTTTTCTCCCAGACACAAAATTGCAGCTTGCTGTGATTTTCTGTCTGAGGCAAAAATCGGCACAAATCGGATCCTCCCAATTCTGGCACAATCCGGCGCCCCCTAACATGGGAGTCTATGACGCCGGACCGTGCCGAATCTGACATAAAATTGGATGTGGCTCCCAGTCCCAGACGCCGGCTGCTGAAGTGTAGCAGCGAGCGCTGCTGACCTTCAGCAGCTGGAGAGCTCCCCGCCTGAAATTTCATGACCGCATATTTGCCCTCCGGTTCTGTTTGTACGGGGCAGTCAGGTTCTGTCCAGTGTTTCCTGCAAAACACCGGACAGAACCTGAAACACAAAAAACGTGGTGTGAAGCCAGCCTAAGAAAAAGAGCGAACAGTATTCAAGAAAGAGACACACAAAGAATCTGCTGTAGTTTCTTGGAAATGTTTTGCTATCTTAGGTCGTGGTCCCATGTAGCATAAAAAATTATTTTTTATCACCGTGTTTTTATGCAAATAATCTGCACAAAAAACAATGCAAGCAGAGAGGATGTAATTTAACGTCCACCATGCATTTAAGGATACTGATGAAGTGTGTGTTTTTTGGAGTTTTTTTCCCAAAACGACATTGTGATTGCTAATAAATGACCTTAAGAACAATCATCCTCCCTGGCTCCTTCTCTGATGCTGGACACACTATAATCTTACTTCTCAGGCTCTGACTGTCCTTCTCGTTGGATTAGTGTGTAGTGTTGCAGGAGAGAAGCCACCGGGAGAACAATTCAATTATTAAAGATAAACTATTTTAGATAGTTTTTATTGATATTATTAAAAAATCCAGTGTGGATAGGTGATACAGTGAATCGTGATTACCACAAAAAGAACCCACCCCCCATAGACAGGACAAACAATAAATCCACCACTTCTAGAGACCTGCTTGGTCCTATATGGTGCTATATTGACCAGTCAGTGTTGGTATCATAAAGGTGTGGTCATCCAAGAGGTGCCCTGGACACATTTTGCCTCCAGGTCACTTACCTAAAGGGAAAACCATCAACTGATACCAATAAATTCAGCTCTAGTTATCAATGGTGTGGTGCCTTCTTTGACACAGTGTCTTGTTTTTCAGGCCTGACCCTCAGTTCAAGTAGGGTCCCAAAGCAGGTGTGAATGAGATGAAATACAACAATGATATGACCACAGAATATGGTACGAAACCCTGCCCGATGCGTTTCACCTTTTCAAATACTTAAAAGGCTCATCAGGGGCTTTGAGTGTTAGAAATTGTTTAGATGCTTCATCCGATAAATGGGTACCACTGATATTTTGATAACCCAGATATTGCAAGCCCGGATCCCGATTTTTGTAGACCAAGAAGGAGGAAAATTTTCTGGAGGATTAATACGGTCACGTCGCATGGGTTAGTCTGCTCGGTGTTCTTTCTGTAATAATATATAAATGGGCAATGTAGGTTTGAATTGCTCCTAACAGTGATTCCTCTTCCTTAAGATACCTACGTATATATAAGTGAGATATCTACTTTAAAACACCCTTTTAGTGAGAATGACTTAAGAGGGTATAAGTTCATACCCCAGGGTCGCTTATCTGCTTACCCGATTTAGTTCATCAATATGTATCCATTCGCATCTCCAGTAAATCTGATTGAACAGAGAAATGTAAACGGCGTATAAAGTCTCTAATGAGCACATAGAATTTAAGTGGGGCCAAATCTCAATACATCATCAACACATCCGTTACATATTCTCCAAAAGGTCATTCAGAAACCCCAATCCTGCATCCAAAAATCCTCCTAGTTTCCCTCCAACCTTAAAAATAAAGATAATTGTGGTTATTAAAAGACAAACAGCTATGTCAAGAGCAATCTCAGACTGAACCATTGGACTGACCTTTGTGTTAGATGGTCAGTCAGCATCAAGATCTTACATATAGTCCCAGATCTCCAGTTCTAGAAAACATAGCAAAAACAAAGGGGGATAAGTCACCTTAAACACTATGTTTATCTGATCAAGACAACCGCAAAGGACATTCTCATACCTATCTACCTTATGCTGCTCAAACACAATAGAATGACAATATCATCCATAATACTGTTCAAAAGTGTGTAGATCCCTCTAAACATTATTAGGCTTCTGGCCCATCCAAAGATTTCTTGGATATTGCATAAGATGAAGTCTTGTCCTGAAAAATATGATTTTCTTTATCTCTTATAGTATATGAACCTCGAAGAGACATAAAAATGTACCCATAAACCAAAATCCTTCCATATAAAAGTCCCTCAGTACCTTTGTGGGTCCGTTCTGAGCTGGCACCTTAGCTGTCCCTCTTTCAGCAAGCTTGTGTTGTTGATCAAATAGAAGGCAGATACCATCGGCTTTACTGTTTTGCTAAATACAGTCCTCCCCTATTAATTAAGTTCCCGCCCATTCCCTAGAACTCACCGTCACACTCTCTCAGCGTGCATTCCGGCCTTGGAGCGCAGAGGCCATGTTTGTTAGTCCCCGCCCCCCGCAGGCTTACATGCTGCTTAAGGCCCAGAAGTGCTGGGCCGGTCAGTGTGTTGTTAAACACCAACCTGCTGCAGATATTGGCTGTACAGGTAGTACAACCATGATAGCTTAGTGTAAATATCTAACCCCCCCTACTAGACCACCAATAATACACTCAGGGGCCCCATCCTTTCTCTTTTTTTTCTCATTGCCAAATTTCTGTTTTCAATTAATATTTTTCTTTTTTGCCTCAAACAAATGAATTCCAAATCTTTGTGGTTCCCTAAAAATCTTTTTTTTACCTCAAGCCAGTGATTGCCAAATCTTTGTGGTTCCCCCATCAGGCCTTTTTTGTTTTCAAACAAGTCATTACCAAATCTTTGTTCTCAAATAACCTTATTTTTGGCCTCAAACAAGTCATTGCCAAAACTTTGTGATTCTCCTTACAGACCTTTTTGTCTTCAAACAATTCATTACCAAATCCGTGTTCTCAAATAACCTTTTTGTTGCTCTCAAACAAGTAATTGCCAATATTTGTGGTTCCATAACAGGCCTTTTTGGCCTCCAAAAAGTCACTACCTAATCTCTGTCTGTTCTCAAATAATCTTTTTTTTTGGCCTCAAACAAGTCATTGCCACATTTTTATCTGTTCTCAAAAAGACTTTTTTTTTTGCTCAAATGCATAATTGCCAAATCTTTATTGTTTCCTTAACAGGCCTTTTTTGGTCACAAACAAGCCATTCTCAAATCTCTTTTTTCAAATAGGCTTTTTTAGCCTCAAACAATTCATTGTCAAATCTGTGTTCAATTAAGATCAGTGGGAAATCCAAAGGTCATAGTGAAAGGGAAATAGGCATGCTGTAAGGGGGAATAGGCTTGGTCTTCAGGGCATACATGGGGTAAGTGCTAATGCTTTTTTCTATGTTACTGTAAGCTTTACTGAACAATCACCGGCTAGTCCAATCCTAAGAAAAGTCACAACTTTTGTTACTGGACGGGCTACTCCAGTCTCTTTCTTTGTTAGAAACAGATTCGTACGATTTGTAGATGATGCTGTGTGAAAGCGTATGTATAACAGAGACTATATAGGGGTACTTACTCACTTTTGCCGGTCTTCAGAGGTAGCACAGGACAACAATTCTCGTCCAAACAGTCCAGTCGGTTTATTCCATAGTACATAAACCGTACATGAAACATAAGGTGTCTACCTCATGCTGTACAGGCAATATAACATATATGTCCACAAGATACTACTGACCTTAGCTGCTTCAGATTTGCAGATGCCTCCGCAGCGTTTTGCGGAGGCATCTGCAAGCATCTGCATGCAGACCGCAGACCCTATGTTTATAATGGAGCGCATGGTGGTCTGCAGATGCTTGCAGACTGCCGTGCGCACCCATTTTACTCCTACATGTGATCTGTGAGCAGGCGGATGCCTGCGCACAAATCACACGCTCTCGCCGTGCCGTGGGACGCAACATGTCGCGTCCCTGGTGCGGACGAGAGTGTGTGATCTGTACGCAGGCATCCGCCTGCGCACAGATCACATATAGGAGTTAATGGGTGCGCACGGCGGTCTGCAAGCATCTGCAGACCGCCGTGCGCTCCATTATAAACATAGGGCCTGCCGTCTGCATGCAGATGCTTGCAGATGCCTCCGCAGAACGTTGCGGAGGCATCTGCAAATCTGAAGGCAGCCTTAATCAGTCTTCACATGGATTTCAAGTCCATAGTTTTGCTAGGAGCTCTGGGCATGCTCCAAACACATGTGGTCTCTCCACCATGTTTTTCACAGGAGGTATGTCCCTCCAGGCCATTGCTGACATCAGAGACATGTAGTCAGGGAGAAGTCTCATGATATCAGCTGAGACACACCCACAGTCTCCAGCAATTTGCAAAATTAACTCTTGCAATGTTTTTAAACAGTGTGTGAGCAGTACAAATACCAGTTATTTACAATGCAGCAGATTTGCCTGTGTAATACATACCACAATGCCTAGCATGAGCATGTGCTACATGCATGGCAAGCGCTGCCTTGTGGCCTCTCCTCCTCTTTTTCCACCTAACATCACACAAAGTACAATCCCCAGAAGTTGAAGTTTTGGGAAGGAAGGTGTGTCACAGTCCGCGCTGCCAAGAAATCCGCTCGTAATAACGCTAGTAGTCAGTATCCAAATTTATCCTCTTTATTCATCCAACGCGTTTCAACGCCCTCCTGGCGTCTTCCTCAGGGATGTCCTGAGGAAGACGCCAGGAGGGCGTTGAAACGCGTTGGATGAATAAAGAGGATAAATTTGGATACTGACTACTAGCGTTATTACGAGCGGATTTCTTGGCAGCGCGGACTGTGACACACCTTCCTTCCCAAAACTTCAAGTTCGTCTACCCGAGTGGAGACCGGTGGAAGTCCAGCAGCAGCCATCAGGACACTTATCATATCAGGCCTCTTAACCAGTTGTGGGTGGCACAACTGGACTAGGTGAGTGAACCTTTTCTCACCTGCTTTGTTTTAGTGTCTAGTGATAAGGGCACTATTGCGCCTCTTGTCCCCCCCCCCCTCTCTTTTTCTGCAATCCCCAGAATGGCACCCTAATTATTCATATTTACCCCATGCCACAACTCTTTAAACTGCCCAACTGACTGGGAAAAAGACATGGGTGAGTCTGCAGAGCTGTTCAGACATTCTATTCCATGGGCATCAGAGATCTGCTCAAAAGATTCACAGTCTCTAGAGGAGGAAAGTATCATTTTATTAACACCGTGGGCATACGCTCAATTCGTGATTTTTTTTCCTGATATCTCCCCTCCTCCGGGTGCATGGTTTCAGCTACAAAAACTGCCCGTCTATATTTTCCACTTTACCTCGCTCCAATATTTTCTGTCCCTTACTTCCTTTTGAAGTAATACGTCTGGAGAAAGGTCCCCCAACCCACCCTATTTCGATGCTTTACAGGCTTTTCCTAAATATTCGACTTACTACGATCTGATTCTGTCCCACATTTTATATACAGGTGGGAGTCCGACCTTCAGAGATCATTCTCCCCTGCCGAATTAGACAAAATATTTCTCTATACCCAAAAAGCCTCCGTCAACGCGGTGTCCTATGACAGATATTATAGGATGGTGGCGAGATGGTACAGATGTCCAGCTGTTGGAGATGCGGGGCGGACAGAGGTACTTACCTACACATCTGGTGGGAATGTCCAATCATACGTTCTTTCTGGGAGGCGCTCCTGGAATTATACAATCCGTCACGTCTGTCCATGTCTCTCCGACACCAGAGCTTCTCTTGCTGAATCTTACAGGCGATTCGATCTCCACTTTCAAAAATAGCCTTCTTAGACATTTCTTGACGGCTGGCAGGAGACTGATTGCTAGAGGATGGAAGCAGACCCTTACACCCTCTAGAGAGGAATTGGTCAATGAGATCAACGACATCTGTAGGATGGAAGACCTAATAAAACAATCCCAAACCTCCGCCCAGATCGCGGAAAAGTATTTTCTGTCTTTGACTCCTTGAATCATATTCAGGGACTCTAGCTCTTAACTTGTGGCTATCCTCATAATGTTACATCTGATAACCATGTTTGTACTGGCGTATCCCCCTGAGCACTCCTCCTTTTTCTTTACTTCCCCTATACTTTCTCATTTGTCATCTTCTCTTCCTTTCTAATTTCTCTTATCACTTGTGATTATTTGACCGCCGAGAAGCGACCTTTTGAATATTACAGGTTACTTGCTATCCTTCCAGATTAAGAATTTTATTTGGGGAAATCCACCATATGTGTACACAAGTTGAAGTGCACACTATTCTAAATAGATGATTGTCTAGCACTTAAATTTCCTATACCTGTTTATTGACATAGAATACTGGGAATGTTTTTCTCTTCTTTGTATATCTAATTACTATATGTAAGTCTTTACGATGTTATTTGATTTCAATAAAATCTGATTTACCAAAATCTTTTTGAGTTGGATATGGAGCTGCACAAAATAGGTTCCAAGCAGAATCCAAACCCTCGTCACCAAATATTAACCCCCTGTGCTGGAGGTGATGATGATGAGGCTCAAATACCTGTGGCATACACAGACTGTACTGTGTATTCAGAGAAGTTCAGGGAAGGAAGAGAATGAGGGTCACTCTCAGGGTGAGGTGTGGTACGACAGAGGATTATGATGAGATTTGAGATTCCACTTGGAATCAACCCAGATTCACACAACTGAGTAGCTCAGCAGATGAGGTGGAGGAAGAAGGAAGACAAGGTGGCTAGGTTCTGGCTTCCCACACAGAGAGAGTGTTGCAACCACAACAGCTAATTATCCCCAGCCACATCTCTGACTCTGGATAGCACAGCTGCAGTCACAGTCATGCAGATTTCAGTGGTGATAAGAATTTTCTAGCCTGGGCGTTTTTGGAACTAAAAAGGATGACCCAAATCATATTATTTCCCAAATTTGTAAAAACAACTCAGTAGAGGTAAATAGTCCAATAAATTGACTACTTCATGCATAACCAGTCCATGGCCCGCAAATAGCCTTACTCTGGCAAAGTAACTGCACTAAAACGTAGCCTAGCAGGCCTAACCAAAGACCATATGTCCTTCAACTGCATCTGCTGCTTCTTTCTCCTCCATTAGCATGGCAAATGTTATCACATAGGTCTCTGGCCACAGAATCTCCACTTCTTTACCTCATTACATCTCACTGACTGGGCACTGGGTGACTCTGGTGGCTGTGAGGTTATCCAGGAATGGGGCTGCTGAAGAAACCTTTACATCTACCACTTCATCCACTGCTTTTGCCTTTGCTATCTCCTCTAGGGCATCCAGCTGCACCCTCAACCTCTCCCTTAATGTTCCAACAGTGCAGAGAGAATCTGCCCACCTCCATTCTACACAGATAGGGCTCATCCACCGGCAGTCTTGAAATTAAAAAGCCCTGGAGACTGCAGTCACACAGATGAAGGGTTGTGCACAGTTATCCAGGCGAGTTGACAATCGTCCCATTGAACCTGCAGCCTGGGAAAGCTGTTTTTGATATCATTGCAAACCTAGTGGCAGCCCTACACCAGGGAAAACTCAGACACATGCCTTACATGGCTCATATTCTCAACCTGATTGTACAGCAAGTTCTACACCACTATCCTGATATGGATGAGCTGCTGCAGAAGGCACTGTTGCTGTGTGCTCACTTCTACCGTTTGCATCCTGCGGCTGATCAACCAGCATCATAAAAGAGGTCTCTGGACAACCCGTTAACATTTTAATATGCAATTGTCAACATGTTTGAATTTCACTCTGCACATGTTGCAGCTACAGTGGCTGCAGCGACGACCCTGGCACAATAGGTCATCACTCGTAGAGTGAGGCAATGCAAACACAGATTAAAGACCCTTCTTCACAGTTTTGAAATAGGTATTAAGATAGTTAACTCTGAAGGTGCCATCATCAACATCCTTATTCCGGTCATCTAATACTGAAGCACACCTTGAATAATCTGCGGGAGGAGGTGGTGTTCCCAGAGGAAGAGAAGGAAGCAAAAGAGTTTGTCATGGGAGGGTAGAGTAGAGTGATGGAGGGGGTGCTCAGGTGTGAGACAAACTATCTTTTAACATGCAGGAGCAAGGAAAAAATAGGGGAGGATGAAGAGGAAAGGCATAGCTGGGCCAACAGTCAAGAGATGATGAAGAGATTAATCCCCTCTCTGTTTTCCGTGGTTGGTGTGAGGGGATGGAGGAAGTGTATTTGAGTGAAACCCAAAAACTAAACTTCAAGGTCTTGCACCTCATGGAAGGGCCCTACTCATCAGCGCCTTCTTGCTGCCTGTCTGCAACATGATGCCCGTATTGTTAGGATTAGAAAGAGTGCTGACTACTAGGTTGCCACTCTTGTAGATCCATATTACAAGAGTAAATTTTGCCAGATGCTCTCCCCCCCGGAACGGGGGCCGCGCATGCTGGAGTATCAAAATATGCTTGTAGACAATCTTAAAAGTGGTTTTCCCCAAGATAGCACGAGGGACAGAATGCGCATTGCAGTTCTAGATTGCCAACACCAGGAACGTCTAGTCATCGTTATTGAAATATTACCAGCAGCAGTTTGTGTCAGAAACTATTTCTGGGAATCATTTCACCAATTTTTTAGACCAGCCCATTCACCAGCATTATAAAGTACAAGTCAGACACAAAGTGAATTACTAGAGAGGATCAGGCATGTGTATTTAGAGCTCAGTATTAATGCCATCAGGGGGGACCATTTGCATTTTGGTCTTCAGAAATGGAAGAGTCGCCTAAGCTAGCCAGTTATGTCTTGGAGGTTTTGTAATACCTGGCAGCCAGAGTTCTCTTAGAACGTGTCTTCAGTGCTGCTGGTGGTGTCCTGACAGATAAATGCATCTGGCTGTTACCTGAAAGTGTAGACCATCTAACTCTAATCAAGATGAACAAGTCATGGATCTTCAAGGACTTTTCTACCCCCATCACAGACAGTCTAAAATAGGCGGTGTTGCACTTTTCAGTGTGCTGTATTGATCTGAACAATATTCAGTTTCTACTATGGATCAATTGAGATGCCACTTTTATGGTGTCTGGCCCTAATTTTTTGAATTGTGGAAACTCTTATTGGAGATTTATTGTTATATGTTGCCTGAATTGAGCCAGACTCTCTGAGCACTATGACAACACCAGTCATTTACCCATTTCTCTCTCAGTGTTGAACCTTCAAATGTTGGGCCACAGCTTGTCCCAAGCATACACAGTGCGCCATTTTAAAAATGTTAATTCTGGGGAATATATGTCACTTTTCCTGGTGTATGTCCCTAATTTGAATGGTTTTGGCAGCTTTTGGGTTCCCCTGAAGGTGTTTTCTATGCCTTTGATTTTGCCTTTCATTGAATTCAATGGGGTTCAGGAGGTTCACCAAACATCTGGAAGTTCGACAAACTGAATTGAACCAAAGCTTTAAAAGTTTTAATCATGTCCATGAGAGAACAATGATTTTTTTTCTGTAATTCACTCCTTATGAATTCAGCAAAATAACAGCAAGCTGCATCTCACATCTTGAACTGTAGAGGACTGGCAAAGGTTAAAAGAAATAAAAAATTGACAATAGTCGGGGAAAAGTGGGCGCAGCTAGAGAGTTAACTTGAGGGTGAGTATAATAATTTTTTATTTTTTTTTAATCTACATCTCAAGTTTATTATGCTTTGAGGTCTGGTGAGAAAGAGAAACCAGTCTCAAACTCAACGTAAACTGTAAATTGTCAAAAGGCGCTAAATTGATATGGATTCAACAGCTACAGCCTAGGCAATAAGATGTAAAACTCTATGTTGGTGCAACTTAGGGAAGAAGGTAGTATCTAGTGATGGCAGATCTTTTCAATTCAAATTTGAAGCCTTCAGCAAATTTTCCAAAAATGATTGAATAGTTATTTCTATAAAAGCCTTTAATTGCCTGGAAAGTGTGCGTATAATATGCTGAAGCCAGCTTGGAGTCTATTGAACCTGATTGGTTGAAATCAAACTTAGCCCCACCTAACCTCTCTGCCGGGGTTTGTGTTTGGTTGCTAGTATGGCAACCAAACTGATGTTAGATTACTGTAAAAATAAATAAATAAATAGTAGAAAAAATTGGCTACTTTTTGCCTTATTTATGATTTCCAGCCAAGGTATCCCAGGTAGTGGGGGGCTGGAAATCTAAGTGGGGTGAGCACTCGCCGGCAGGGCCCTCTACCCTCCTGTACCAGTACGACTTGACTGTTCACATATATTGTACTTGTCCTCGTCTATCCCTTCCTTATGTAAAGCGCCATTGGATCTACAGTCCCTGACAAAAGTTATGTCGCTTATCCATGTTATGTAAATAAAAGCTTATAACCTGACGTTAAATTCATCCATTGGTTTTATAAATTACTATTTTGAAAATTGAAACCCTCCCAAGTGTGGTTTAGGTTAAGAAAATAAATTGGCATCAATGCTGAAATATTGATAATTTAATGAACACAGAATGGTCAGATTTTGGCAAGACAAAAGTTTTGTCGCCCACAGAAAGTTATGTGATTTTAAAATAAATAATTAGCTTAAAATACAAATATATGTTGCATAACATTGGTGAATGAAATTGTGGTGCTACTAGAGTCATATTTAATACTTTGTGTGACTTCCATGAGCTTGAAGGACCGCATCCATGCGTTCAACAATGATTCATACAATTTATTAATGAAGTCACCAGGAATAGCAAAGAATGCAGTCTTACATGCCTCCCAGAGTTCATCTAGATTCTTTGATTTTGTCTTCCAAGCTTCCTCTTTCATCCTATCCAAACATGCTCAATGATGTTCATGTCTGATGACTGGGCTGTCCAGTCCTTGAGCACCTTTATCTTTATTGCCTGGAGGAACTTTGTTGTAGAGATGAATGTATGAGATTGAGCACCATCCTGCTGCAGAATTTGACCCTTTTTATGATTTGGAATGTAATAGGAGGCTAATATCTTGATATTTTAGGCTATTGACATTGTCTTCCACCTTGCAAAAGTTTTGCACACCCCCATACTGAATGTAGCCCCAGTCCATGATCTTTCCACCACCAAATTTAACTCTTTTCTGGGTGTATTTTGGATCCATATTGGCTCCAGTAGGTCTCCTGCAGTATTTGCGGGGGCTGTTGTGTAATTCTACTGAAGATTCATCAGAGAAATCCACCTTCTGCCACTTTTACAGCGTCCATCTGTTTAGCAGGCTGTGGGACTTTGCAAATGCCACACGTTTTTTTATTTGCCTTTTGTTTAGTGCTGGCTTCTGGGCACTGATTCGACCATGGAGACCATTTCGACACAGAATCCTACAAACTTTTCAGGTGACCAGACCTGTTGGAGCTCTGCTGAAGTGGAAGAGGGGCTTGCTTTGGATTTTCTAAACAACAAACATTCCTCCTGAGCAGTTCTCTTGCGGGTCTACCGGACCTGGGCTTGTCAAACACATCTCCAGTCTCTCCAAATCTCTTTTTAATTCTTTGTACTTGAGACTGAGACACCTTAAAGGCACCTCTGCAGTAGATCTGGTCAGCCTCTTGATAATCATGGCTTTGGTTGCAGGGTGAATTTTTGACATGTTGTCATTGCTCAAGTTGCAGTTCAAGTGAAGGTCTGGGGTGCTGGGTTTCTTTTTATACACACCCACTAATTAACCGATCATTTACAGAGCACAGGTGAGGATATAAACTGGGATTGGGTGCATTATATGATCAGGTGACAAAACTTTTGTCTTGCCAGAATCTGACCATTCTGTGTTCATTAAATGATCAATATTTCAGTATTGGGGCCAATTTATTTTCTTAACCTAACCACATTTGGTAGGGTTTCAGCTTTCAAAAGAGTAATTTATAAAACCAATGGATGGATTTAACGTCAGGTTGTAAGCTTTCATTTACATAACATTGATAAGCCACATAACTTTTGTCAGGGACTGTAATGGCACTATACAAGTAAAGCTTAAGTAAGTAAGCTTAGGCTGTGTCCTTCTCGTTGTTGCAATGTCAACATGCTGTTGCAATGTGTTGTAATTTATCTCAAACTGTTGTTTGTTATATCATTCAATATCAATCTTTGTTTTGTTTAAGGGATTTGGTTATCCAATCTTTTGTATTCTTTTTCCTGGCACAGTGTAATAAGTTCATAATCACTTTTTTTAACTCTATTAGATACCCCATAACTATATCCCCTCCCAAAATAAAAATCCTAGAATCCAATAGAAGTTCAAAACCATACACATTATAATTAGTAGTAGAGATGAACAATCCTTTTGATTTCGGGTTTGGGTGGTACAGACAAACTTTTTGGTGCACTATTCATGAACCCGAACTTGACCCAAACCTCAGTGGAAGTAACTGATTGGCTGTTCAGCTCTCTGCCTATATACAGCCAGAGCAGTTTTTTTTTTTTAAATTACACGCAAAAACTGTGCTTTTAAGCCCTGTGCGAGCTGATTAAATATTGCGCGTGGCTTGCGCTGGGCCAAGCACCAACTATACCCGACCACAGTTATTCACGCTCCAGTGCTTTCCTGACTTAAAGTGCCCAATCTCCGAACCTGGACAGGTTTGCTCAACACCGGAATGTTTGGCGACCCAAACCCGAACCTTTAAAGAATAACTCATCTCTAATTAGTATGCTAACAACCTCTCTATAAAGCTGCATTTCAATTGGACATTTATTATTTTGTCATCACATACACTTTTGTACTCTGGTAAACTAAGCAAAACAGATTCAATTTCTATTTCAAATATTAATATTTGGGTTTGAAATCATTTTATTTTTTTCTTTAAGATATTTTATCCTAAAACTCTCAATCTACTATTCATTTTCATGCTAGATATTGTGCATTCTTCTTTTAAGCAGCACATAAGGACCATAGATGTTGCAGTGCTGTACTATTTTGTAAGCTGTGTATTACATAATCTATGAAGTTTTTACCGAGTCATGCACAGGTTCTGTTATACATGAGCTTTGAGACAGTCAAAGCTCCTTCTACAGAAACATGCTCTTTGTGAAGACTTTTGTGGTCTCGGAGCTGATTCATTATACCCATGAAGTTTATTGAAGTCCTTTCATCCAAACCTCATAAAAAGAAATTTTAATTTGTTTCCGAAAGAAAGGACTCCTATGAATAAGTGGTTTGATAATGTTACCAATCCAAGTCAGTTTTACTATTTACAGAACGTGAAGGCAAAATGATTTTGCAGACTGGAGAACATTAAAGCATTACTCTAGGAGAATAGCAGGATAGCAGATGATCGTCCGGCCCACACTTAATTAAAGAGTAATATTGAAGTAGAAAATAACTGAGTACAGGTCCTTTTTTTGATATGTAAAATGACACTGGCTCACTACAGGCTCTGGTAGCCATTGGGACTTAATATGCAATTTTTTGTCTAAACTATTCCAGTTGAACTCAGTATTCTCGCAACATTTTGGTCCATCATATTTCCATTAATGATCAGAATAGCGTCATCTCACATGAAAAAAAGCTTAACAGTTAAAAGAAAAATTGAATTAACGACCATGCTACCATCCATCCAAAAAAGACTAAAGATAGTGATTAATGATTTTGATTTGATTTTCAACACGTTTCAGGACACTCAGTCTCTTCCTCAGGAAAATCACAGATGTACACCATTTCCACATACAGACCCGTATGTTATATGCTCAATTCGTAAACACTCATTACGAAACAAAGGGAGGGACATAACATGACGTAATGTCACATGATCTCACATGAGTGTTTACAAAATGAGTATATAATATGTGGGTCTGTACGGGGAAATGGTGTACATCTGCGATTTTTCCTTAGGAATGGACCTGAGTGCCTTGAAATGCATTGCAAATACAACCACAATCATTAATCACTATCCTTAGTGTTTTGGATGGATGGTAGCATGATTGTTAATTCCATTTTTCTTTTAACTGTTGCACCTATTATTGTGTGAGACTGCTGCAGACCACCCTCAAGTGGATATCAGGATAATATCACAGGCTAATAAAGTGGTTGTGACTCTCACAACCTCTAAAGGTGAGCATTTCTAAACTAATTTAAATTGATATGTGTCACGGGTGACACCCTATGTAGCACTATTTTCTTTTCCAGTTTTTCAATGAAAAAAAGCTTAAAGGGAATCTGTCAGCAGGTTTTTGCAACCGTCTGACAGTCACATAGGAGATTCTGAATCCAATGATGTATCACATGGATTACTGGCTGACACAGTTCCGAAACAATTAGAGCATTTAGATTCAGGCACACATCAGAGTTGGGAGATCTGCCCCCGCCCACACTGGGCTCTCTATAGAGATTGTACATTGACTGTGAGGTGTCATTCACAGCAGGGCGCATGTTGGACTGCTGTGTGTTAAGAAATAATCTTCTAGTGGTAATCCTAGGATAGTAAACCCTTTAGTTTATGTAAACAATTGCACACACAAAGATAAGAAATGCACAGTTGCTTGTTTTTTAACTCAAGCAGCATGCTGTCCTCAGTTTACATAGCAAAAATCTACTAACAGATTTCTTTTAAAGAGTTCCTGACATCAAAAATCACCTCAATTTTTATATTATGTTAATATATTACAAATAAAAAACAAACTTTTCTAAATATAATTTATAAAAAATTAGCTTTTCTGCTGAAAGTAGCTGTCAGTTCACAGTATTCCTAAGGACACAACAGTACTCTAGAGCCGAAGGCTCAGGGAAGTCGACTTTTTTTTCTAGTCTAATAAAATTAGTCGGATTATTTTAATCACACTTTGATAAGAGTTCGACTGAGTGTGACAAGATTTTCTTAGATACTGAAAAAGCTGAAAAAACATTTCTCTATCTTCTCGATCCAGTCAGTCCTTAATAATTGGACTGTACTTGGATGTCCTGAGTGCGGTCTAATTTTTTCTAAGATAAGTAATATATATGTGCTTCAGGTGTTCAAGTAGGATCCAGTCCTATAAATTTATAAAATAGTACTTGGTATTGGTCGGATTTATGATTTGAAATTTTTTAATAATGTGACCACAAATTAGCACACATGTTTTGGTCCACAACATTTGGCCTTCTTTAGTGTGTTTTAAGAGTGTCACCATAATAGAGCCTGTCAGGGAAATCCTGAAAGAATCAGGAAATGAGCAAAGGAGCCTCCCAGGAGGCTATAATGAGCATGAATGCTCGTTATAGTAACCACTGGGTATATGCTCCACTTTAGTGACACTCCTAAAGCACACTGAAGAAAGCCCATAGTCTTGGGCTATAACATTTGTGCTACATTGTGGTTTTGTTAATAAAAATATTCACATCATTAATCCAGTGAGTGCCAAGTTTTACTTTTTACAGTATATATTGATTTTTTCTAAGGACCCAATCACTTGCATACTGAGTGCAATCCCATTTATGGAGGCAACTCAGGCAGGCTGCAATTTTTTATCTTAGACAGACTCAGTCCAAGGAATAAAAATCAGAATTGTGCACGGCCTTATAGAACAACATTGGCCCAGATGAGATGCAATGTTTTGTCGGATTGCACTTAGACCAGAAATAATCATCTGCACAAGCCCTAGAAGTGATCTGTCTGCCCTGAGCAAGAGACTATGTTCAGCGCACATACCATGTTCAGTATTTTGAGGTGAAAGATAATTATGCTTTGCTGCCAGGGCCATAGCGTAACTTTATCGGAAGAGTTTTCCATATTTGTCTGCAGCTTATCTATCATTTCCATACCAGTCTCTGTTCTGATCGGAGTGGTAACACACAGATGACAGTAAACAGCTTTGTGATAGTGATGGGCAGGGATGCTGCAGACAGACAGGAAGAGGTGTGATTGTAGCACACCTTGGGTGTAGTTGAAGTACAGAAAAACATAAGAGTGGCACTACACACTGCCATGGCATTACAGATCACACAATGTCCGCTGCTCTTGGACTCTGCTTTTAATCACATTGATATTTTCTGTGTGTCAAAAAGTTATGATGTAATATTTTCTAAAAAGAACATTGGAATTAAAATAATTTCTTTGGCTGTTGGTGGGCTATAAAGGGTGCAGAGGTTGCCGTTAAGGTTGATAGGGGGCCAGCAAGGTCTCTCTGACCCATGTGAAAAAAAACAAAACTATTAAAGACCTGTGGTTGTAAATTTCTTGTAGATTTTACATTGGGCCCAAAAGCTTCAGGATACACCCCTACAAGGAACCCAAAGTGTGATTAAGATAACTTTTTGAATTCTTCGAGAATAAAAAAATATCTAAAAGAAATGTCATTAATTCTTAATGGGGTTTTCCTCTACTACTACAACAATCCCTTCTCATTTGACTTGTTGCCGACCAGTTAAAATAATAAACTCGCCACTGTTCCATCGCTGTAGGTAAACGTGGCTTGGGGCTGACAGGAAATTGTGATGTAACACGATCCCTGTGTCCAATCACCGGAAGCTTCCTTCTCACCTCCTTTTGACATAGAAGCTATCAAGAGGAAGAGAGCGGCAGCCGCAGTGCTCACTTCCTGCTTATAGCTCGTTTGGTACAAAACGTGAGAGAAGAAAGACGGCAGTGATAGGATGCGGAACCACGGTTACCTAAAGCTTTGCTGTATGAGTGGTGAATGCAGAGTTTATTATTTTAATTTGTAGAAACAAGTCAGATTCATAAAGGGTTGTCCTAGTAGTGGAAAGACGCTTTAAAAATCTATAATTAGCAAATCACAATAGTTTTTCTCTATAAAGGTAATAATTATAATAATAATAAGAATATTTATTGACTTAGATAACGCCAATAATCCTCAGCACTTCACATATAACAGTGTGGCACCCTAGAGTCCGATTGCCACAGTGGTGTTGCCTCCCTCGGGGGGTGAAGTCATGCTTGGAAGCAAGAAGGGGTATCCACACCAGGTAAGCCCACATCCTGCAACACCATTCCTGACTCCAGACCAGAAGGGGGAGCTCAGCACCCGGGTTCAGGGGAGCTCCCCTATAAATTCTGGCTTGGGGGTTAGTTAGTTCAGTTCCTAGGAGGACTGTGAGGTTGTCCTGTGGATTGGAGCAGTGCTAAGCTCACCCCATGCAGAGTAGAGAATAAAGGAAGAGCAAGCATGAGGGACCCGTAGGAGAGGGTCTAAGGAAGGAGTGAAGCAGGCCTGGGGAGTGGAGTCAGTTGTCCGGCTCATCCCAGAGCAGAGCACCAGAAACGGATACTAGGGTCCGAGGTTGTGAGGGTATTACAGATCCAGAAGCCAAAACGGAGGATGGGAGACTCCACGTCTCCCAGCCACAGCAAAGCACCTGGAGGCACAGCAGCATTAGAAAGCTCAGGGACAGTGACCAGAGAAGGGTTCAAGCTGCCTGCTATACTGGTGAGAGACTTTCCAGCAGGTGGAGAGGGTCACAGCTTAGCTACAGGCAGCCAGGGCCAGCAAAGAGATGCCCAGCAGGGAGGCTTCAGAACTCACCGGGTGAAGAGATCCCCAACTTGCTTCCAGGCCACCGGATGCCTAAAATCTCCTGTGGACAGACAGTACCCTGACTTCAACCTGCACCCACCAGTAAAGGTAAAGGAGACTACATACTGTGTGTCTGTAAATTATTCCGCGCCCTCAGTCCTGCATCCCAATGGCCTACCATTGCCATAGACTTTACCGGTTGCCCTGGGGAACCGCTCCACCCTTGGAGAACGATACCACCTTAGCTGAAAAAACCATCATCCCCAGAGGTCCCGCATCGCTGTGTCGGCCATAAATAGCTGAACATCATGGGTGACATCACGACAACCATCCCACAAACTAAAATACCTGAACCTTTATTTGATGCCCAGTGTCATGGAGCTGGGTCTCACCCCTGTGACCCCAGAAGTATTAAAGCCCAGTTCTGAGTGCCCCACAGCCCTGAAGCATATCATCAGCATTACTGTCTCCATTGGGGCTCATAATCTACATTATCTATCAGCTATCAGTATGGTAATCACTATAGAATTAAATTGGCTGCTACTTGTGAGTAAGAAGCTACGTACTCTCCCTTCGAGTGTAGGAAGATATGCTCACAGGAGATTTTCTTATCTAGTATTGAAGATTCCAGAGGTGTAATTAAAGATAGGCTACTCGCACTGCTGTCCATCCTGTCTATGTGATCAAATACTAGAGATACCAGACTTGTTGAGTTAAGAAGAGGCTGCTTACACTTCTGTTCACCATACCTGTCTGATCTAACACTGGTGATACCAGTTGTGCTAAGGTAAGAAGAGGTTACTCAGACTGCTTGGCCAAATTGATTATCATATAACACTGGAGGCACCAGGCGTACTAACTCCTGAGGTAAGAAAATACTGCTCACACTACTTGGACACACTCCTTTCTGACCTAATAATGGAGATACCAGCTGAGGTAAGAAGCAGCTGCTTACAATGCCATCTACCATAGCTATCTGATCTAGTACTGTAGATACCAGGAGTGCTAAGTTTAATAAGAGGTTACTCACACTTCTGCGTACTCTGTAATATCTGATCTAGTGCTAAGAGATACAGGAGTGCTGATTTAAGAAGAAGCTCTCAATATTGCGTCAACCCTGTGTATCTGATTGTAATTTTGGAGATTACCAAGGAGCTGAGATAAAAAGAGACAGTTCACACTGACATCCACCTTGTCATTTCGAAGACATTACATAAAAATCAGGTTATTGTCAAGTCAGTACAAAAATGTTTTCTACTGCAATTTCTCACAGCCTCCTGTCCCAACATTATTGAACAGGTTTTTGTCAGTGTGAAATAGCAGCCAATTTAATTCTATAGTGATAATAATGAAAGTCAAAATTGAAGAATGGCGTGGTTTGCCCCTGGACCAAAAAATATCCCAAAACAGGTTCCAATTATGGATGTGTTTATTGGTGATGTATTAGATATTTTGACTATTATACAATTGCTTTGTCTACGGAGGTAATTACTATATAAATAAAATGGCTGAAATCCTACTAAACTGACAAAAATCTATCCAAGAATGGTGTACATTATTATAAAGTCTACCCACCAAACCTGCCCTGGAAGATCAAAGAGGACAAGTCCAGCTACTACACGTCTATTTATTGCTTTTTAAAGTTATGCTCTTGGCATAACTCGACCACATGAGATCCCTGCCTTTACCGCATCTTATGTGCTTCAACCTCTATTATGTTAGGTGTTATCCAATCACGCGGTGTACTTTCAGTGTTTTCATGCGATCAGTTTTAGACAAACGATTGTGATTTGCAGAACAGATCTGCAGAGCTTCATGCCCAGAAGGAATTGGAGGTGCACATTCTTAACCCCTGCTTTATTTCTTGTGTACAGGACTGCTTGAAATAGCCAATTATTATACCATGGATTATACAAAGCTTTAAATTAAGGGAATATCCCTTTAAATAGAGTAGTACTTAGGTGTTTTCTCATGTACCTTTTATGTGTCATTATATTCAATAAGCAATAATATAGACATCTAAAAGGGGGACAATAACTGTTTATGGTATTGTAGTCTTTACGCTGTAGAAATATTCAACATTTTTGAACAGATTCGGAAGAGGCTTGTTGCATTGAATTTCAGCAGGAAAACACGTCCATCTATAGTGCACATCAATATGTCAATACTGCAAGCTGTTTTCAAGCTGTTTTTATTCTGCTTATGTCACTAAATGGCTTAAGATGAATTAGAAGAAAAATACAAGGTAGCAAGTTAAATATATTGTTATGTGGACCATATACAAAGTGCTATGCCCAACATTGAAATTGCAGAACCAAGAAAAAAAGAATTATGGAAAAAAATAAAAAAATAAATGCAATGTGTCATGGATATATATATATATATATATATATATATATATATATATATATATATATATATATTGCTTGTAGCCTATATATACTATAATGTACATTTGTTGTACAGTAAATGTAAGGTTGCTGTTTTCAGGTTACATTTGCTGAATGCCATTAGATTAAACATAAAGTAATAATTACATTGGGATAATATTTGCAAGGAATTGTAAATGTTGAATATTTCATCAGTTTTTTTCTGAACCTTGCATCTTCAAAGGCTTAATAATGACTATACATTTCTGTTTTACCTTCAGGGCATGTACAGCTGTTGCAGTGGTGAGGATCCAAAGGCTTTAGACCAGCAGCTTCCTACGTTAAATCATATTTATCCACCTCAAAGAATTCCAGCACTATCAAATTCAGTACCACCACCTCCACCACCATCTGCTCCTTTGCCATGTTCCAACTTTTTGCCACGAGAAAGGCGCATAGTAGAAAGATGGCGTCATGCTAGAAGTCCTAATTGTTATAAAGATATGTATACCCCAACACGCACTGTTCACGATCCCAATAGCAAAGTGTCTGCTTCACGCCATTCTCATAAGAACACATTTTCCGATGGCTTTCACAGATATTATGGTCCTATTGAGCCTGAAGGACTTTCAGATCATTTAGTAGAATCTGGGCAAGCTTACAGCAAAGATAAAAAAATATCTCCTTGTCAATTGTCACCACCATCCCAAAGAGAACATTCCTAGAAAATCCACCCTCTTATTTTGCAATTGTTCGAGAAAAAGATGGTCCAGAACCGCCTGGCTGGCAATCAAAAATTTCAAGAGGCCTCTATGAAAATTACCAAGGTGGAAAGGAACGAACTCCAAAATCAGGTGGTGGAGCGAGGGGAAGTCGTACCCCAGAAACAGCAGCTAAAAAATTTGACCACTTGGGTAGTAGTTACCAAACAAAGAGTACATGTGAGATGGAATGTGAGGTTTATAGTGGTGGTGGCCCAAATCCTAGCACAAACCGCCCAAACAAGGCCAGTGTTGAAGTATGTGAGGGTTCACATTATGGTGGCCACACAAGGTTTACATATGAAGATGAGCGAAGTTGTGGAAGAGACTGCCACCATCGCCGGGAAGATGTGGACATGGAATCTCAGCCTTTGCTTCACAAAAAATCAAATCGTTCTCACATGTGCAGGAGCCATTCTCACCCTCTAGTTATGAGCAGCAATCAAAGTAAATATCCCGACCTTTCAGATTCTGATTCAGATGTGTGTGAGAGAGAACCTCCATGTGTAAAATCAGAAATGGGTCATAACTGTTGGTACTCGCCAAACTATTTCTGCACATACCCATCGAGAGAAAGAGAGCGACAGGCATCGTCTGCACCTCGCAAACCCATGAGATACTGGTCAGTAGATAAACTCGGCAAATATCGACAGTTAAGCAAAGAGTACCTTCCAAACACATGCCATGCTTCTTGTTATTGTAATAGCTTAGAAATGCTACAGCCTCACTGCCATAAGGAGCCAAGATTCTTCAGCTGCTCTGATGAAAAGCTGGAGAGAAGATTGGACTGGGATCACCTACGCGGAGGTCACTGCTCTTTTCTCCACCATCATCATCACTCTTGTGACTTAGCTCCCATACATCCTACCTCCCGTAGTTTGGAGGACCTAAGCAGATGCCATTTGAGATGTCATAGACACATCTTTTCACCAGAATGTCAACCTAGGTCAAGTCATAGTGGAACCCTTTATAAAAGAAGGGGATCTGCACACTTTTCTAGTTTGGAGTCCGAGGTATGACCAGAGGAAATCAACCTATTTCAAGGCCACCAATGTTTAGTTATTGGAAATTTATTCTATATGAGTTGAAACCAAAACTTAATGTAAACTCGGCTACAGTCGTGAAAAACTTTTGTCTTACATGGGCCATATTAGACTACGAATCTTAATATCCAGATTTACCAAGTAAATACCAAGGATATTTTTCTGTTTTACTGTTGCAGCTTTGCATTAACTGGTTAATGTTTTGAGAAGAGCTTACACTTATTACCTACTGGCTGGACCAGCAGAATGACCCATTTGCAATCAAGTCATTGAAGGCATTGCTGTTAAAAATGATAAAGGATGGGAGGTTCAACCAATGTTTAAGGAGGTCATGTCGGAGGTTACAATATTTAACGTCTACAAGTTGGTTATTTGGTGTGATGGAGACATTGATATAGAGGAGGATTTGATATGTAGAAGTGTAAGAGGTGGAGAAATTCGAGAAGTCGATAAATGGACATCATTTTATTAGACTCTCCTCTTCTGCTTTTACATTTGAGGAAGTGTTAAGGGCTTATTTAGACATTTGTAACACTTTTAAGCACACTGCAATAGATACATTAATAATTGTGATTAGGTAAAATTAGTATACTTATATTATTAATTAGCTATAGTATTCCTAGATGATCTTTTTTTTTTCCACTGTTATTACTCAGCCAAAACAATGAAGGCCTTTGGCTGCAATGTGCTTCTTAGCTTCAGAACAGAATTTTTAATGTAAAATATCAACTATATCTAATAATACCTATTAGTTGTAAGAATTTTTAAAATATTTTTTTTTATTTTTGGAGACAAAACTGTGATATATAAATATATATATATAGTTATATAAAATGAAAAAAAAATCCTTTTTTTACTACATCTATGTTGTTGAAGTACATACAATTGATTTGGATATTTTGTGAAGGATTTGTGTTCATAAGGTGGTAACGGTTATGAGATTAATGTGTGGTATTTAAGAGTTACGTTTGGATTCCCGATGCATACCTTTTTTCTGCCACAGTCCATTTTTATTAGACACAAAAATAAACATGGTGGCCTAATCTTGTAGCAACGAGCCATTGGCCTTTTCAGGTATATTCTTACATTCTGTGTTTTGATTGTAGCATTCATTTTAGTTCTCTACTGGTCTACTGAATTGCCCAAGGTTGGTGCAACTGCTGGAATACTGAATCTGCCTATCCCTGCACTAAAATTTTAAATCTGAGCCTGCGCAAAGCATAGCTCTTGCACATATTTTGTAAACACCTATTATTTGCATTGTCTGCATGTATCACTGTTATACATGACATTTGCAATTTGTCACTAGTTATATATCCATACAGTGTGGATTTTCCAGTTCTCTGTATGTACAATTACCACAGCTAGTGAATGGATACTACTGGTCATTTTGCACCAAGCAAATTGTAATATGATATCCTAAACAATATGCTGCTGTTTGGCTCTATATGTATATACCCTTTAAATACCCTACTTTAGCACTGTGACCCCTAAGTGCCACAAAATGCTAATCAGATGTCATGTCTGGAACAAAGTTATGGACAAGCCACATTATGCTCAGCAGATGTCAGGTCATGAAAAATGTTATTGGAATATTGGGATATAATGAAATCACCGTACCATTTACATGCATCTCATAAGTAGCAGACATTGTTATATTATCATCATTATAAACTCTTAAAAATTAGATTCATGTTAGAGTGCCTGAGAATGATAACATTTTTTCAGATGTATCTCTTCCTAACACAGTGAAAGCTGTTATGGTTTGGGATTTGCAGTATATTTAAAAAGGATCTGCAACCAGGTCAAAAGTGGCTAGTTTATACTCTTATTATATTCCCACTTGTACACTAAGATTCTTGCTTCTTTTTGCTTAAATCTGCTTTATGGTTTTAGAGATATGAGCCTTTTTATTTACTGCTAATTCTTGTAGTTTTTACTAATGGGCTTAGCTCACGAGATCCTCGGGGGCATGTCTTTAGGCTTCCCTGAATTATTACCCTGTGAGCAATGCCCTCTTATAAATACCATAAAAATTATTACTAAATGAAAAGTCTTAAAAGGACAAAAATCCAGCTTCATGGTGAGTGGATAAAATAGAAATGTATTGAAAGTCCATCCAAAGATGAAATAAAGACATCAATGTCAATTAAAAAATTTAAAAAAGAACTACGTGTTTCACATGATGAAGATCCTTAATCATTCTATTTTTTTATCTTTCTATTGACATTGATGTCTTTCTTTTACCTTTGCATGGACTTTAAATAAACTTATATTTTACCCATACACTGTGAAGCTGGATTTCATGAAATCATAGAATGGTAGAGTTGAAAGGGACCTCCTGGGTCATCGTCTGACGGGACCTCCTTGGTCATCTTGTCCAACCCTCTGCTCAAAGCAGGAATCACTAAATCATCCCAGACAGATTTCTGTCCAGCCTCTGAAGATTTCCATTGAAGGAGAATTCATCACTTCTCATGGCAGCCTGTTCCACGCGTTGATCTCCCTCCTTTGCTCCGGAGTGCTGGTTTGAGGGTGAGCTGCACCTTCTTTCTAATTAAAAGGACCCTTATCTCTGGAACCGTATAGCAGATTAAAAAAAAAAAAAAACATAAGCCAAAATGATACAGTGAGCAGCAGGAATGGTATAGAAACAAACATTGGCAACTTTTGGCCTAGTGTCATGTGCTCTTTAAAGTCTAATGAGTCTAACTGTGCAGTAATAGGATGGATAGATCCCTTTTAATCTAATTTTTTTATTGGGTTCATGATTTAAATACTATATTTATGTACACAAAAGAGCTTAGAGTGTAAGACCCCAAATCTCTATAGCTTATAGGGTCATAGTCACTCCATACACATCCATATGGTGCCTGTGTTCTTTGCATTTGGCAAATGTATTCTCCAACTGAAGTTATATTTCTTGTTCTAATGGAATTAGTAAAAAAAATAGTAAGAAAAAAATATATATCTGCATCTACATGAAATTAGAGGCACTGTAGGGCACAAAATGGCCATATACATTTCTATAAGTCCTTTAATATTTTGAATGGTTTCCTACAAATCTACAAATCAGAGCTTGTGCTAAGCCATAATACATCTTTTTGCATGAGCCATTAAGGGCCATATATGTAGTTGATCTATTCAGATGGAGATATGTGCATATTGGTCTTTCTTTTATTGTGGTAAGGATTCCATTTTCTTGGAGGGGAAAAGACAAATTGGAAAAAAAAACATTTTAATGAAAACAGGTTAGCAATCCCATCATGAGTTCTCTTTCATACCTTGCATTGCACAGAAACACACAACATATTTCAGTTAATTTCAATAATGTTTCCTTAAGTCAAATCAAAATTAAAATTTTGTTTCTGTAACTATTCTCATGTAGGGACTTGATAATATTTAATTTGACCTGTTTCCGCAGAAATCTTTATGGACACTAATAACACTTTTTAAAGTTATTACTAGTACTTATTTTTTATTCTTACTGGACCACCCCAGTGGTTAAATGAGTGGAAAACATTGATACTACAGGCCATGCCAACAGTACAAAAACTAGATAAAATGTATTAAATTACACATGTAATGTATTTCAAGGGAGGTTCTTGGGACAAAATGAGAAGAGAGCACACTATGAATAATACCTGGTTGTCTAGTTGGGACAACAGATAGAATGGTAGGGGATTAGTCTCTCACCTGCAACTGTTGTGCACCACTGCACAACCTAGGTGATTTAATCAGCTGTAAGGACAATGCTCGGGTCCGCTGTTCACCTACTTCCTGTCTGGATCAAATGGGAGTCTCCGGTCATGTGACAGCCACATCACTGTTGATGTCACGGCAGGTCCTTCAGTCAAGCTGTATTCACGTCTTAGGTCTCCCACAATTCTCTTCTAAAACTAAGATGTCCTTGAAATACTTTGCATGGGTGTTCTAATAAATTGTATCTTTTTTTTTCTACCATTCGCAGTGCATGTACTTTTGTTTTTTTCCCACTCATTTGTTCTGTGTTTTTGTTCCTGGTTGGGACTAGCAATTTACAAGTTGGATTCCAGAGTTGTCCTTAATTAGCACAACTCATCTAGGCGAGCCTTTCCGTGGAGGTGTTTGATCCTATGTTATTGCTGATCCACCCATTTATTATTTTTCTGGTCCACTCTGATAATCGCTTATATTTTTTTGTTTATTAGCTAATTGTAATGCATATGCAGAGAGTGTATAGCAAAACTTACCAGTCATCTTCTTCTGCCATTACCAGTGCCCATCTGGTTTATGTCTTGATGAATTGCACAGTGACTTCAATGTGCAGCGGAAATCACTTTTTCAATGTAAGTCTAGGAGTCTGACTCACATAAAAAGTCTGAAAATTAAAAAAGTGTTGCCATTTTGTGACCCAAGAGAACACATATGTGGTTGCATAATGGTGGAGCAGACTGATGCAGCTCTGGAAATGGCAGAAGCTGGTCACTGGAAAGTAATGCAACACACTCTTTGCGTCAGATTACTATTTACTAATAGAGGGGAAAATAAAAGAAATCAATGTAATGTTTCTTAAATGCAATAATTTTACAATAATTTATTTTTTATATGTAGCTTACACTTTTAGAGATAGTCTTTAATGGATTTATTTCCAATCTGCTGGTCACACCATGAAGGGGTAAAAGTCCAAACAGTTCTATCAGTAGTTATGAGCAGTGACCCCACGGCCCTGTTCATATATTCCTTCCCTGACTTTAAGATTTGTGCCAGTTGTCTATAATCTTCCCTTTCCTATTGTCAGTGGAAAAGCTGCTTATCTTGGTTCTAGCAGCCTAGTTGCCATTCTATTCTGCTATTCAGTTTCCTGTTTTATAGAAATAAAGCTTAAAGGGGTTGCATTTATCACAAAAAATATTGTTTAAAACTCAGTAGAGCATGGAAGAAGTGTATATGTAATCTACTTGAATGAAAAATAGTAGTTTTATAAATACATCCCATTACTATCTGTACTATTGCCCCAGGCCATTTCTTTTATAGCTAGAGTATAGGTGAACCTGAAGTGGTCAACTGTCATGGCCCTGCTTTTCTGCTCTGTTCCTGCTCATGGTTTGTAGTTATCTGACAGTGAAGAGATCAATATTATATGATAATGAGAGAACTAGTGCATGTAATTAGATATTTCAAGTAGGGGAGAAATCTATATAGATAGATAGATAGATTAAAAAGTATATTAGAAATTTATTAGTGGGATCGCTTGGGCTGTATGCCATTTATGAGTGACTACTTGCTCTTCATACCTACGGAGGAAGACATGAGATGAAACGTTAGAAAAATCTAGTTGCTATGTGCTCCTAAGAAATTCTGATGCTTTGTTGTGCCATCACACAAGCTGCTTCCTGCCCACAAGACCAAAAGTGCACAAGAGTGAGTAAAGAGACTGAATGGGGTGAAAATCATATTGGAGAGTGATAGCGTTCATTACTGCATTTTTTTTTATTTCAGTTGTGAGATAACCCCCTTAGGCTAGGGTCACACTTGGAGGGGTAACCCATGCCTGACACCTCCGCTAACAACTTAGAATTTTCCCCCGCAGTGCATAGCGTTACTGCTATGAGCTGCCTGCCAACGCTGCCCCATAGAAACCCTCTGTTTACCTTACCAGCGGCCACACAGGATATGCGCTTTATCACAGCGCACAGGAAATGCTGTCTGCAGTGTTTTCCTGTGCACTCAGCTAAAGCGCATGTCCTGTGTGGCCACTGCTAAGGTAAACAGAGGGTTCCTATAGGTCAGCATTGGCAGGCAGCTCATAGCGTTACCGCTATGCGCTGTGAGGGAAAATTCTAAGTTGTTAGCGGAGGCAGCAGACGTGGGTCACCCTCCAAGTGTTACCCTAGCCTTAGACATTAAATACTAATAAGTTCTGTCACATACGTTCATATGTTTTTTTAAGCTTTGTTCACATCTTCCTTAGGATTTGACGAATCTGTCATATGATGGATATAGATCTTCCCTTAAGGATTCCATTGACTATAGTTGATGTTTTTCAGGTTTCAAGCTTCATAAACATCATTTTACCAGAATATATAGTAAAGCAATCGGCACAATAGAAATAGTGCTGAAATCTGCTCTCAAATCTCCTTGACACAGACGTCAGCCAAGCCCAAGACTGCAGCAATTGTACTAAACTGACAGCTGCTGGAAATAGTGGCTGCCTGCAGATTTTATTTCTTTGTATGTTAAAATGAATGATTCTCTTCACTGACAGCAAACAGAGACCTTAAATATAATGATGTACTTAAACAATATGTATAGGAAAAGGTACATTACTGAAGAAGAATTAAATATTTATTTACATTAAACAGAATTTCCCCTTTACACATTCACCCACAAAGGGCTGTAAAATGTCATTTAGGCTTGAAAAAAGAGATTGATCAATGTAAAAGCTCCGGAATTCTAATTTATTTTACATTTTGGACACTTTCAACTCAACAAAGGAGCATGGTTTATTGGAAAGGTTTGTGGCTTCAATGGAAAAGGGCAGTGAATGAAATACAGCATTCTGGACTAAAATTATTGCTAAAATATGGGAGAGCAATGATCCAGCCAACAAGTCATGTAAACTTAGACTAGACAGTCCAAATGTGCACTGTATTTATAAAACAGCATGATCCATTTTGGTGGTGTATTTGAAGAGCTGCTTAATTTAGGTTTATATTTTCTAAATTAGACAATTTTTGGAAATCCCCAATACTTTTTACCCATGTGTTTTAAAAAAAAAAAAAATTCAAAACGGCATATTATAATAGTTTCAGTTTTAAAAAATTGACAAAATTAGTTTTTATTACAATTATTTTATATTTAAAATTCAATGTAGTCATTTTCATAGGTTATTCCTTGTTGTGTTATGAAACTTGTGTTGCAAAACCTATTTTACTGTCTAAAACAAATGCAGATTATGAAAACAGAATAACTATTATAATTATTATTGTTATTACTATTTAAAAAAAAAACATTAAATGGGATGTCCAGCCATAATAAACTTTCTTAAAATAAGATAAGGGTAAGGAAATATCAGGAGATTGTGCAAGAGGTTTAGGGTGAAAGGTCATTGACAGCCTTGTACTTTACTGTTAATTTTATGTTTTTGTGGGATAGAAAATGTGTAAATTTGTTGTCATTCAGAAAAAGCTTCTGTGACGTCACTGCAGTAATAACTAGTCCCAGAAGTGAAGAGAAAGAATACAATAACAGATAGTAATTATAATAATAATACTACTTACTGGATAAGTAAATTGAGGTCAAATGATCCGAGGTCAGGTCCAGGAAGGAGAGCAGTACAACATGGGATAATCAGAGATGAAATCCAATCTACATGCCATGGTCAAGAAAACCAGAAAGACAAGACAGTTTACAGGGAGCAGGCAAAAGAGTAGTCAGGTCACAGACAATTGATTAAAGTCGAGGTAAGGGAATGACATCAGGCTGGGTCAGGCACAGAGCACAGAGAGATCAATCTTACACAGGAAGCAGCAAGTGTACAATTGACACTGGATAGAAAAGCTAGCATTCTTAAGTAGAGGACTAATCAAGGAAACTGTACACCGTTGATTGCAGCACAGACCCAACATAAACAAAAAACAGACTGACAGCTTCCAGCCAATAGTAACACAGCAGACAAGGACATTGTGGAGATCGAGACAGTACTCCCTCTTCAAGGGGGCCACCGTACCCCGAGGTTTCCCAGGGAACATCCTATGAAAGGCCCGGACCAAACAATCGGCCCTTACAGAATGAGCCAGGATTCTGCAAAAAAAGAGAGCAGGGCTGCAGCTGTCTGGCTAGGTATGTGATGGGTGCATCCGCACAGGGGTAGGATACAGGGCTAGGAAGGAAAGGAAAAGTACCCCTGTAGAGCGAAGCACAACCAAGAACAATTTTAGATGCAAGTGAAATTTATTAATTTATAATGTGTAACGGCATAAAAGAGCCAGAAAAATATTTAAAACAATTAAAACACTACTGGTCCGGACCAGCCCTCCCTCTGCACAGGCACACAATTTACAGATTATAGATAATTGACATAAGATGACAGAAATTATAGCAACCCAACACCGGTGCTTTCACATGCATTGCAATAGTATAACATAGTTCAACACCACATTTCAGTATTTACAATGAGACAGGGATTTACATGAATCCAATCAATCTGTAATCAACAGGATGTCAATGTCAATAGGGTGATATAGTTAATATCACAGGTAACACAGTACAATATATTTATACACTATTTGCAATCCTGGGCTAGGTATTGTAATTATATCAAATCATATTCCTAGCTTCTATGGTGGAGCAATCCTCAAGATAAGCTGGAAGCATACCGATCTACAGGGGCTGCTAATTTACAAGGAATCACCCTTGGTATGGTACATCAGAGACCGGATATAGCTGGACAACTGCCATTTGAGGATAGAGCCATCCTGAGGGA
The DNA here is from genome assembly GCA_033576535.1 of Allobates femoralis. Taxonomy (NCBI): domain Eukaryota; kingdom Metazoa; phylum Chordata; class Amphibia; order Anura; family Aromobatidae; genus Allobates; species Allobates femoralis. Next base: position 100,763,783 of record JARQOC010000009.1, on the reverse strand, counting down.
TTTACTTGATCTCAGCGAAGAAATTGATACCAACTTGGGACGTCGACGCTTTCCACAGACAAAAAGATCGAAGGTAATACCTGCCCTTTCCCTGATACCTAACGTCAAAATATTTTATGACCTTGTATCACGAGATATTTCAGCGCTGCAAAATACCCCCTTCAGGGTGGCTAATCTATCTAAAATGGAACAAAGGGCTCTCCAAGCTTTACAGTCAAATCCCTCTTTTTTAATTAAAGAGGCTGACAAGGGGGGGAATGTTGTTCTTTGGCCCATTAATATGTATTTGGAGGAGGTAAATAGACAATTAGGGGATCGGAGATTCTATAATAAATTACCCTCTGACCCGATGTTGATCTTTAGTTCTAAATTTGAACGTCTTCTCTCTGCTGCATATAGAGCTGGGATCATAACCAGCCAGGAAAGAAAATTCCTGTCAGTAGAACATCCTGTTATTCCCACATTTTACCTCCTGCCGAAAGTGCACAAACGGCTGGACAAACCCCCTGGCCGCCCAATTGTTGCTAGCATTGGTAGTCTTAATGAGAAGGCTTGCACTTATCTTGACTACTTCCTACAACCCTTTGTTGAGGCACTGCCCGCCTTCCTGAAAGATACCGGTGAGTTCATTCGAGTATGTCGAGACACCTCAGTAACTGAGAGAGACTGGATTGTCACATGCGATGTTGAATCTCTTTATTCAAATATCCGACATGAAGATGGTATCCATGCAGTTATGACCTTTTTGGACCAACAACAGGATTCAAATCGCCTACACGACTCATTCTTAATTGATCTCTTAAGATTTGTTCTCACACTTAATTTTTTCATCTTTGACTGGCAATATTTTCGCCAAGTCACCAGCGTGGCAATGGCGCGAGATGCGCCCCCGCCGTAGCCAACCTCTTTCTTGGATGGTGGGAGAAAGTTGTGGTGTTTCCATCTGATGATTTTAAACAACATGTCACCCTATGGAAACGCTACATTGATGACATCATCTTCATCTGGTCTGGGGAAGAATCTGCCTGTCGTCGCTTTATTGAACAATTGAACTCCAACTCTTTGAATATTTTCTTAACTTTTTCAATGTCACAGACTGAAGCTGTGTTTCTGGATACAAGAATTAAAATCAACAATGGACATCTAACCACGGATCTTTACCGTAAGTCTACCTCCGTTAATAGTCTCCTGCGGTTTGATAGCTTCCATCCACTTCATACACGCAAAGGTGTCCCAACGGGTCAATTCTTACGGATCCGACGCAATTGTACTTCCAACGAGGATTTCCGTAAACAGGCTCTTGACCTCTCTTCTCGTTTTAGAGCTCGTGGCTACCCAAGAAAGGTCATATCACAAGCCTTTGAAAGAGCAAAAGCTACCTCGCAAACGGATCTTCTTGTCCCGAAGAGGAAGGCGATGGATAACAAAATTAGATTCGTCACGGACTACAACGTCGGATGGAATCAGGTGAGATCGATACTCCAGACGCATTGGAGTGTTCTCACCCATGATAGGCTGGTGGCCAATCTGATAGGTTCTTCACCCTCTTTATCAGCCAGACGTGCACCCAATTTATGTGACTTGCTTTCTAGGAGTCACTTTGTACGCCCAACCATAAGATTGAACAGAGGTGTCCGCTTGAAGGGCTCTTTTCCCTGTGGGGCATGCAACGTCTGTCCTATGATGATCCCTACTAGGGATTTTTTTATTGATCCATCAACAAATAGAAACTTCCCATTAAAAAGTTACATTAATTGTAAGACGCGTAATGTGATTTATGCTCTGGTTTGTCCATGTAATAAAATCTATATTGGACAAACATCCCAAGAATTACGTAAACGGATCCAGAGTCATATCTCTACCATCAATCTAGCTGCTAACACACGCTCAAATGGCCAATATTTAAAACCAGTGGCAGCCCATTTTTTAGATTTCCATCAGGGACTATCTAATGGACTCCGAACCTTTGGCCTACAAAGAATCACCGGTATGGGGCGCTGTGACTTTTTTGGGAACAAATTACTCCAAGCTGAGGCTCGATGGATTTTCGAACTACAGACAGTCCGTCCCCACGGGTTAAACGAGGAATTACTTTTCTCTGGATTTTTGGGGATTAATGCCTGTTTTAGATTGTGACACCAATTTAATTCTCCTTTTCTAACATATTGTCCTATACATAATTATCCCTCAGGTGGTGCATTGGATCTGAAGGACCGAACGAACCCTACCTTCTCTGTTGTATTACATGAATAAACCCGGAAAAGACCCCATCGGGGGTTGATCTGACAATACATGTATTATGTGTTGAGTTCGACACGTTGTACTTATTACACTAATAGGAAGACTATAACGAGGATGTTCCACCTCTCCTCATCGTACGGACATCAACTTGAGAATTAGAATTTAACCAATGTGTTTTACATTATATGTATATGGTCTTAATCTGGTACTTGAATAGCTACCACACCGCCCCTGTAATTTAATTTAATTCTTAAAACTCTTCAAGATGACAGATAGATCATTCAATCCTATACCTCTGAACCAATATATTTTATCTATACCTTCGGTACAGTGGCCTGGGAAACTGTTAACATCAGCACCTTATGCTTAGTTTTGAGGACATTACTCACCTTCTGTTTGTCCTACTACTTATTTGGCTCATTAGGTAAATTTTAACTTCATCCCCTTGGCCACCTCTTTTTGGTCTTCAATATGCTGTACTTTATAAATATATATATTAAATAGTATATTTTGCAGTATGTTGTAATTGACTCTTGATTTCTGTTCCCTGTTTGTCCCACAATAGTAATTGGACATGCTTTTTGGTATTTGCATTACAATCCCCTTGATGGTCACCCTTTGGTCTTGTATATATTGTGCCTGTTACTCCTTGATTTTGGCCTTTTGTGCCCCCCAATTTTTCCTTTTTTTTTTTTTTTTTTTTTCTTTCTTACTTATGTACTCTGCGGCTCCGGTCATGACATGGGCGCCAGCCTGGGATATTCTCACTCCCCTGACTGGCGTCACGTCACCGGGTATAATGCGCGCTGCTTCCTGTCGCCTCGCTGGTCGACGTGCGGTTCCGGATATGACGCGAGTGCCAACCACACACTATACTTACTTGGTTGGCACCGCGTCACCGGAAATGACGCCACGGATGTCCCGGTCCGCCTTCCAGCCTCGCTCCTTGTGCGCCACGCCTCCTCCGGGCGTACTAGATGCACGGAGCTATTGATCATCTTCACCTGTGGCTACCATTTAAAAGAGTCCTTCTTGTACTTATTCATCAGCTCCTGACGAAGCCTTGCGGCGATACGCGTGGGGCCTGGCCGCCCTCCCCCCCTCTGTTGGCACCCTCCTGACTTTATTGTGGTAACTGTTCCTACTCAGCAGCCCTTCCAGGGGGTTTTAACCTTAATATGCTTATTCATATATATGCATTGATATTTATACTGTTATGATGATTTGATCCCTGCTTGGTTAAACCTTCTATCTGGCTGTAATATTATCCACAATAGACTAAATTGGATTGATTACAGGTTATTGACCCGGTATACTCCTTGTAAATTAGCAGCCCCTGTAGATCGGTATGCTTCCAGCTTATCTTGAGGATTGCTCCACCATAGAAGCTAGGAATATGATTTGATATAATTACAATACCTAGCCCAGGATTGCAAATAGTGTATAAATATATTGTACTGTGTTACCTGTGATATTAACTATATCACCCTATTGACATTGACATCCTGTTGATTACAGATTGATTGGATTCATGTAAATCCCTGTCTCATTGTAAATACTGAAATGTGGTGTTGAACTATGTTATACTATTGCAATGCATGTGAAAGCACCGGTGTTGGGTTGCTATAATTTCTGTCATCTTATGTCAATTATCTATAATCTGTAAATTGTGTGCCTGTGCAGAGGGAGGGCTGGTCCGGACCAGTAGTGTTTTAATTGTTTTTAATATTTTCTGGCTCTTTTATGCCGTTACACATTATAAATTGATAAATTTCACTTGCATCTAAAATTGTTCTTGGTTGTGCTTCGCTCTACAGGGGTACTTTTCCTTTCCTTCCGAGCCAGGATTCTGGACCATTCTTCTGGTCCATATCTTTTCTAATGTACCAGAAATTGAAGGAAATTCCAGACCATTTGGGAATCAATGATCCTTTGTACCTCATATTCCATGCTTCCCTCAATAGACACCAGAGAAGGCAGAGGCAAGGGAAACACAGCATGAGGGATAAACTCATTCAACAACAACTTATGGAACACATTATAAGTACAGAAAGACTGAGAGAGTTTTAATCGGAAGGCAACTGTATTGACCACCTCCAGAATCTCATACGATACAATGAATAAAGGACCCAACTTCAACAAGAGCATCTTCAATCTAATATTCCTAGAGATAGCCATACCTTATCCTCCACTTTGAAGGCAGCCCCTCACGAGTGCCTCCTGTCAACCTTCCATTTCTGCCAATGCTGGCCTACCCCAATGTTATTTTTATCTTTCCTCCAGACATCCCTCAGCTCTTTAATGGTGACATCTACCCCAGAAAACCCAGAACCTATCCCGGAAAACGTACCAAAATGAGGATGAAATCCATAATTACAGAAAAATGGCAAGGTCCCCATGGACTGATTAACCCAACTGTTAAAGGCAAACTCAACCAGAGGAAGAAATGACGGCCAATTCTCCTGCTGATCAGCAACAAAACATCTTAAAATTAGTTCGAAAGACTGATTTACCCTCTCTGTCTGACTTTAAGTTTCAACGTGATAAGCAGAGGAAAAGGGCAAATCATTCCCCAATTTTCTGCAGAAAGACCTTCAAAATCTAGAGACAAATTGTACTCCCTATCAGATACAATATGTAGAGGAATCCCATGCAATCATACCACATGAATAATCAACAGTTTAGAGAATATTTCAACATTGGGTAACCCAGATAATGAACCGAAATGATCTTGTTTGCTGAATTGATCGACTACCACCCAATTAGCAGTCATTCCTCAGACAGAAGTAAATCAGAAATTAAATCCATGGACAAATGAGTCCATAGTATTTCCGGAATTGGCAAAGGAGTCAATTCTCCAGCTGGCCGGCAATGCTGTACTTTGGAGCGTGTGCAAATTTCACAAGCTGACAAAATCTCTAATATCTTTATGCATAGCAGACCACCAAAAGAGTCTAGCAACTGCCTTTTGTGTGGCAGGGACCCTAGAATGACCACTCAACACAGTATCATGGAATTCTTGCAAAAGATGTAATCTGAGATACACAGGGACAACAACTTGCCTTCAGTAGTATTGGAAGAAGCCAAGGACTGAGCATTATGGATTTTAATTTTAGCTTCCAGTTCAGAGGAAACCATGGCCACATCAATAACCTGAGAAAGAATGGAGTAAGGAGGTTATGGAGGAGACACAGAATTAAGACTACGAGACAAGGCATCCATCCTCACATTCTTAGACCCTGGTCTGAATGTAATAGAAAAATTAAATCTTGAAAAAAATAAAAACCATCTGGTCTATCTAGGTGTCAACCACTTGTCATTCAGTATAAGCAAGATTTTTGTGATCTGTCACCACGGTAACTGGATTAAAGGCTCCTTCCAAAAACTGCCTCCATTTTTCAAAAGCCAATTTGACAGCAAGTAACTCTCAATTACCCATATCATAGTTTTTTTCAGCAGGAGAATTTTTTTCAGAGAATAAGGCACATAGTCGCAGATTAGTTAAAGTGTTAGGACCTTGAGATAATACAACCCCCACCCTGAACTCAGAAACATCTACCTCCACAACAAATGGCCTCTGGAGGTCCGGTTGAGCAAGAACAGGAGCAGACATATAACATTTCTTCAAATTTTCAAAAGCTCCAACCGCTTCTGGTGACAAAAACTTTAACTCTGCCCCTTTGTGAGTGAGGTCCATAAGAGACTTGATGATCTGAGAAAATCCTCTAATCATTTTTCTGTAATAATTTACGAACCCTAAAAAGTGCTGCAGAGCCTTGAGGTCGCTGGGTTGAACCCAATCAATGATAGCTTGAACCTTCCCCGGATCCATCTTAAACCCGGAGTCTGACACAATGAAACTCAAGAATGATGTTTGTTGAGCAGAAAAGGTACATTTTTCAATTTTAGCGAACAAAGAATTATCTCTTAACCTTTGCAGAACCAATCGGACATGTTTATGATGTGAATGCAGGTCAGGTAAGAATTTAGAATATCATCTAAGTAAACCACAATAAATCTCCCAATATAATCAGAAGCAAAAAATTAGAGAGAGGGGAGCGCACTAAGGCGGTAAATGAGGGACATCAGCGTGTTATTAACTTGAGTGTTGGCTTGAGTGTAAATAAAGGTTTGCTTGCATCCTCGTTTTCCCTGTGGTCTAGCGCGGACAAACCCCGGCTCTTTTCTCCTATACGGTAAATATAATCAGAAAGAATATCGTTCATAAAATTCTGAAAAACTGTGGGTGTAATAGTTAGACCAAAAGGCATGATGAGATTTTCAAAGAGACCTTCAGATGTTAAAAACGTTGTCTTTTACTCATCAACCTCACGAATATGTATTAGATTATATGCTCCTCTGATATCCAGTTTGGACAACCATTTGGCCCCCAAAAGCTGATTATATAGGTCAGGGATAAGTGGAAGCAGATAAGAGTTTTTGACAAATTATTTTGTTTAATTTTCAGAAATCAAGACAGGGATGAAGACCTTCATATTTCTTTTTAACAAAAAAGAATCAGGCGGCTACTTTTCGTAAACGTTCACTAAAGGAAACCTTTCAACATCGATCTACCCATCTAACATATTACTAGCTGTCCCTGCACCTTCCAAGCTGATCCCTAACCATCCCTGTCTCACCTAAAAGGGCCCTATAAAGATAAAGAAAAAGAGTTATACAGAGTTATATACTTACGTATAGTATGGATCCATATTCTGGGTGGGCATGCTCCGGGACTCCATTCCTCCTCCTCGCTTGCTTGCAGCACGCCACGCTGGGTGTCATCGTTCCATTCCTTCATCCCTCCCCATTTGAAAATTCCTGAATCTTCTGATGCATTCTGCACCGACCGTAACATCATATCTGACCCGGTGCATTTTGGGGATTGATCACGTGGTACGGCCCAGTTTCAATATGCGCACGCGTCGGACCCGGTCGTGCAACATTACCAGCCCCCACAATGCACTGGGCCAGATATGACATTACGTCCTTTAACTCTATATAACTCTTTTTCTTAATCTTTATAGGGCCCTTTTAAGTGAGACAGGGATGGTTGAGAAACAGCAAGGAAGGTGCAGTGAAAGCTAGTTATAGGTTTGGGGGGTAGATCAAGGTGACCGTTCCTTTTAATGTAAAGTTTCATGGCTGCAAATAATATGGCCAGACAGGTTATATAAGTGAGCCTTTGGTAATTTGGCATTAGGAATGAGATTAATAGCACAGTCATGGGGACAATGAGGAGGTAAAATCTCAGACTCTTTTTCTGAAGAAACACCTCCGAAGTCTTTATTGTACTTCAGAAGACCCTCCAGAATAACGGAGCAAACATGCACAGATTTAAGACATTTTCCAACACAATAAGGACCCAATTTGACAATATCTTTCAGATTCCAGTCAATGATCGGATTATGCACACGCAGCCATGGAATATCCAACACAATTTTAGCAGGTAAATTGTCGAAAACATAACAGGAGATTCATTCCATATGAAGAGACCCCACCTTAAGTGTGAACTCCAGATTTTTGAGCAATGGTGTTCTGTCAATGGCCATGATTTGAATGGGGCTTTGTAGTCTAACTGTCCCTAATTCTAACTTCAGAACAAGTCCCGAATCAATGAAATTAGCCACAGATCCGGAGTCATTAAAGGAAAATGTTGACAAACACTGATTTTGAAACAGAAGTTCAGCATGCAACAACACTTTATCGGAGGAGTAAAAGGGTACCTGTAAATCTTAGTGACCTCCTAGATAATCACCCAAACTTAGGCATTTCCCGTCGGCTTGTTCACTGCAGGTTGTGCCAAGCAATCCTTTAAGAATTGTCAATCTTGGCCACAATACAGACAAAGTCCAAGTTCCCGAAGGCATCTCCTCTCATTAATCTTTGAGCTGGCAGCTCCAAGCTCTATAGGTTCCATCTCAGGTAAACGAACTGGGCCAGGTGGACAAAATGGAACCTCATGTTGAAACTCGCATCTCTCCTGCATCCTTTGATCCATGTAGACAGCCTGAATCATGGCCTTCACCAAACTATCAGGTGGAGCATGTAGAGCCAGCACACCCTTTAGAGACTCTGAATGACCGCTGAGGAATTGGCATCTGAGAGCTGCGTCATTCCACAGGACCTAAGTAGACCACTGACGAAACCCAGTACAATAGTCTTCTGCTGTACGGTTCTCCTGTGTCAAGTTCATGATCCTTGTAATAAAAAAGGAATCAGAGGCGCAATGAGTGTACCCGTATGAGTATTTTTAGCCTGACAAGTGTGGTAGCGTTCACCTTACAGGGTTGTGCAGTCCTTGCACAACCCAGGTGTTCACGTTGGTGGTGGGGAGCTTCACTCCATACAGGCTATGATGGCCGCCGGCTTCCTTATTCCCAGCGTGGCACCGCTCTTAGATCTGAGGAAGACAGATTACCATGGAAACACGTTGTGGGATATGGAGGAAGAATAAGTTAAGTTATATATCCTATTAAGATTTCTGATCCTTCTTTAGCGCTCCTACAGACTTGTGCTGCTTTCCAAGTTCATGATCCTTGTCTCTGCCACCTTAACCCTGTCAGGTTCATCATAGATATGTCCTAAAGTGTCATAAAAGGGTCCACAGAAAGACATTCAGGAGCAAAGGAGGGTAGGGAAAATGCCCCGCAAAATTGACATTCCCACCTGCTGTGACTCATTCCCTGATGACCATAAAAATAATTTACAACTCAGTTTGAAAATTCTGAACTGGTCTTTTTCTCTCGAAAATTTGTCAGTGAGTGCAACAACAGTTTCAAGGGGGCTCAAAGATGCATCAGATGGTTCAGAAGTCATGACGGCAATAGGAGTAGAGAGATTTGAGGGCATTAAAAGTACCAGAAATCTGGCCCTGTAACTGAGCCTGTGTGGATGCCAGTACATAATGGATTCATAGGTGGGGAAAAGAGAAAATTTAACAGGCAATTGAAATGTGACGCGAGTCACTGCTGTAATAACTAGTACCAGAAGTGAAAGAAAATCTACAATTGCAGATAGTAATTATAATAATAATACTACTTACTAGATGAGTAAAGGGAGGTCAAACGATCTGAGGTCAGGCCCAGGAAATTGCACAGTACAACATGGGGTAGTCAGAGATGAAATCTAATTCACAAGTTGAGGTCAAGAAAACCAGAAAGACAGTTTACAGGGAGCAGTCAAAAGAGTAGTCAGGTAACAGGCAAATGGTCAAAGTTCAGGTAAGGAATAAAGTCAGGCTGCATCAGGCACAGAGCACAGAGGGATCAGTCTTACACAGGTAGCAGAAAGTGTATAATTGACACTGGGTGGAGGAGCTAGCATGCTTAGGTAGAGGCTAATCAAGGGAAGTGAACACAGATGATTGCAGCACAGACCCAGCAAAACCAAAACAGACTGATAGCTTCCACACAATACTAGCATAGCAGACAAGGACATTGTAGAGAAGGTGACATTTTCCAGTAAAAGGAACAGTCTTGGTAAAACTAATACATTAATCTAGGTATATATCTCAAGTTCTTTCTTTTGCTTATAATAACATTTTATATATAGATACAGTACCATATATAAATCAAATTGATCAATGAAAGACTGACAATCAATATTTTTTTAATAATTGCATTTAAACTTAAAGAGAACCTGAATGTAAGAAAAATGCTACAAGGAAGAAATTGTTTTTCCTGACAGTCTTTGACTTTCAGTCATAAATATGTAGCCAGAGAAGTTTGAGTCAATGCTCAGTAAACAGTGATTGGTGGATGTAACCATACCCCGCACTGACGGTTGGTTCTGTACTGAGACACCCGCAAAGCTGGCTGTCAATCAATGCTGGATGTTGTTAAATCCGCTTCTCACATTCTACTGAGCAATGACTAAAAGTGCTTTAGCAGTGACTGCATGACCGAAAGCCAGAACCTGCCAGGAAGAATAAAGGTGATTGTGGAGACATGGGGTTCAGTGGGTGCTTTCGTCCACTGGCCAGGCTGCCTTTAGAAAGACTGCATGGACCAAGTATCATCCCAAATGAATGCCCAAAGTCCTTCAAAATGGGAGGAACACTACTCAGTCAACACAGGGTGAGGGAAGCACAATAACTCAGTCAACACAGGGTGAGGGAACCACAATAGTAAGACTTTATTGGATCCCCAACAGTTAAAGGTATATAACACATTACCAGACAAACATAAAATGTAATAGGCAACAGAGTTTCACCCTTCCACTGGCTCAGCAGGGATTTGAATGTTCTGCATCTGGGTTTTCAGGGTCACTTATCCTAATCCTGCTGACCCCGCTTTTAGCGGGCACCCACCAAGAGAGGAATAGCAACAAGCATAAGAAGCTAGCTGAGCCCAGCAAAGTCTGTAGCCAGGTGACCGAATTGTCCCAACCTTGGTTTCTTCCTTACGTAGTCTCTGATATACCAGAAAATTTCCTAGCATTCGATGTTGAAGTCCATGTAATAATATAATCCAGATTCTGATCCCTAAACCGGCGCTGAAGAGCCTAGGCTAGGGTTATGGCTTTCCAACCGGGTCCGCAGACCCTAGATTAAAGCCATCTAGCATAAAAATGCAATGAGAACCTCCAGTATGGGCCAAATTTCCTAGTCTGAGGCCACAAAGCAGATGAACTCCTGGTTAATGAAAAGGAATCCTTTATATAACCCTTAGCATTCATTTTAGGATATTGGGGACTTCATGATTGGTGGACTTAGGTTGCTTTCTTATTGGTTGAATTTCAAGCCGCATACATAATTGTCCTTTGACTACTGTAGACAGAATGAAGCTGAGTAATTTACATTTAAGTTAGCAATACACATCCTCAGAAAATGCAAGACTTGCATACTTGCATACTTAATTATCTTTCTGTCATGACCTTCTCTGACAGAGGGAGTGAGATAATTACATTAGAAAACACATCCTTTCCACACAAGCAGACTCCTAAGAGTCTGGGTAGAAACAATGAGTGACTTATCACAAGTTAAAGGGAACCTGTCAGGTCATTCTACTCCCCTGTGCTATCACTACATGTCCCTGCACCTTCCTAGCTGATCCCTAAGCATCCCTGCTGCTCTAAAAGTGCCATATAAAGATTGAGAAAAATGACTTATATACGTACATACAGTCTCCATTGGGAGACTGGAAAGGCAGGCTCCGGGGCTCCATTCTCCCTGCTCGCTTGCTCTCCACATGCCTGTTGGGCGTCATCAGTCTTTCTTCTGTTCCACCTCCTGTCTGAAATTCCTGCCTCCTCTGCTACTGTGATGCCTGGCCGGAACGCATATATGGCCCAGTGCATTATAGGGGCTGATGAGTGATACGAGCCGTCTTCAATATGCGCACTGCACATGCGTTGGAGATGGGCCGTACCACATGATCAGCCCCCATAATGCACTGGACCGAACATGACGTTCTGGCCGGGCATCACAGTAGCAGAGGAGGTGGCAATTTCAGACAGGAGGTGGAACAGAATAAAGACGTTGACTCCCAGGGGTGTGTGGAGAGCAAGCAAGGAGGGAGAATGGAGCCCCAGAGCCCGCTTTTCCAGTCTCCGAATGGAGACTGTATGTAAGTATATAAGTCATTTTTCTCAATCTTTATATCTGCTTTTAAAGCACCAAGCATATTGGAGCACAGTGATGCATGCTCCTGCACTTTTAATAAGCATATCACCCAAACTCCAGCCCGAACAGTCCTCAAACAGGTTTGCTCATCTCTATTCCTAAAGACATAGATAAGATGGATAGATAGACAAACAGATAGATATGTATATAGATTGATTGAATAGACTATAGACAGAATAAAGATTAAGATACTCACTGTGTAACCAGGAGACAAAGCGAGGGCAGAATAGTGCCCATCATGATGACATTTATTGAAAAGGGATGTTACTGTCCCTCACCTTGGGGTGTGTAACCACAGCTAGCGTGAAAATGTAGCTGTGACTCACCTACACAGGACGTGGAACACTGGTATAATTAGGAAAAGTGTGATGGTCCGCGCTGCTGTGTCAAAAGTCACGGAAAAACTCCTCAGTAAACATCCTTTATTCTCCTGTCCTACCTTAAGATGATAGGGAATAAACTTTGACAGGAAATAAGATGTTTTACGAAGACTGTCTTCTCGTGATTTGTACACAGAGATCCCCTTTCAAGATAGTCAGACATAGGTAGTTGGAAAGATTGATATAGATAGATTGAATAGAAACTCAGACACAGATAGATGAATAGATAGCAGGCCGATACATCGTTTTGATAGAGAGGTTGACATTCAAATAAGAGTAACCCTCCAATCACTGAGTTCGACTGATTTAATCTAATGTTTATGGCTCCTTTAAATAAAACTGTCCCTGCAGTCTTGGTTTTCATTTTTTTCACCATGTTATAGCTCAAGGCTTTGCCTCTATGTTTCTGTTTCGCCCAGCAAATATTCCATATTTGACATCTATTGGAACTCAAATGGCAGATATTTCCTGTTGTCTTTTTTGGAAAACAGAAGATAGAGGAATGAATAAAATGAAATTAAAGCTTTTATATATGCATTCTATTTTATGCTTTTCAATTTTTTGGTGGAAATGATGTTTCAGGCAGCTGTAGCAGGCATAAGCGACTTAACATAGCACAACACTGTTAGACTTTCTGTAAGATTGGCTTGGGGCTATATTTATTGTATTGATGCATGCTAGGTTATTAACATTGCATACCATTTTTCTTTAGCTAGAAATTCTTAAAGGGAATCTGTAGGATCAATCTTGATAATTCATCTATATGAGCATGTGTTAGGCCCCCTGGCACCGCTTCCCAGCTCACCTCTCCCGGGTCGGCATCTCCTGCTCCTCTGCCGACCAGGCATCCGGCATCCAGGCGTGCTGTGTCTCGGAGCCGTCGCCATGTTCCCTTCCTGTCAGCTGACCGCCGGGTTCGTACATGAGCACATTACTATGGTCGTATTCATGTGACCAATCAGCGGCGCGCTAGGTGCACTCCTTCCCTGTGACTCTAGGGGCTGGCACGGTCCAACCTGACACTCCCCTTGACCGATAGCTGCTCTTCCCATGGAATATCAGGCCACCTCCACCGATGGGAGGTGCCTGATTATTAAGTCAGTTTGCTTCTACTTTGTTGACTGTTGGTCAGGCCTTCCTTGGGCTCTGTGTCCTGGAAAACCTTGCTGTGCTCTTCCCCGGTAGCACCATTCCTGGTCTCCTAGCCTTGTACCCTGTTACCTGGAATACTTCTCTGTTCCTTAGTATAGGCTAACCTTACGAGCCGCCCCCCTGGTATAGCTGCTGTGGTATTTTGACCCCTGGGCTTGATCCTGACAATCCCTGTATAGGGGTTAGGTAAACTAGGATCACTCACCCAGGGGAGTTCGGTACCACGGCCCAGTGGGTCCACTCTAGGGCGCCTTCCCCCGGAAGCGTGACAGCATGTAGATCATAGGAAGCTGAATAAAATAATACTTTGATGTCTGTGATCCGATGTCCTCTTCAGGAGGAATGCATGTTTTTCTTTTATGTAAATGAGCTGTTCCAGGGTATGGGCTGGACATAGATCTTCTTGAGAATCTGCCCCAGAGCTCCTTAGCTCACTGCAGGGTTGTGTGTGGTTATAACTGACACATCTCACAGGCAGACAGTGTTGTAATCATTTTACAATATAGCAGAGCTGTGAGCACTGCAGCAAATGTGTTCTGTAACAAGATAAAGTTTACTTCTACTGTATTACGATGGCAACATGTCTTGCACTGGTAATGCCATTATTTATTAAAAATAATCTTCGGAGGCAGAATCTCATCCAGATCATGTCCTTCAAGTAGCCTGGAACAGCTCACATACTGTACATATAAGAAAAACATACATTTCTCTGGAATAAAAAATCAAATCGCAGAAACATTTTCTTCAGCTTCCTATGACCTACATATCCATATAGACAGCTTAGGAGGATTAAACTTACTGACAGATTCCATTTTTGGACATTCAGCTCTATTTAGTCATCTTTTCCCAATGATTTGCTTTCAGACCAGTGTTTTCTCGTTGTTTGATTCTGAATGATATAGGTAGTTGTGTTTCATGCTTTGGACATACCTGATTTATGGGAACTCATTAGGTTTCCTTTGTCAAGAAGGAGATTTATGGCAGAATAGTAATAACAATAAAGTAATAAGCTGACACCACAGTTCTTGAATTAATTTTGTAAGCATTCATATATGTTAACAAAAACAGACATCTATGTGCTGTCTATACATAAGATATAGGAATTCATCAAAACTTTTATGCTAGACAAGTTATATACAAGCCTTGAAAAGTCATACAGTTTTTGAGTAACATGGAGTTGACCAAAAACATTAAGGGTATGTGCCCACATAGTGGTTTAGTGACGTTCAAATCGTCAGTAAACCGCTGGAAAATTCAAGGAGCTCAGAAGTCTCCAGCGGTTTTCCAGCGGTTTTTAAGAGCTGTTGAACAGTGTTTTACAGTCGGTTTTTCCGGCGGTTTTAAAAGCGGTTTTCTATGGAGGATTTTGTTCATGGAAGGGTAGAGTAGTGCCTCAGAAACGCTCAAAAACCGCTGAGATGAATTGACATGTTGTATGCTGCTAAAACGCTAGGAAACCGCTCAACCTCTGGCAGATCCGCTCACATAAACCCACTATGTGTGCACAGCGTTTTATAAATTACATAGGGTTACTTGTAAGTCCTAACGCTGCTTAGGATTTACATAAATTTAAATAAAACCTATGCTAAACCGCCAGCGGTTTTCGCTGCTAAACCGACGTTAAACCACTATGTGGGCACACACCCTAAGATTTTTTTCCATTTTCACATGAGCTTTAATCAACTCTGCTTAAATGGGAGGAACAGGGAAGGAGCCAGGTGTGGCATGACCTTGCCAATCCATCCAAATACTGAAAAGTACCAGTGTTCTGCATGGCAGAAATACTACTTTAGTCCCTGTATTTAAAACTTTAAAAAAATTCAATTATGCACTACAAAGACTATATTCAGGTAGTTTTGTAAATGGGTTTTCATTAGGCATAACCCAATAATTACATTATTCAGCCATATGGAATTCAAAGGAGGATATTCATCATCTTGCAACTCTGTATGGTGCGTTACTCAGCGCTGTCAGGTATAAAATGTTCACTGTTCATGTAAATGTGAACTAGTGGCCCCAATATCAAAAATGTGCAGTCTCCAACAGCTTCCTCACCATTATGACAACAGTTCTGCATAAAGAAAGAGTTTTGTTAATACAATTGTATAAATGAAAATAATCAGACTGTGTGCCATTTTAATAGTGTAAGAAAGTTGAAAATCTTAACACACCCCTTCAACATAAAATTTTTTTTAACTTTCTGTCAGTTTAGGCTTTGCTTTAAATAAAAATGGAAATTGTACAAAGTGGTACCTTTACTATATGGTCCCCACCGTGGTGCCTTTGGATCGCGCTGTAATTGAATGACAGCGCAATCCAAATGGTTAACAGCACCGATCGGATCCCGATCGATGCTGTTAGCCCCACATCACAGCTGATGAGATCAGCTGAGATGTCGGGAGAATAACGTAAGCTCACCACCGGAGCTCACATCTAAGTGAGCAAGCTGGCCCATGACGTATATGTACGTCATGCGTCGTGAAGGGGTTAACATTACCCTCTGAAGCAAGCGACATGCAAAGCTGAATCTTTGCCCTTCTACACAGACTCCCATATTGCGTTGTATATTTATTCTCAGCTTCCTGTATACTCATATAAAATCCATCCCGTAGTTCATTTTTCCTTTCTGTCCCCTCCATATGCCACCTATCCTGCACTATATCCTTCCCTTCTTCCTTCTCTAGAGACAGCACATCCTATAGTATATTTCTTCTTTATGACTCCTGTATATATAGTCTCGTTCTAACGTAAATCTTGCCTCATATCCCCTGTACACAAAGCTCCCTCCTGCATCATAACTTTCTTTTTGGACCACAGCCCATCCTGGAGAACATCATTCCTCATAGTTACGAGCTCACAAGCACTACTGCTTCCTGATATGAGCTCCCTGCATTATATTCATTGAGGCTTCTTTCCATTACATTATCCATCACATTAGAAGAGCCATTTTAGACAGTTCAGATAGACAGTTAAAATGCCAGCTAAAAAAGACTGCGCTGAATAGGATAGACCATGGCTCCTAGAATTGTACGTTTGTTTCAATGGCAACAGAATGGTAAATAGAGCCTTAAGGGACATCCCTAAGGGGGTGATATGTGCAAAAGGGGAAGATTTTAAAATAGGCTATATTGGCACAAATAAATATATTTGTTTATAATAAGACCTTGTTGTGATTTTGGGAATAATCTTTCACATATGATGAATCTTACTTCAGCGCTGTTCTATTTAAGACTGTTGAATGAACAACATAAATTCTCCCCCCTTAGTCTAACTTTAGCTTAATTTAGTTTGTCTCTGAACTTATACTTTTTGTTGAAACTAACAACCGTATAATACATATTTAGTAGAGATGAGCAAATGTTTTGAAGTTCAAATTTGGAAGAGTCTGTGAATTCATAAAAACAATTTGGAAGAAATCACAAGGGAATAGTTGAGTACACCACTCCAGTCTTCAAGGACTTTATTCCACCCCTTTCAACATTCGGAATACTTTCCACTTCATTCATGTCAAAGTGATCTCAAGATATATGGCTATGTATAAAAGCAAGGTAATAGTTATTCACTTTTGTGCTGTCACCCATACTATCTGTATAATTTGGTCACTGTTTTATAGCTTTCTCTTGCTATCTCTAATGCTAAGCTATGAGCTGTGACATTTTCTCACTGTCCAGATTAACTCCAAAATGGCTGCTGAATTTCCCGTTTTAGATTTTATACTGACTCCTGATTGACTGTGCTATATCATGTGATGTGATAGCTGCAACAAAATATGGGCCAGCCATGCTAGAAGTCACTTGAGCTTTCTTGGGCCAAAGTAATCTTTTTTTATATGTAAAATGTTGACCATTTTTGGAAACTCAAGAATCTTGATTTGTATGAATTCATCCAGGTTAAGGAAATTCTTAAAAATGTTTGAATCTGAGAGTCCTCAGTGGTTAATACCTTTTAATGGCTAACTGAAAGGATTGGTAAACATAGCAACTTTCAGGACACTGTGGCCCCTTCGTCAGGCTAATAATGACACAAATTCTAAAGACACATACTTATATACAATATATACATAAGCAAAATGTGTCTTCAGAATTTGTGTCATTATTAGCCTGATGAAGGGGCCATAGTGTCCCGAAAGCTTGCTATGTTTACCATCTTTTCAGTTAGCCATTAAAAGGTATCAACCACTGAGGACTCTCAGATTCCAATATTTTTCTATCTACTGGCTAACACGGTACAAACATTTTTTACCTCATAAAAATGTTTGCAAATTTGAGTATTGTCAATTTGCTCATCTCTAATTTTTAAGTATTTTACTGCTATTGTATAGGCTATACAGTAGATATTGCTCCTGAACTTCAAAAGCTTGAATGTTTATAGTGAAAATGATGAAAAACCATATGACAACTGACCAAAGTAATTTTTTGTAAAGAAATTATTATTAATCCTATAGTTCTTCATGAATTATGTGCAGTACAATGACAGAGAACATGATCATTGACTTGTCGGTATAATATAAAAAATCCATAGAGCTACTTAGTAACTTATTGGTTTAATGCATCAAAACTGAGGAAGAAGTCAGACAGAAACATTGTCATTTCACTGACAGCTCAAAAATGTTTTCAACATGAAAGGTGAAAATTTCTTTCTTCTTTCGATACATGATAAAATACATATCTCAGGAAAAAGAGACCGAAATTTGAGACAGACGGTGAGAATTCTGTTCAAAATGTAGCTGGAATGTCACTTTATTAAAGTAGTTCACTTCACTTGAAATAATAGACTTAACAATGATATTCTCATTTCGACTGGAATATTTTAAAAGTGTCAGATTGTTTCTTCTTTCGCTCTTAGTTTCATACATAGCTCATAAAGCCCTGGCATAGAAGTCACAACCTTACTGGTAGCAGAAGCTGCCAAAACTCCTTAGACATCGGTGTTCTTGCCTTAGGATTTTTAAAGAATGAGTCATTGGAGGGAAGAAGAGCCAAGCTACTATGGAGAAGAATATTTCTCTTTAAAAGGCGATCAGTGTCTACATGACTGAAAATATCAAACACATTGAAGGATTGGTACATATAGACACCGTAAAAAATAGAATATTTTATAGCCAAAAAATAAATATTTTCATTAATACAAAATGACAAATACAAATAGTATATTAAAAATAGGTACTTCTTAAAATACTGAAACTCAGCACACAAAATTCATCCTAAACCTCCCACTAGTTAGGTACAACCTAATATGTGGTCACCTTAACATGGATAAATTGACTTTTAAATTTTTTTTTATCAAAACAAGTTAAGCTATTTTTATTTTCATGCACTATTGCAATTTATTTATTCACTTATTTTAGGGTATATGGTCATTTTTATTTATTTTCTTTGGTTTAGCTGTTTTGTGGCCTGTGTGAACATGCACCTGTATACTGCATGCATATATTTGCATTCCAGTTATCTTTTAGTTGTCTTATAAATATATACAGTGGTATACTAAGGGAACTGGCTCTACAAACAGGTAACACTAAAACGTAAGACAACCCTATAGTAAAACATAAATGTTAGAAAAGTTGTACTTACATATTCAAGGGACGGAGAGTGCTGCAATCCCCACCGGCCCAATACACATTTCAGAAGAACTTCCTTAGGAGGTGTGTGCCCAAACTTATGAATTAAATACATTAAAACACATATATAATATACTGTATGCCACCAGACAAATAGTAAAATTCAAGAACTGTTAGATACTAAAAAAATTATGATGAAAAGCCTAAATTTGCACTTCAGTAAGGAAGTGGAAAAACTCCAGCCCGATGAAAAGTCTATACATTTGTTTGACTAAATAACTGTATAAAATGAATTACGACTGGGTAAAGTAATTGTGTGTGTGTTTCCTCCAATAGCTGATCATTAGCAAGAAACAGTTTTGTTATCTCATTATGATATTACAATGAGCCCTATCTGTGGTTTTCATAGGTCTGTAGATGAGCATACTTGGTTATCTTAACTCAGTGAGTTATCACAGTGCACAAAATAAACCATTAAAAGACCAATGTGGCTCTAATGGAACAGAATGGGATGGTTTAGATTAAAGTTTCAAAAAAGAAGTTTTGCAATTCAGATGAATACTGCATCTTTGGACTTTTCAAATGCACATTTATTTTCTAAAGTTTTGTCTTACTGAATACAAGAATGAATTGGTTGTGTAAGTCAACTCCGAATGTGCGTTAAAGAGAGTGCAGTTTTCTTCTAGTCTATATGCTACTGGATGTTTTGACACAATGCCATCAATTCAGAATACAGGAATCACTTTGCATTTTACTTGACTGATGTTTTTGAAGAGATACCTGTCGTTAAAACTGGGAACAAATCAATCCCTTTTAATGTGAATGTAGTTTTAAGATGTATCAAGTTGAGTTTTACACTTTCTCTCTTTTGATGTAAAAAGAAGAAGTACTTTTACTTTTAGGAAACATTCCCACTTGATAAGGGAAAACATATATTAAAGTTTATCCATCAGAGTCATCTGCCATGTATATTCTGTACAGATCTATCTCGGTGGATTCTCAGCCTCATTTCTACTCCCAAGTGCTTGTTACCCATGTTCCGTGCTGTTTCTGTCTATGTACTTTTATTCATAGTCTCAGACCTTCTGGCTTTCTGTAGATATTCCAAGAAGATTAGAAATTCTCTAGAAAGACGCAATGTTGGCTACGATGTGGGTTCAAATGTACAAGGTGTCCTTCGAGTTCCTTTTTAAATGATATTTTATATCTACTGAAGCCAAGCTGCGTTACTAATGCTGTGTATAATCATTCAGTGCATTTTAATAGGAGATACATTGCTGTGAACGGAGAAAGTCACATCAATTGTCCCCAAGGTGCCAACTCTGTACACATATGTGGACGATTTCCTCACATTGCCATGAAAATGCTCAGGAACTTCTTGAAACTTTTTTGGTTTTTTTTTCATGTTCTTTTTATTCTAAGAACTCAGTGCTGAAATGTTTTGCCACAATGAATGCTGCGGGACATAATGGAATTTATATGATGACAAAGGGCAAAAATGAACCTGCTTTTCAAATGTGCCTCAATAACATCAGAGAGAAGCGTACTGATGGCGTGTTGTTTGCATTTCTCTTTCCACTCTTCACTTTAAGTTTTAGGACTGTTTTGTGTATGTATTTTATAACATGTCAATGTGTATGTATTAACACTATGTACTTATTAATGTTAATTGTTAATATATGTTGTTCATGTTTGGAATGGGAATGTAGAGAATGATTCAGTCAAACCAAAAGGGATAATTGTAACATGGTATTGCCATTATGTTTCCAAAGCATAAAAGGACAAAACTGGACCCGCCTGTATAAAAGAACAAAATTCACTATACACCACCATTCAAAAGAAACTACCTACAAATGGCCTCTTTTATGAACACTAGATAAATAGTGTGAGAGTGCCCTTAATTACCATTAGCAGTACCTGCAACAGAAAAATTATGCAAGAATTTATTACTAAGAAAATCCTTGGTCTACATAAAGGTCCAGTATGTAACAATAGTCATCTTATATTCTTAAAGGGGTATCTAACAATCACAACATATGACAGGAGATAAGAAAATCTGGTGAAATTTGAATTCAACAAGTCGCGCTGATTTTATTGGAAAGTTCGATTCACATCAAAGTGCTCCTCAAATCGAATGTTTCCTATTACACTCTGAAGTCATTTCAGACCCCAAAATATAATAAACATGAGTTAAGTAAAAGAAAAACATATTGTTAACGTCACTGCTCACTTGTATGTCACTCCTGCTGCCTCCGATACCAGCTGTCCACTTTTAGATCTTCAGGATTTTACTTTCCACTGTAGTGCAATGTTGTTTTCCCTCCTAAACAGGACTTCTGAGTTCTGACCACAACCAGTTCATGAACCCAGGGTGTGTCATGACATTACCACGTGTTGTGACTTTGAGGCCTGGTGCCTTCACTCTAGGACTGTACGTCTGACTGCCAATGGGCCACTGAGGTGATTATCAAGGTTTTATGTCTTCACTGTTAAACAGGACTTCTGGCAGGGACTGGGCTTTGGAGGTCACAGTGCATTTTCATTTGATAACGGTATCAGATGCAGTGACCCCATAGGCCTTTTTGTGACCAAAAGGCCTGCTCTAGAGTGAAGATGCAAGGTCTCAGAGGCCTGGTCATGGCTAGTAGTACTGTTTTTCAGAGAAAACACAATGCAAAGTCTGTGAAAGAAAAGTTCCAGAGGTTAGAACAACTGCTGTTCTAGAGTGAAGACACTAGTGCGTGATTGTGAAAGGAGGGAACCATTCCAATTGAATAAATTCACACATCTTTACCTATCACCCGTAGCATCTGTGGTAAAAGTGAAAAATTGCTTATTGCTAAGGATTTCATTGTTTGGGCCCCCACCAATCATAAGAGCATGGCCCAAAGACCCCAATTAAAATAGAGTTGCAGTAAATCTTACTAGTTCCCACACTCACCTATGCTTTGGATTGATAAATTGCGATTGTCCAACCAGCCTTGAAACATAATTCATGTTATATGTTCAATTATACATAATTATAACTAGCCACTATAATTTGCTTTCTGCCACTTCAATAAGGAATATATTGGTAAAAGTCTGAATGTCATGTCTACCTGATGATTGTGCTTAGCGAATACCACAATATTACTAAATTGAACTTTGCTAAGCAAGTAAGCAAGAATAGTGAACTGTACAGTGTCTGTGATCCTGCGTTATACAATATCAGTTTCTTGTGACCATATATCCCTCATCCAAAAGTGCCATTTATGTGGATAGCCTATACGTCAATGTCTTATTTAAAAGGGAGCCTTAAATATCAGTATTTGCTGACTACTAGAGAAGTAACTAATAAAGACCCTGCTCACTGAGAGGAGTGAATGACTTGTAAGAATCGTTCTACCTTTTGATGAAGAGCTATTAGAATATTTGTCATTGTATGTGTAAAGTCTCCCTACCATATATGAAATACATGTATAATCTAATAAGTATCAGTTTTATCCAGAGTGACTATGCCAATGAAATTCAAACCCAACTATGTTACAGATAAAACCCTGACAGGGTCACTGAAAGAACCAATTCAATGGGCGGTACTATATATTTTAAGTCATGACCACTTCTGGTTTTTCATTTGCCGGATATTTTTGTATTTAATGATGAAATGAAATGTAATAAATGCCAACAATTTACCATTACATTGTAATCAATAATGATAATAGTATATTTTGGGAAAATGAGATGATGTTTTGACTATTGTATAGTAAAAATCGAGATATTAAGACGTTTGCTTTTTATGTTTTTCAGTGTTTTCAGCTTTGACTATCTTAATATGTTTGATTTCTGTGGAAAACTTTACTAACTCAAGGAAATCTGTAATTGTGCTCATTTACATCATTTTATTACACCTGGTCAATAAAAGAGTCATCACTCGCAGGCATAGTTAGTGATATAATACGAAAAAGTAAAAAAATGGTGACATTTATCAGATCAAAAAGGTTGTTCAGTACAAATTTTTTTTTGGGTGGGAC
Organism: Allobates femoralis; assembly: GCA_033576535.1. Taxonomy (NCBI): domain Eukaryota; kingdom Metazoa; phylum Chordata; class Amphibia; order Anura; family Aromobatidae; genus Allobates; species Allobates femoralis. The sequence continues at coordinate 100,740,818 of JARQOC010000009.1, read as the reverse complement.
AACTTAAAAAGATATAAAATACTAAAGGATTACATATGAACCTTACCAAATCAAATGACCTCTTGCTCTAATACTTCCCTCATTATGTATGTCCTGCTTTAGCTGAGCAAGAAAAAAACTATCGCACTCCCTAAGGCCCCCTTCACACCACGTTTTTCAGGATCCCGGACTGTCCAGTATGAACCGGACAGTCCCAGATCCTGTTTCTAGCCCCATAGTATTCCTATGGTGCTGGATTGCAACGGATAGCAGTGTTTTGCCATCCGGTTTTATGCTGTCCGGAGGATGTGGTAGCTTTCATTTTTTGTCCCCGGACACAAAATTGGAACAAGCAGCATTTTTGTGTCCGGGGCCAAAACCGCACACAATGGGATGCTCCCGGATCCTCGTGATCCGGTACTCCCTAACATGGCAGTCTATGGTGCCAGATCCGAGAAAAAGATGCATCAGGGAACCGGACGCTGAGTGCTGGAGTTTAAGCAGCGAGCACTGCTAAATGTCAGCACCATTAGCTGTCTCCTGCTGAGATTTCAGGACCATGGCTAACTCCGCTAGCTGCAATCTTGAAATTTCAGCAGCTGCAGCTGCTATCAGCTGCATCCAGCTGCAATCCGGACCGGAGGGGGCTGTCCAATTTACAACTGACAGCCCCAGACCTGATCCAGCCGTGGTGTGAAGGGGGCCTAACATGCGATGTGAACAGTGCATAAAACTGAACATAATAGACTATAAGAAATAGTTGCACTCTGCAAATGCTGAAACATGCAAACCAAGAATACAAGAATATAGAACTTCATTATGGTAAGGAAAAATATGAAAAAGTTAAGGTACTTGGCATGTAAAGATGGCCATTACTATATCCACCCTGCATACTTACTTGGTACTTACCCTTAATCAATGCCTCTCTCTTGGGTTAAAAGAAAAAAAACTCTATATGAGTGAGTAGGAACCTGCTAATAGATAAAATAACTTAAGGCTAGTGGGGAAGGGGTACAAAGACCAAAGGCGTGACCCCATATTCTAAACATGCATTATATCTGGGAACCACTCCCCCACTAGGCTTAGGAGATGTTATCTATTAACAGGTTCCTCCTCACCCATACAAATAAGGTTATTTTTTTTAAACCCAGGGAGAGGCAATGACTCAGGGTAGGTACCCAGTAAGGAGACACACCTTGATGTTGGTACTGAGTGGATATGGAAGTGGACATCTTTATATGGTAATTGTCTCAATTTTATTCATAATTTCTTTAGCTAAAATGCAGTTCTATGTTTTAGTATTTTGGTTTTTTACTCTTAGCATTTGCAGAGTGCAACTATCTCTTTGCTATACTGCTTTACTGGAGGAAATACAGTGACCTGCTACAGTCACTGATTTGCTGCAGCGGTCAAATGCCCCCTTTGAGCTGTCATTACTGGAGCAAAGTTTGCAGAGACTGGCAGGAATAGATGTGGCAAAGATTCAAAAAGATTAGAAGGATGTTTTCTTTTATTATTTTTTACCGTGTTTGTTTCCACAAAAAAACTTTTTCCTGGCCGAACAATTCTTTATGTTGATTTCTTGAATTCTTGGAGAATAATAGTATATGCCTACCCTGGATATCATGCCACTAAAAATGAAGTTACTTTTGTAGTATAATAGGAATCACAATAAAACATAATTACACTGCATTCACATGCCTGTGTTAGGGCTCTTGTGCACAACCTTATTTTTGGTCCAAGGGTAATCCAACAGAACATCAGATCACGCTTTGACCAATGTTATAAATGGGGCAGTGCAGCATGCATAATTTACCTCCATAAATCGGATGGCACTTGATCATTCCAGTCTACATTTTTTTTAATCTTTTCCACATCTGAGAAACATGGATCTGACTCTGATCACACTCTGATCAAACTCTAATCAGAGTGTGAGTAGAGTGAGTAGTAGCTGGAGAAAATTTGGTTGTGTAACCCCAGCCTTTCAAATAATAACTAATCTATGATTCATGTATTTGGAGCTAGTATATATAGAGAAGACATTCAGCTCTTCCATCAGGTAAGTTAAAATTCTCATTCTTATTTCATTAAAACATAGTGTAAAGTGGATTAAAAACTGATGTTTTTCATGTGCACTCTTTAATTATAGCATATGATTAATTATTATAAAGTAGTCATATGGTACGGTTAAGAGTGCATGTCACACTTGAAACACGTCAGTTATAAAGGGAACCTGTCAGGTCCTTTGTGCCCCCATAACAACCAAGAGTTGTGGGCACATATCAAAATTTCTTGCCTAACAGTCCCATAATTTCTTTGCACACTTAAATCTTTAAAAAAAAATATTTCTAAAGGCCATATATGATATGCAAATGAGGACTTTGACTAGTCGAGTGGGCATTAGTTCCCCTATTAGTTGGCCCACTTAGCATGTTTTCACACTATACAAAGCCACACATGCAAGCAGTTTTGTCCACCTCACACCAGTGAGCTTCTGAAGCTGGGTGTACATGCCCCAGCTTTAGAGATGCTCACTGTGCACTTCCGGTCTTACTCACTACTCTTAATGTGGGTCTACACATTCCGGCTTTAGAGAGGAATAGTGCGCATGGTCAGAAATGAAGATGTGCATTGAGCCTCTAAAAAGCGGAGATGTTAACACCCTGCTTCAGAAGCTCAATACTGTGATGTAAATGCGTGGCTTTATATAGCACTGGTGATGATGCTAGCTTTTGTAAGACACATTATCATGCGTACAGAAGAGGAATAACATTCAAAGTGAGCCGACTGGTCAGGAAACTCAACTAGTCAAAGCCCTAATTTGCATAAATAGATTTTAGAAATACTTTTTCTAAAGATCTGTTTAAATGTGCAAATACATGAAGGGACTGTTAGGCAGGGAATTTTGATATGTGTCCACAACTGCTGGTGGTTCTGGGGGCACAGAGGACCTGACAGGTTTCCTTTACTCCATTTTCTACTTTATGTTTTCATAGATTCATAAAGATGAAATTTTAACTTACCCATTGAAAGTGATTAATATCTTCTTAACATCTTCATTACCGCTGAGCCTTACCACTGAGCCTCACTAGCTGTTTCATGCACCCATTGGCCTCCAGTGTCCTAAGGCTAGGGCCACTCGGTAGTCCGTCACCCATAGGATTCTATTGGTAGCGTTAAGGCAGTGTTTCACTATGGTAACGCTGCGTTAATACTGCTGGAATCCTCCCTTTTGACAGACTCCCCAGGAAGGAGGCCACAACGCTAGTGTGGCCCTAGCCTAAGTTGCTTTCGATCTTCAGGCTGGTGAGCTCCAATCTCCAGTTTGGTTTGGAGCTTGTATAATATCAATATTCATTATTAGTCATCTTGATTAGGAAATTGATGCACATTATTTGAATTAATATCCTTTACAAAGTGCAATTATTTATTGATTTACAAAAATGTATAAGTACTACATTTTATTGCATCATTTGCTCTCTGATCATCTTTTGGATGTGACTGTCCCTGATACTACCACTACTTAAGAATGGATGAAGAAATCATTGCTCTAAATATCTCATCGTTCTCCTCTATAGAATCCAAGTTCAAAGACTCTACTCCATTTAGTCACACTGCCCCAATACATTAAAAACAAACACCAGAAAATGTCTATAATTATTTTAATTCTTCAGATTCTTATATCATTGAATTTAGAAAAGAATTTTAATTTTTACTTACCCAATTGTTTAACATGCTGAATAATTACCGATGGACTAATGAAAAACTTACCTGTGGCGTAACTTTCTACCATTCTGACATCAAAGGTTAAACTGGTTAAGGAGATCAATCATAAATGATTTAGCGTATTTATATTTAAAATAAAACTCTCTAATTTTTTTTTTATTCAATATTAGAAAACCCCACAATGACACATTCATACGATCCAAGCAGGTAGATTACTATTTTTAATTACATGACTGCAATGAGGTTGTCATTTACTAGTACAGTCAGGGCACACTTTAATTGAAAGTTTAGCATTACATATGTAGACTATCCCTCCGTAATCCAGACAATGACATTTTCAAAATATTAACCAAATATACAGAATCTTGACAGTTAAACCCTCTGAAAAGTAGTACTGCAATATATTGAATAGGATTTTTCAGGTCAGTTGAGTAACTATTAGCAATACCATGTAACTGATTGCTGTGGCATTTTAATTTACTTATGTAATTAATGGAGAGATTGGGGTCACTTTTTAAGAAAAGTCATAGACAATAAATGGATTAATAAAAGCACTATAAAATAAATTGCCGTGTTCTCCGTTCTTTTATTTTTAGAGTTGCATCATTTATTTTGGGAAACTTTGCCGCAGTCCGGCGTGTTGTCTGCATAAGTGAACCATTGTGAAGGTAAATCAAATCAGATGTGGAGACAGACTTCTTGTCTGTCAGGTGTTCTTCCATGTACCCACATGTTTCTATTCTTTCCTAATCTGTCATTTGAGCAGTTAATTCCTATCAGCATCACTTCACAATGAAAACAAGCAGCTTGCTTACACTTTGAAGGTCATACAAGGATTTGGCAGTGTCCACTTAGATCCTCTCTAAATCATCTATAACACGCAGTATATCATAATGAAAGCTTCACAGTCATATAAAATACAGAATCTATTACGCTGTAAAATCTTCCATTACAAGCATTTTATCTACTTCTACTTAATTCTAGTCCCTCTTTGCAGACATTTTACCCGAACTTGAGAATTCTGATCATCTGGAAGTCAGTCTGGAAATTAAAATACTTATGCTGCTCCTTATTGGCATTCTTAAATTATCTGCTGATCTACAATACTGAAAAAGACTAAAGGCCCTGTTACACATAACGACCGCTCCAGCGATCCCGACAGTGATAATGACATGCCTGGATCGCTGGAGCGCCATTACCTGGTCGCTGGGGAGCTGTCAAATGGGCAGATCTCCCCAGCGATCAGGGCCATGGGAGCCACCTCCCACATCGCTAAAGGCGATGTCAGCGTCCTCCCTGCTTAGCGCGCGCTGCCTGGATATGCGGTGTTTATCATAGTTACCACGTTCTCCCTGCTTACAGGCAGCGCTAAGCAGGAAGAACGCTGCCTGGATACCCACTACCTGGATACCCGCTGTTTACCACAGTTACCAGCGTTCTCCCTGATAAGCAGGGAGGACGTTGACATCGCCTTCAGCGATGTTGGAGGTGGCTCCCATTATCCACTGTTTATCATAGTTACCAGTGTCCTCCCTGCTTACAGGCAGCGCCAAGCAGGGAGGATGCTGGTAACCATGGTAAACACCGGGTATCTAGGCAGTGCGCGCTGCCTAGATACCTGGTGTTTACCATGGTTACCAGCCAGTGAGGCCACTGATTGCTGGTCTCTCGCTGTCACACACAGTGATACGTGCTGACCAGCGGGAAACCAACGATCAAAAAATTACCCAGAGCACTTTGCAGTGATCAGCGACCTCACAGCAGGGGCCTGATTGCTGCTAAGTGTCACACAGAACGACATCGCTGGAGAGATCGTTGTATCGTCACAGTTACAGCGATCTCTCTAACGATATCGTTATGTGTGACTTGGCCTTAAGGCACAATATAGCTCATTAGGATCTTAACTAAATGTGAGTGGAAGTTCAGGTTCCGGGGTTTTGGATAGAATTTTTATAAAGTTCTGTTTCGGACCCAAACACTGTTCAAACACTGAAATCGGCTCGCACTGGGTCGAGCAACAAGTGTTCCTAAGCACAGCGATGTTCACTCTAGTGGTTGGTGTACATAAAGCACCCAAACATTGAAATTGTTTGTAAATTATGGATTCAGTACAAACACTAAACTTTAAAGTCTGATTCACTCATCCCTAGTCTTAACAGGTTAAAATAGGGTAAGAAAGAAGAAGGTGTTTCCTCACCTGGGTGGTTGTGTGTGACACAGGCTGCTGCAGATCCACCGGTGATGCTCACCAAGTTAGAAATGATAGAGAAGATATGTGGTTTAGTGATGAGCGAGTACCATAATATTTGCAATAACTATACACATTATGGGTACTTTCTAATCGTGCATTTGTTTTGAATAGCAAGTACAATGTAAGTCAATGCGAAACATGAGTGATTTTCTGCTGGACCCTGCAAAAGGGTCTGGGAGCCTATGGAAAAGGCTGAAATGGGTGGGAAAGTGATGAAACCGAATGGGAAGAGTCAGGAGAATATGCCTGCATGCATTTCTGACTCACATATGGTTTGTTGGAATAGCTTTGTTGCAGGATTATGCCACTGTTACAGATACACAAGAACAACTACCAAACCTAAACTAAACTACATTTAATAGGCCAAAAAGGTTCAGAAACAGTTTTTTTCTGCATAATCACTTGTATACAAGGCTAAATAAACCAGACTGTAATCCATAGGAAAGAGAAGATGGCGGCACTCGTGTTTACTGGTTGCAAACCAACTTTATTAAACCATGTGTATTACATCCAAGGGTGCAGGGAGGGAGGTGCTAAAGCGACGGTCACCGTTTCGCGGATGACTTCCGCTTCTAAGGGCTCTGATCATCCGCGAAACGGTGACCGTTGCTTCAGCACCTTCCTCCCTGCACCCATAGATGTAATACACGTGGTTTAATAAAGTCGGTTTGTAACCAGGAAACACAAGTGCCGCCATCTTCTCTTTCCTATGGATTACAGTCTGTACAGCTGGGGCTGAGCAACGCGTGCCTGGACACTATCTTGTTAAGTGAAGGATTGAACACAGGTCAGTGCCCAGTTTCACATCTTTATTACTATTTCTAAATAAACCAGAGACACAAAAAATATTGCATTTAGTTCACACGTTCTGTTGTGGCTTTTTTTTGCCTTTTATAATTGGGAGAGCCCTGATTTGTACATTTTGTAGGTACCTCTGTCATACATCATTTTTAGTTAGCTATTCCCGAGCACCTAACAAGGTATGTTGATATTTTACCTCAGAGGCCTCAGGTGGCCCTTTAACATATGTTTTGGAGGGACCGCTCTTACTTCAACATTTGGGCAGTCCCTCCCTCATTGACACTGTGATAGTGGAATACATATTCCATAGCAGTTTACAATGTGCCCATTGTAGTGTTGGGCTTCACCCTCCTACTCCATCTCTCTGACATTTTGCGGCCTTAAATTCAAATGTTCAGACGCCCTGCAATAGGCAGGAAACCTCAGATTGCTGAAAGCCCAGAGATGGCCCTGTAACGTAAGTTTTGGAGGAACCACTCTTACTTAGACCCTTGGGCGGTCCCTCCCTCATTGAGACTCTGATAGTGGAATACATATTTCATAGCTGTTTACAATGTGCCCATTGTAGCATTGGGCTTCATCTCCTCCTCCTCCTCCTCACCGGCCATGTGATTCTGCGGCTCTACATTCAAATGTTAAGAGGGCCTGCAGTAGGCAAGAAACCTGAGCTTAGTGAGAACCCTCATGCGGCCCTATAACATACGTTTGAAAGTGCCCTTCTCTAGAGCTTTTAGAGGTCCCTCTTGTGTACATTTGAGAGTGCTCTCACATATTCATATTGTAGGACCCTCACACTAATATTTAACTCATTAAAGGGCAGAGACTACATGGGAAAAGGACAAGTGGTATGGAGTAACAGAAGGCAGTAGTGAGTGCGGTCTGTGATCCTCAGGTTTGGCTGAACTCGGCAAACGAGAAACATAAAGCTGCACTAGTCAACTGGATGACGAGCTCAAATATATCTCTTATGCAAGTCAATGGACAAAGGGTATATGATGGCCCCTCTCCAGGATGGGTTGTATAAGCTTCTACAAATGGCTGAGAGATTGTAATTGACAATATTCCCCTGAATATACAGAAAAGAAGACTTCTTGATACTATACTACTTGGTCCATGTGCATAAGAATGTGCATCATATTTCCAAAAATGACTATGTCATAGGTGCAGGAAGATACCAAGACAAGGGCGTCCCTTGACAAGCTTTATCTACAATGGACTGCTGCAGTTGTTGTGTTCCTCAATTCAAGTTTTCAGAGGGCCATCAGTCGGTCATCAACAGTCAGTGTACATTTTGATTGAATATGTATCCCCTATCTCAGTCACAATGTGGCACAAGCCAGGCATGTTTTTCTGCCAAATAGGGTGACTGACAGTAGATTTCGATTGAAAATGTTTCCCCTTTCTCAGTCACAATGTGGCACAAGTTGTGACAAGGACCTCCAATGACAAATTTTAATTTTGTTAGAACCCTGTACATTCCAGATTTGTCCACTGCATAAGATGCATAGGGTTTGTAAACATTAGCCTGATGGGCTGAGTGAAGATTGACGCAGGAAGACACCATCCCAAAGGGCCTCCAATCACACATACTAATTAGTTAGGCTAGAGTAGGAATACTGTCCTAGTCTGGTTTGTGCACTGCAGAATGTGCATAGGGTTTCTAAAAATTAGCCCTATAGGCTGAGTCATGGTTGACAAAGGAAGTAAATGGGTTTTTATGGGAAAGGGATGATATTAACAGCAGTTAATCAGCATTTTTGGTGAATTTGGGTTGGTTTGCTGTCATCTGGAGTGATTTCAAACTGTAGCGATATCCAGTCCTTGTTGAATTTAATCAGAGTAAGGCTAGAGTCACATTTGTGTTGTGACTATAGCTTGACGGAATCGTTAAAAACTTAGAAAATTTGCCCGGAGTGCATAGCATTAACGCTATGCACTTCCAGGCAAAGGAGCCCCACAGTAACCCGCTGTGTACCTTAGCAGCCGGCCACACACAAAGCTCCAGGAAGTGCACTTTAGCTGAGCGCACAGGAAAACACTGCAGACAGCATTTGCTGTGCGCGATTGTGAAGTGCACATCCTGGAGCTTTGTGTGTGACCGGCTACTAAGGTACACAGCGGGTTACTATGGGGGCTCCATTGCCCAAGCAAATTTTCTGTTTTTAACGGTTCCGTCATGCTAGGGTCACAACGCAAATGTGACCCTAACCTAAGTGTTTCTGCATCTTCCGTTGAGAGGTGTGTGTTGCCTATCAGTGATGATTGACCCAGCGGAACTGGGTAAAATGGCCTGGTGCGAGGTTTGTAGCAGGCAGTAGGAAATGTTTGGACTACTGCTTGTTTGCGTTGGGCAAGACTTCATTTTGTGATGTGGACAGCAGAAGCACCAGCGGGTTAAATTGCCTGGAGCAAGGATTGTAGCAGACAGTAGGAAATTTTCTGACTACTGCTGCTTTTAGTTGGGCAACAACTGCCATTTTAAATGTGGCAATGTGGACAGCAGAAGCACTAGCGGGTTAAATTGCCTGGTGCAAAATTTGTAGCATGCCGTAGGAAATGTTTGGACTACTGCTGCTTTGTTTTGGGCAAACTGCCATTTTGTAATGTGGACAGCAGAAGCACCAGTGGGTTAAATAGCTTGGTGTGAGGTTTGTAGCAGGCAGTAGGAAATTTTCTGACTACTGCTGCTTTGAGTTGGGTAAAAACCACCTTTCTAGGTGTGGTAATGTGGACAGCAGAAGCACCAGCGGGTTAAATGGCCCGGTACGAGGTTTGTAGCAGGTAGCAGGAAATTTTCAGACTACTAATGCTTTGAGTTGGGAAATAATTGCTTTTTAATGTGTGGTTATGTGGACAGCAGAAGCACTAGTGGGTTAAATGGCCTGATGCAAGGATTGTAGCAGGCAGCAGGAAATGTTTGGACTATTGCTGCTTTGCGTTGGGCAATCCACCTTTTTGTAATGTGGACAGCAGAAACACCATCGGGTAAAAGGGCCTGGTGCAAGGTTTGTAGCTGCAGTAGGAACTGTTCAGACCACTGCTGCTTTGAGTTGGGCAATAACCACCTTTTTAAGTGTGGTAATGTGGACAACAGAAGCACCAGCGGATTAAATGACCTGATGCAAGGTTTGTAGTAGGCAGTAGGAAATGTTTGGACTACTGCTGCTTTGCGTTGGGCAAACCACCTTTATTGTAATGAGGACAGCAGAAACACCAGTGGGTTAAATGGCTTGGTGCGAGATTTGTAGCAGGCAGTAGGAAATGTTTGGACTACTGTTGCTTTGAGTTGGGCAAACTGCCTTTTTGTAATGTGGACAGCAGAAAAATCAAGGCTACCTGTCACCTCAAAAACAACTGGGAAAGATGACTTTCTTGAGTGCCTTCAGCTCTGAAAAGTGGTATTTTAGGGGTTATTATGGAGCTACTAAGTGGCTCGTTTACACTGATCCTGCTGGACACTGACCCTGCTGGAGTTAGGCTAGGGTCACACTTGTGTCAGCCCTTGTGACTGACGCAAGCACTGAAAACTTAGACATTTTCCCTGCAGTGCATAGCGTTAATGCTATGCGCTGCCAGAGAACACTGCCCCATAGAAACCCTCTGTTTAGCTTAACAGCGGCCACAAAGAACGTGCACTTTAGCTGAGAGCACAGGAAAACGCTGCAGACAGCATTTCCTGTGCGCTGTAATAAAGCACACGTCCTGTGTGGCCGCTGCTAAGGTAAACAGTGGGTTTCTATGAGGCAGCATTCTCTGGCGTTAAAGCTATGCTGCATTGAAGATTTCTACATTTTTAGCGCTTGAGTCAGCTGCAAGGGCTGAAGCAAGTGTGACCCTAGCCTAACTCTGCCTCCCTGTATTCTAAGGATAGGGTCATACTTGGAGGGTGACCCATGTTTCACGGATTTGGTAAACGCATAGCAAAGCCTGCTGTAGTGCATAGTGTTAACATTGATTGCTGCTCCATAGTAACCCGTAGTTTACCTTTACCACACACAGAGCCCCAGGAAGTGCACTTTAGCTGAGCTCACAGCAAACGTTGTCTGCAACAAAAAACTATGCATTTCGAACTAAGAAATATGTTTGGTTCATAGTAATGTGAAGACGAAGAGAAGATAGGGGGCGCAATGGTGCGATATCCACATGTAATTTACAGGGGTAATTATATGCCGTAGTTACTAACCTATGTTAGTTGCGCTGACCAAGCACAACTATGGTGAGAGCCTGTTGATTTATCGGTCCTCTCCTGGCCCGGGTATTTATATGCGGCAGCAGTGAGCGGCGGCTCCGGACTCGCAACGTCCTCGCTCACCAAGTAAATTTCTCCGGACTCCGCCCCCTCGCGTCCACGTGACCGAACGCAATGACGCGGAAGGTCCTCAAAACCTCTATGTAAAGACGTTGCCTCGGCAACCAAAGGTCCTTTAGCTACAGCGAGCAGCGCCTGCCGTGTCCTCCAGTGAGATATAGGATATAAAACAGTTACCACGGTCTGGTGGGCGCTCTAAAGTAGATCCAGGATCCTGTTCAATTTGAAGTCCTTTATTCTAAAAACCTCCTTTCCCACAACATGTTTCGACGGTATAGTGCCGTCTTTCTCAAGTGGAAAGACGGCACTATACCGTCGAAACATGTTGTGGGAAAGGAGGTTTTTAGAATATAGTGCCGTCTTTCCACTTGAGAAAGACGGCACTATACCGTCGAAACATGTTGGGGAAAGGAGGTTTTTAGAATAAAGGACTTCAAATTGAACAGGATCCTGGATCTACTTTAGAGCGCCCACCAGACCGTGGTAACTGTTTTATATATTATATGGTTCATAGTAATGACCTAGAACTGTTCATATTTCCATGTTCGAAATGCATAAGATTTTTTCCAGGATGTCCTGTTTTTTATGGCTAAAGTCACACTTGGCATGCGTTTTTTAAGGTGCTTTTTGGCAGCCTGCGTTTTTGTTGATAGGTGTGGGGGACCCTTGAAACACATGTAAAAACACATGCAAAAACGCATGCAAAAAACGCATGTACCATTTAGTGCCATATAAAAACGCATGCGCTTTCCATAGGGCCTCATGTTAACAAAAACGCATGCGTTTTTGAAAAAGCACCTAGAAATGCTGCATGCTGCGTTTTTGGGTGCTTTTTCCAAAAAATCATGCATCATGCAGTATTTTTTGGTGCTGAGCCAAAAACGCACCCAAAAACACATGGTACATTTAGACATGCGTTTTTGCTATTGGGGCATGCATTTTTTGCATGGGGGCCTATGGGTGCATTTTTCCATGCGTTTTTCACAAATGTCAAGTGTGAAAAATGCATGGAAAATTTGCAAGTGTGGCCCTAGCCTTTGTATGTTTTTCTGTATCATTTTAGTTGATCAATAAAGCTCTTTTTTGCTTGGACAATTTACAATTGAATTCTGTTATTCTTCCAACTGTTCATTGAATGTGCTCATCTGGAGAGTTAAAAGCCTTTATCATCAGGTGAGCTGAATATTTCATTTTTGTGAAAGGTATTTTGGTACAGCCAATTCCCAAAAAAGTGGTAAATTTTTTATTTCATTTGAAAAAATGTACTCCTTTAGAAATTGATGGTAGCGACACATCTAAAAAAAAAGTTGAGACAAGGTCATATCCACCGTTGTGTAGCATCCTCTCTGAGAAGTAGAAATGAGTGAACCTTTTGAAGTTCAGGTTAAGTTCACCGAATTGGCGGATTTTGGTGCAGAAAAAATAAATCTGATCCACATGCATGAGAAAAAAATAAGGCAACGTGAGCACAGCACTTCTGACCTGTCATAGACTTTCCTGGCCTTAGAACAGACATGCAGATATTGATGCAGATTCTCAAAAGCTGCATCAAAAATGCATCAAACACACACTGTGGGTACAGGGCCTAAGAAGGTCTAGGGAGAGCTGCAGTAGTGGTAAAAGGGTTCAAGGATTCCTCTTTCCCCCTCGCTACCCCCACAGAGATGTCTAGGGCAGGGGTGGCAAAATCCAGTTGTCAAGGTCTGAAACCAGTACTTGTTTTCAGTATTTCCTTAGCATTGCTAAGCGGTGCTAATTTCATGCAGATGCGATGATTCCAGAACCTTGTGCAATACTAAGTAACTTCTGAAAGCATGAACTGTTTGTGGCCCTTGAGGACTGCACTTCGCTAATCATGTTCTTCAGGAGTGTGTGCAGTGTCTTGTATTTCCATACCTCAGACCGTTGAGTCAGAGGCCTGAGGCTTGTTCGACAATATCTGTAAGGCAGTGTCAAAGCACATCTTTGCAGAAACAGTCCAGCACACAAGGAGTGAAATAAAAAAAGACTTTACTGTAACAAATTTTGATAAAAGGCCATGGTGGTACATGATGCAAATTGTAATATTTATCAGACCCAAACATTCATAATTTTAACATAGGCAATTAGCAAAGACACAGTATATATTTGGAAAATCCCACAGGGATCAGCAGACTCCATTATAATGGAACAAAGTCCATTAAGGGCACAGTCAATTAAGGGCTCTGATGTGTAGCCCGAAGGCTACAGTCCTGCCAATCCAACAGGGAGAAGCATAGCCAGCACAAAAATTAGGAAGGAGGAAAATAAGATGAACAAAATAATAGGATTCCCTCTCCTTAGAACTCAAAAACAGCTGAAAAACATCCTTCTCTGGACAACATGCCAATTAAAGGATGAGTCAGTGACCCAATAACAATTATTTTTTAGGGCAGTCCTGTTCATTCAGAGTAAAAAGACTGGAGCAGCTTTTTGAACGCTGCCTGGGATGAAGGTTGCTGTTCCACTTTGTGTTCTGCTGCTGGAAGGCCTTGAGGTGTTGCAGGGTGCCACGCTTCTGGGGAAAGGCACCCTAGAGTGGACCCACTGGGCCGTGGTACCAAACTCCCCTGGGTGAGCTGATCCTAGTTTACCCAACCCCTATACAGGGATTGTCAAGGGCAAGCCCAGGGGGTCTAAGTACCACAGCAGCTAGTACCAGGAGGGCGGCTCGTAAGGTTAGCCTATACTAAGGCACAGCTAAGGATTCCGGGATAACTGGGTACAAAGCTAGGAGAACGGGAATGGTGCTACCGGGGAAGAGCACGGCAAGGGTTCCAGGATACAGAGCAAAAGGAAAGCCTGACCAACGGCTAGCAAAGCAGAAGCACAACTAACACAATAATCAGGCACCTCCCATGAGAGGAGGTGGCCTGATATATCATAGGAAGAGCAGCTATTGGTCAAGGTGAATGTCAGGTTGGACCGTGCCGGCCCCTAGTGTCGCAGGGGAGGGGTGCACCTAGTGCGCCGCTGATTGGCCACATGAATACGACCATAGTAATGTGCTCATGTGCAAGCCCGACAGTCAGCTGACAGGATGGGAACCTGGCGATGGCTCCGAGACACAGCACGCCTGGACGCCGGATGCCCGGTGGCAGAGGAGCAGGAGATGCCGACCCGGGAGAGGTGAGCTGGGAAATTGTGCCAGGGGGCCTAACACAGGGGTTACTTCTGAACTCAAGAATTTTGATGGTGATTTTTTATTCTCTACATGTTTTGGGGGTACAAGCCCCCTTCTTCAGGAAAGAATCACAAATGGTCAGCTTGTCCTGCAGTAGGGCAGTACTCCCAGGATCACTGGTTTCATCCATACCACACTCAAACTTTAGTGGGTGAATTGAGGTGTAAAACCATCTAACTAGGTTTTATCTTCACCGTTGATGCCTGGTAACCTGTTCCTACAGCAGGTGAACGTATCCTCCGAGGAGACATCAAAGGTCTGGGAATCGGAGGATCGCTTGCAAGTACGTTCAATCGGCGTTGTGTAGGAAGTAAAGAAGCAGAGAAAAAAGGGCTTTAATTTGGTGATGTAAGTGTGGAGCCCACTGGGACGGGGTACTCAGTGCCGGACCGGGGTACTGCTGGGGGATGTTACGGCGGTCCTGGTCCGGACCGTGTCCCGGGCCCGCACAATAAAATGGGGGTTATTTACAGGGGATTTGTCACTTGTGACGCCACCCACTATATGCGGCCAGTGATGGGGCCGCCGCTGCTGCATAACCTCCGGGAATGATGGGATAGCAGCTTGGATGAACTAGTTCCAATGGGTAGAACTGAGTTCCCCGGGGCAGTGATGATTAAAGTCAGTGATGGAAATTGTAGGCTTTGCAGGGAAAGGGGATGATGAGGAGATGGCTTCTGACAGGGTCAAAGGGAGGGCTGACAGTTCTTCATACCTGAAATCAGACAAAGACAACTTAGCAGGGTTCACCCGGATTTACTGTTCTTATTCTTCTGTCAAACAGGGCACAGTATAATACAGTTCTTTACAGCTTTGCTACATTGGATCCAGTATCCTGAACCCACTGCAGCCAGGTTATCTTCCCTTGACTCCTCAGTCCCTCTACGTGTCCTTTCAGGCTATTTCTCAGTGTTCCTCATTAAAGTGGATTGCGGAGCGGCAGTTCGGTCCCTATTAACAGCTTCCCCCTAAGTCTCTGGGCGGTAAGCCGGGTCCTCTCTGTTGCTGCTGTGCTCCCAATCCTCTGGTGGGAATATAGATCTGGAGTCTGTATTCCCCGTCAGGTTGTCTGGGGCACCGGGTAAATCTTCAGCCCCCCTCAGAGCTGACACTCTGGTTTCAGCCAAACCACAGGTATCCCTATCTCTCAAGAGATCACTGGTTCCTTTCCTTCCTGTGTAACTTCCTAATATAATCAGGGAGGCTCTCCTGTCAGTTAACTGCTGGCCCTCACAACTTCTCTGGACCTGATGGTACTGGTCCGGTCTTTGCTGCTCGGCACCTGCCTACTCCCTTATATACCCATCCGTTACCATGACTACGCTCCATCCACTCATATCTAACCTACCACCCCTTGTCTGCCTAGAGTCTCAGACTCCAGGTTAGGTCCCCATGACAGTGGATAAGTGTTTGAGGTGTTTGTTAAACAACCTGTCTACCCTCCTGCCTGGCTGCAGTCTCTCCCTGTGGCCACCCTGGACGCAGGGGCGCCACATAAGCAGGTATCTCCAGAAGAGGAAAAAGATTTAAAAATCCTTTTATCGTGATAAAAAAAGAAAACACAACAGCACAATGCCCATTTCGAAGACGCAAAACGGGTATTGTGCTTAGTATTTTGTTATTTATCACGATAAAAGGATTTTTAAATCTTTTTCCTCTCCTGGAGTGACCTGCCTTGCAGTGCCAACTAAAGCCCTGTTTGTTGTTTTTTTTTCTTAGCGACCAAGTCATGTCTGTTGTTAATAGAAAGCCACCTTGGGGCATGTAGACCATGAGCATCCAATATTAACCTCTTATGCACATGGATTTCTCCAGAATCTTTGAATCTTTTCATGCTTATTGTATATGATGGAATAAGCAAAGCCTTTTTACATTGAGGAACATTTTTTTTTAAACTGTTTAATAATTTTTAGATGCAGATACATTGATTAACCTCTGACCATTTTTGCTACTTGGATACTCTGCCTCTCTAAGGGCCCTTTCACATCAGCGTTTTTTTCAAATCGCGGCAGATGCGGTGAAAAAAACGCATCTGCCGCGATTACCGCATACCGGCTGCACTTGTGGCACAGTTGCGGTAAACGCCATACAAGGTATAGGCGGACTTGCGGCAGGTGCGGCAAGTGCGGTTTTGGCACTTGCGGCAGGTGCGGCCGCGAAAAAAAATGCTGTCAGCCGCGTTTTTTTTCGTGGCCGCACCTGCCGCAAGTGCCAAAACCGCACTTGCCGCACCTGCCGCAAGTCCGCCTATACCTTGTATGGCGTTTACCGCAACCGCGCCGCAACTGTGCCTCAAGTGCAGCCGGTATGCGGTAATCGCGGCAGATGCGTTTTTTTCACCACATCTGCCGTGATTTGGAAAAAACGCTGATGTGAAAGGGACCTAACATACTTTTTTATGCAGTCATGTTAGATTACAAGCGAACTTCCAGCTATCTTTCAATAGTAACACCTACTTTTCCCCTCTTGCTAATCTTCCCCTAACTATTTTGGTATCTGTTGCTTCCATAAATTTCTAAATGAGTTCATTTTTCAAATAAAATGGAAAAAAAGTCAAACTTTCAACTTCTGATATGTGCTCTATGTTCTATTGTAAATAAAATATAAAACCAAGAAAAACGAAAAAGCACAGCAGTATATAGCGGGTGCAAGGCCCTCCTACCACTTCACTGGTTGTTATTTAGGATGAAAAAATGAAGGGCAGCACTTCCTTTAGTGTATCCATGTGGGTTTATTTTGTCCTAGGACTGCGACGTTTCGGCACACAGTCTGCTAGAGGAAGGCTGTGTGCCGAAACGTCGCAGTCCTAGGACAAAATAAACCCACATGGATACACTAAAGGAAGTGCTGCCCTTCATTTTTTCATCGTAAATAAAATATAGTTAGAAGGGATTTCAAAATGTTTAGGGTGCTTTCTCATTTGCGTATGGGAAGGCAGCGTATGCTGCATTCCCATACGCAGTCAAGCGCATGCGCACTGTGTTCCTATATTTAACATAGGAATGCATAGTGCCTGCGTTTGGCAGCGTTTGCTGCGTTCGGGTGCGGATGCGGAAGATATCTGCTACCTCCAGGGTCCGCCGCCAGCACCCGGGACGCAGCATGTTGCATTCTTTGTGCGCTCGGGGACCTTGGAAAATCAGCAAGCTTCCCCAAGCGCACAAAAGAATGCATTGGTGTCAATGGGTCCGCAGTGTCCTGCACATGACGGCGCAGGAGAATGCTGCGTACCCATTGAAATCTCTCCCGGTGGCCATCGGTGATGTCACAGAAGATCACCGACGGCCACCGGGAGATTAGCTGGAGCCTCTGATGATCGCCTCCTCCCCGCCGCCGGTAATCTGCTAGCGGTGTCGGCAGAGAGAAACAGCTGATCTGACAGATGTTTGAATCTTCCCGCGCTGACATCTCCTCTCGGTGTCGGCGCGGGAGATTCAAGCAGCTGTCAGATCAGCTGATTCTCCCCGCCGACACGTCCCGGAGCCTACCGGCGGCCGGGAGGAAGAGATCTCCGCCGCTGATATCCGCCTCCGGCCCGCCGCCGGACACTGCCGATTGGCTGCCCGGCCTCCATAGTGATGTGTCCGCAGGCGGACGTTCTTCGCTGCGGACACATCATTAGAAATAAAAATGACCCTTCTTTCACTGCGTTTGTGTCTGCATTCCATCAGCCTGCAGACACAAACGCAAATGTGAAGGTAGCCTTAGAATTTTTGTTTTCTTTATATTTTCTAAAGTGACCCAAGTTTTTTTGAATTGGGTTTGTAAAAGTAAAATAAGAAGCCAGGTCAAAAACTACAAACTGATTTTCATTTTGTAAACTACATTATTACAGTTACAATTCTTGCATATCTAGTTGCTAATTTTTACTATTACAGTCACGTTACAGAAATAACATAATGCCATGGTATGCAAAGAATGTATGTTTGCTACTTGCTATAAATGCGGAATCATCAGAATTTTAGTTCATTAATATTATTTTGAATTTTAATAACTTTAAAGGGAGTTTCTTGTTCCTGTTTGAATGCTCTAGTATGATGATAGAATTATTCTAGGAAAGTGAATAGACAGACCATGAGACTGTGAAAAAGGATAGCATTGTGTCATGGGAAAATATGAAGCGAATGAACAAGGCATCTTGTGCTGCACAACCATGTAAGGCTGATTTAACACTACCGTTTTTCAGTATTCAGCTGAAACTTGATGAACCCTCATCCATTTTCGGCCCCATTGACTTTCCATGGGCTGCAGGAACTTACAAGTGCATCCATTTCTTCACGGTTCCCCCTGATCCGGGTGTTCATGTTTTTATTTTGCTGAGACCAAAATCACATTTTGTTGTAATTTTATTGTCCATTTCAAAGCCATGAACACCCTGATCTAGGGCACTATGGGTTCAATTAGTCTAGAGCCAGTCCTGCGTCTGCCCTCAGCCTGGTGAATCCATCAGAAACTAAGTTTCTGGCTGGCTCAGTGCATAGCATCAACAGCATGTACCGCTATGCGCCGACTGCTTATGAATCACTATAGCAACATGATGCTTACTGAAGCCACCGGCTCCACAGAGAATCCACGGATATGTGATATTGCAGAGCGCACAGGAAAAGTGATTTACATTGTTTTCCTGTGCACTCTGCAAAAGCGCAGACCCGGTCCTTGTCAGTGGATCCGGCGGCTACGCTATGCTGCAGGTAACCATAGGGACACATAGGCAGGCGGCGCATGGCATTTCATGCTGATAACACTTTGTGCTAAGCCTGCCAGAAACTAAGTTTTAAGTGGATCCGGTAGGCTGAGGGCAGACACAGGTGTGACCCTAGCTTTAGAATGTGGCTCTATGGAACCCAGATCTAGCAGAATTCAGATTCTACTGGATTCAGACGCTGGACTGGGCACATCCAGAACCCAGTTTTAAATGACACACCCAATAGGTGGTGTGTCTTTTACAACTGGATCCAGCTAAAAAAGGTAATCAACTGGTTGCAATGTGGGGCTCACACACCATATTTATCACTGATCTGTGATACGGATCAGTAATACTACCGGCTACATCCAGTTGTAAAATATTTTACAACTGCGGAGGAATGCAGGTTGTGATGCAGGATTTGATGAGCGCACAGGAAAATGCTGCAAACAGCATTTCCTGTCTGTTCTTCAAAAGTGCATTTCTGGGGATTGTCTGTGGAGCCAGTGGCTGAGGTAAGCTTCCTCTTGCCATAGAGATCCATAGTTTGGCAGCGCATAGCGTTACATGCTGGTAACACTATGCACTGCTACTGCCAGAAACTACGTTTCTGACGGATCCTGCAGGCTAGGGGCAGATACAAGATCTGACTCTAGCCTTAGGCTAGGGTCACAATAGCATTGTGACCCTAGCATGACGCAAGCGCTAAAAACTTAGAAATTTCCTCTACAGCGCATAGCGTTAACACAATAAAATCTGCAGCATGTCAGTTATTGCTGCAGATTTTGCTGAGATTTTCACCCATATATTGGCTGTATTTTTGGTAACTAGCACAAGTACAGAAGGCATGTACGGGCTGCCACCAATCTCCAGCTGCCTATTTTTACCTTGATAGTAATCAAAATACAGTGTGGCCCTTTTTTTTAATTATTTCTTGAAGTAATTTAAAACAAAATGACGTGTAGCTTTGCTGTATTTTTGGTTTGAAGCTAGGTACAACTAGGTAGCTGGAGGTTGAAATATTCAGTGTGGGGAGGTCCAAGCATTCTGCTTCCCCCCCACTCCGCAAATTGCTGCCCACAGCCACCCCAAAAGATAGCATATTCTTTGTAGTACAATTTTCCGGAGCTGTACCCAACTCTTCCTGTGGTGGCAGACTGGGAAAAAAGTGGTTAATGCCAGCTGAATATTGCAAGCTATGTAGAGCCAATGTTAGACCTGCCCATTATAAATCTCTGGTAAATAGTAAATAATACACAACACAGAGAAAAATAATTTTATGAGAACAAAAAACATAAACACATACCTTTATTATACCCTCAACATTTTTTATCAGCTGTTGGGATGGGGTTAAGAGTTCAATTTCACTTATCTACAAAAAGTCTTGTAACTAAAAATGTTAAGTCTTCAAATATCAAAATAAATGTAAATATCAAAAGATTATTGACTGAATATATAAGTAGGGAAAGAAAATGTTTCCTGTGTGTAAGTCCAAATTTTGCTTAAATAAGTAACAATTTTGGAGGTGTTTGTGTAACTTTATGTTGTGCCATTTCTCTATTATTATTTTTTTTATAGAAATACAGCATTTGTACAAATTAAAAACTGGGTATTGCCATCCTTTTTATGCATATATTGAATACCAGTCAGAACTTCCACTAACAAGAGAAGTATTTCAGATATGGAGTTTTGCTTGTCGTAAGCTGCATGTTGTGATTTTCTCCCAGTAGAGCTTTAGCCTAAATGTTGCCAGTGTTTAAACACATTTGTGAACAGAATACTGTACTTTATTTTATGTTACTTATTTCCATGTGCTGCAGTTATTTCAATATATAGTGCTGCTAAACGCTTCACTTATATGCCATGTATATCACATTCAAGTAGGGGGGTAGCTGATTTCCCTAGTGAGGGTACTCAATTTTCTTTATCAGTGGTGCATTATTTAGTATTGATATGTTTAAATAATTTATTGTCTCTTTTAACATATATTATACTTACTTTGTTCTTAGTCATGAAACTGTACATTGAAATGCTAATAATGCATGAGCAATCTTATATTTCATGAAACAAAAGTAAGGCCTATGGCAATGATGTACAGATGAGCTGTCCATGGTCCTGAACAGCATCTCCATCGTATAAATCAGCTCCAGCTCCAACTCAAACTAATATAGAGGGTGAAAAAAGTAAAGAACACTGCAACAATGTTGTAAGTAAATATATTTCTGCAGGTGCTATTGACATATATGTCTCACTAGATGACAGTAACAACCTATCCAATCTGCACAGACAAAGAAATCAAACCATAGACTACCATAAGTTTAGTGATGTGTCATTACTATTTATTTTACAGCCAATGAGATATAGGGATATCCATACTGAACCATACTGCAAACGTATTGACTAGGGAAAAAACCCATACAATAATGTACGGTCATTTCAAAAAATTAAGAATATCCAATTTACATTTTCTATTCTGTAAATATTTTAACTTTGTTTAAAGGGAATCACCAGGATTTTGCCACCTAATTTGAGAGCAGCACAATGTAGGATCAGAGATCCTGATTCCTGCAATATATCATTTAGTGAGTTTTCGTATAATACTTGTTTTATCATCAGGAGATTATCATTAGAGGACTAGTAAAGCTGCTGCCATGTATTCCTCCATATTCATGAACTCTGTGTAACCCTGCCCCACTACTTATTGGCAGCTTTATGTGTGCACTGTATATGGGCAGTAAACTGCCAATCAGTGGTGGAGGTTGGGCTTATGCAGAACTTAGCATTCAGAGAACTGGTAGATCTGTAGCAGATAAAACAGTGAATTTTTAAAATTGATAGCAAACAGCTCAGTGAGTGATACATCACTGGAATCAGGGTCTCTGGCCTTACATTATGCCTGTCTCAGATGGAATAGCAAAACCTGGTAATAGGTTCCATTTAAACAAAAGTCAATTTTCTGTATTTACAATCTACCAATTTTTTTTCAATGTTATGCCACCACAGGAAAAGTGAAGCAAAACAGAGCTTTCATTGAAATCAATAAATTACCCATAAGAATAATCATATAATTTATTCAAATAAAAAAAAGTAAGAATCGGTTTACAAAACACATGAGGATTGTTTGGAGTAATATATAGCTGCATCAATGATTTTCTGAACTACATAGGCTAGTACTTGTGGAAGATGACTCTCTGGGGTGGCAGTGAGCATTGATTACACTGGTACTTGATCCCAGGAGACGCAGTGCTGATACCAAATGTTGGAACTGTGTCTATACTAGAGGTCAGTGTGGAGACATGGAAGTACCACACTGTGGAAAAACTTTATTGGGTTACGAACAGTCAACAGCATATATTACATTCCCAACAAGGACACAAGATGGAGCTCATGACAAAGTTTCACACCTCTGCTGATCGAAGACCAAAAATTCCAGTTAGCAGCACCCCACGTTTGGTGGGCACCCACAGAGAGGGGATACCAGCAAGCTTAGCAAGCCGACTGAGCACAACAAGGTATGTGGTAACGTGACCGGATTGTCCCAACCTGTGTTCTCCATGAATTCATGGGCTCTCTCTTAGGCAGTAGAGCAGTTCTATAATCCAGCACCTTGAACCGTGGTCCCTAGCCTGAGGTCCTGAAGAATCACTCCAGTGACAGGAGCAGGCCCCTTTTTCTAACTCTTAACTCCCATTTCAGAGCATTGTGCCCACAGAATTGGTGGGAGATGGCTGTTTCCATATTAATCACTGGTTCAATCCATCTGAATTGTTTTCCTCTTAATGATATAGCCTGGTATACATACCTCAGAGGGCTTATGCAATCAGCAGGTATTCCACAAATTAGCAGACAAAAGGGGGCATCGGACACTCTCACATGAAACAATGGCTCTAGTCCCTTGACTTACAGAACAAAGGAATAGTACATCTGGCATAATAAAGAATAGTTAACCCCCACATAAGTGGGCAGATGCTCCTCAATGATGTCTTTGAGTCATCACAGTGAGTATGTTTTATTAATTTATAAGGAATAAACATATGGATTGAGACGGGGTTGTCCAAATAATGGACAACCCTTTTTAGTCAATAGTAGAATCAACATAAATAGAACTTTAGACTTTTCATGTAATGGTAAATACTTTTGTGTTAAAAAATGTAAGTATAGAATTTATGATATTTAAGATACTATTGAATCATGTTATGAGATCCTATTCCTTTCTTCAGTTGTCTATTTTAAATAATAATAATGATAATAATAATAATAATGTTCATTTCTATAGTGCCAACATATTCCACAGAAGTTTGCAATTTAGTACAGACAACTCAGAAATTACAGAGTAACACAATTCAACAGATACAGAGAGGAGTGAGGGTCCTGCTCAGAAGCTACAATGTATTTGAAATAAATTCTTACATCCACCACATTAGAGGTGAGGTAGATATAGTAGAGTTAAACCGGACAGCAATAAAATGTAATATTTGTATAAAAATGAAAAAAGCCAAGAAATCCTTCTACTGGAAGAAAAAGAAAATCGAAGTGAAAAACAATTGTGCCCAACAGGGGTCTACCATCATTATATGCACAAAAAAAAAACAAAATAGCAATTCAGTTATCCTTTTTTCAGGGTTTATATTTTACATTATTCATGTGTTGTACAAACATAGTGTTTATTTTATTCTGTGAATAAGTATGATTATGACGATAGCAAATTTATATAGTTTTATATATTTTTACTTCACAAGGAAAAAAGTTATTTAAAAAATTGATCTTGGTGTCTACATTCCGAACCCCATAACTTTTTTTCCATAGTATTGTGATGGCTTAATTTTTTTCTGAATAAGCTATCATTTTTGCTGATGTCTGATGTCGTGATTGTTTAATGCATGTGTCTTTTTGATCACTTTTAATATCACCATGAGGCTTGATAAACAAAGCACAGCAATTCTGCAATTATTTTTGGTATTTTTAATACAGCATTCACCATGCAAGATAAATAATGATATAGCATAGGTTAATGTGATGATGTTGATATGCAATTTAGGCTGGAGTCAGACTGAGCGAGACTCATGCAAGATATTCGCACTAGTTTCGCATGCCTCCCCCCATCTCAGCTGATCTCATCAGCGGAGAAGTGTATCTAACAGATCCGCAATCCAGAGCAGTTCTCCTTATCACAGCACGGACTGAGCCGTGTGCTTCATCAATTGCAATATTTTTATGTGTAAAAACTTTAATAGTAGTGTACACTTCAGAACCATCTGCTGATAGCTAAACATGCCAATCCCAGGGTTGAGGACCCAAATCTGCAGCCAGCTGTGCAGGCCAGGCAGAGGAACTAGCTGCACAGGGGTACCAGCTCCAATGTGGTCTGGACACCTTCAGGACCAGCCGAGAAACTGGAGGTCACTGGGCTGCATGTACAGTGACTACTATTGTGGATTCTCCCAATGCTAAGGAACTGTATAGGGTCAAAAGGACTTGCAAGGCAGTCGCTCGGAGGGCCTGTAGTCACCTGCCTTTGTGACTTGTAACCACAGGAAACTAGGAGGACAAGGAGTAGTAGAGTGTAAGAGAGGAAAGGGCAGCAAGGAAAGCCATATTTCCTGTCTCTCAGCAGAGTGAACCTGGGCTACTTGAGAGCAAGCCAGGCTGTAATTTTGGTGAGTACAGTACCTGACTGGGTTATGTCTGCACTAATCTCAAGTAATGTTGACTGGTAAGAACTGCAAGTACCCACCACTCTGCACCAGCTGCACCTTCAGCTACTACAACCACCACGATCACTCCTTCCCCACCACTAAATCTCAGGGGCCCACTCCATCTGAGTAGAGCAATAGCTGCCTTAACACCTATACCCTGGGGATTACTACAAGCAGCGCTCGTACACCCTGTCCAGAAACCTCAGATGGCATCACAACAAATTTTTCCCCTTTAAAGGGAATCTGTCACCCAAAATAACCTTCCTAACCTGTTAATAGCTGTCCCTGCAGCCTTACATCCCTATCTGACCTATGTTAGCAATCTATAAGTACAATAAAGTAGTTAGCAAACGTACAAAATCCATGACAGCGGGGCATTCCTCGCTGCGTTTGTGATGGGTAGGCGGTTCCCCTGTGCCGCACTACCCCTGCCTCGCCACTCTATTACGCCTTAATGGGCGTCATTACACACTGCAGAGCTTGAGCACGATTTAAATCTCGCGCCCGCAACGTCACCGCTGCGACACGGTCACGTGACGCTGGAATCGCGTCACTTCCGGTCGCCGCAAGTCTCACACAGGCAGACTGTGCAAGCGCAGATTGCATTCTGAAGTCTGCCTGTGTGCGACCGGAAGTGACTCGTCCCGGCGTCACGTGACCACGTTGCAGCGGTGATGGCCATGTAGAGTAAGCGTGGCCATGTGAAGTGGGCATGGCTTGCCACATGCACACACACATACACTCAATTTTATATATTAGATTTCATATATCAGTAATGTAGTTCAATGACCACTTATATCTCGACGCTTACAGAGGCTGCTGTACTCTTTTATTTATGTATTGCTATGTTTATATGTAGTTTGCTTTCTTCTTGTTTAGAGATTTGTATTTTTTTACCTCAATTAGGTTTAATTAACCTATTTGTCTTCTTTAAGTCTACAAAAAGCTTTCTTTAATCCATTTGAAATCCATGTGCCAGATTTTACCATTGTTGTCTGTCTTTTCTATAGGAGCACTGTCAGTGGAGAGCTGGGAGCTCTTAGGATGTGTACTCACTGTCAGTATATGCAGCGTTTTGGACATAGTGTCTCGCCGCTGCATCCAAAATGCTGCGTAGTACAGTATAAGCATAGTGGATGGGATTTCAAGAAATCCCATCCTCACTATGCTTAACGCGTCTGCAGCGTGTTTGGAGCTGCGGTGCGGGTTGCCGGCATTCCGCTCCTATGCAGCATGTTTATTTCATGTTGTAGAGTCGGAAGCGGCTCCCATCGGGTGACAGCAGGAAGAAGCCGCCCCGCACCCGGTGAGTACAGGGCGGCTGTGGTCTCCCTGCAGCCACCCGCGGCTTCATTCAGGTCCGGAGGAGCTGCATCCAACTCACAGTTGCTCCGGACCATGAGCACACAGCCTTAAAAGGGCTTCCAATTACAGGGTTTACCTAAGTCACTCCATGTAAGTCCCAGGGAAATGTTGGCATTCTCCCTTTAACCACTGTACAGGGATCTGAACCTATGAAGGGTCTTTGGGTTTTGTCCACATTGTGGCTGCTGGTTGGACAGAAATTAGTCATAAAATTGGGACACAAACAGGAGGACACTGTCTGGAACAAATCTAGAGGCAATCCAGTAGTCAAAGCACAAGCATACATGAAGGATGAGAATATACAGGGTGAGTCAGAGCAGAGTAGCAGGTGATAACCAGGTAAAGTATAACCTATAACTGACAGCTAGAAACTGGGTCTAGGGATTTAAATAGGGAGGAACCATGCCCTGCCATAATTAGGCTGTAAAATGGTATTATTGTCCCGCACCTTCTGCATTAATCACCTGCTATGGACAAAAGCAGATACACCAAGAACATGTTCATACCTATATCTACTATATAATTGCTTAATTGTGTTAAAGCAGTGACAGAAGGAGAGATGGAGGAGCAAGGACAGAAGGAGCGGTGACAGGAGGAGTGGTGACAGAAGGAGAGAGAACAGGAGGAGCGGTGACAGGATGAGAGAGGACAGGAGGAGCGGTGACAGGAGGAGAGATGGAGGAGCAGGGATAGGAGGAGCCGTGACAGGAGGAGAGACCGAGGAGCGGGGACAGGAGGAGCGATAATAGGAGGAGAGACAGAGGAGCTGTGACAGGAGAAGCAGTGAAAGGAGAAGTGGTGACAGGAGGAGCGGTGACAGGAGGAGTGGTGACAGGAGGAGTGGTGACAGAAGGAGCAGTGACAAAAGGAGTGATGGACAAGCGGTGACAGGAGGAGAGACGGAGGAGCGGTGACAGGAGGATCAGGGACAGGAGGAGCGGGGACAGAAGGAGAGACAGAGGAGTGGTGACAGGAGGAGAGATAGAGGAGCGGGGACAGGAGCGGGCACAGGAGAAGCGGTGACAGGAGGAGTGGTTACAGGAGCAGCGATGGACAAACAGTGACTGGAGGAAAGATGGAGGAGTGAGGACAGGAGGAGTGGTGACAGGAGGAGTGGTGACAGAAGGAGCAGTGACAAAAGGAGCGATGGACAAGCGGTGACAGGAGGAGAGACGGAGGAGCGGTGACAGGAGGATCGGGGACAGAAGGAGAGACAGAGGAGTGGTGACAGGAGGAGAGATGGAGGAGTGGGGACAGGAGCGGGCACAGGAGAAGCGGTGACAGGAGGAGTAGTTACAGGAGGAGTGATGGACAAACAGTGACAGGAGGAAAGATAGAGGAGTGAGGACAGGAGGAGTGGTGACAGGAGCAGTGGTGACAGGAGGAGCGATGGACAAGCATTGGGAGGAGGAGAGACAGAGGTGTGGTGACAGGGGAGTGGTGACAGGAAGAGCAGGGACAGGTGGAGTGGTAACAGGAGGAGAGATGGAGGAGCGGAGACTGGAGGAGCGGTGACAGGAGGAGTGGTGACAGGAGGAGGGGTGACAGGAGGAATGATGGAGGAGCAGGGACAGGAGGAGAGACGGAGGAGCGGTGACAGGACGAGAGATGAAGGAGCCGGGACAGGAGGAGCAGTGACAGGAGGAGAGATGGAGGAGCGGGGACAGAAGGAGTGGTGACAGGAGGAGCAGTGGCAGGAGGAGTGGTGAGAGGAGGAGCGGTGACAGGAGGAGAGGTGACAGGAGGAGCAGTGACAAAAGGAGCGATGGACAAGCGGTGACAGGAGGAGAGACGGAGGAGTGGAGACAGGAGGATCAGGGACAGGAGGAGCGGGGACAGAAGGAGAGACAGAGGAGTGGTGACAGGAGGAGAGATGGAGGAGCAGGGAAAGGAGTGGGCACAGGAGAAGCGGTGACAGGAGGAGTGGTTACAGGAGGAGCGATGGACAAACAGTGACAGGAGGAAAGATAGAGGAGTGAGGACAGGAGGAGTGGTGACAGGAGCAGTGGTGACAGGAGGAGTGGTGACAGGAGGAGCGATGGACAAGCATTGGGAGGAGGAGAGACAGAGGTGTGGTGACAGGAGGAGTGGTGACAGGAGGAGCAGGGACAGGTGGAGTGGTGACAGGAGGAGAGTTGGAGGAGCGGAGACTGGAGGAGCGGAGACTGGAGGAGTGGTGACAGGAGGAGGGGTGACAGGAGGAGTGATGGAGGAGCGGGGACAGGAAGAAAGACCGAGGAGCGGTGACAGGAGGAGAGACGGAGGAGCGGTGACAGGAGGAGAGACAGAGGAGCCAGGACGGGAGGAGCAGTGACAGGAGGAGAGATGGAGGAGCGGGGACAGAAGGAGCGGTGACAGGAAGAGCGGTGACAGGAGGAGCGGGGCAGGAGGAGAGACGGAGGAGCGGGGACAGGAGGAGCACTGACAGGAGGAGAGATGGAGGAGCGGGGACAGGAAGAGAGACAGAGGAGCGGTGAAAGAGGAGAGATGGAGGCGCAGGGACAGGAGGAGCAGTGACAGGAGGAGAGTCGGAGGAGCGAGGACAGGAGGAGCGGTGACAGGAGGAGCGGTGACACGAGGAGTGGTGACAGAAGGAGCGGTGACAGGAGGAGCGGGGACAGGAGGAGAAACGGATGAGCAGGGACAGGAGGAGTACTGACAGGAGGAGATATGAAGGAGCTGGGACAGGAGGAGCGGTGACAGCAGGAGAGATGGAGGAGCGAGGACAGAAGGAGCGGTGACAGGAGTAGAGATGGAGGAGAGGGGACAGGAGGAGTGGTGACAGGAGGAGCGGGGACAGGAGGAGAGACAGAGGAGCAGGGACAGGAGGAGTACTGACAGGAGGAGATATGAAGGAGCTGGGACAGCAGGAGCGGTGACAAAAGGAGAGATGGAGGAGCGGGGACAGAAGGAGCGGTGACAGGAGAAGAGATGGAGGAGTGGGGACAGGAGGAGCGGTGACAGGAGGAGAGACGGAGGAATGGGGACAGGAGGAATGGTGAGAGGAGTAGTGATGGAGGAGCAGTGACAGGAGAAGTGATGACAGGACGAGCAGTGACAGGAGAAGAGAGGACAGGAGGAACGGTGACAGGAGGAGAGAGGACAGGAGGAGAGATGGAGGAGCAAGAATATTAAGAGCGGTGATAGGAGGAGAGATGGCGGAGCGGTGACAGGAGAAGGGGTGGCAACAGGAGCGGTGACAGGAGGAGTGGTGAAAGGAGGAGTGATGACAGGTGGAGCGGTGACAGGAGGAGCAATGGACAAGCGGTGACAGGAGGAGCGGAAACTGGAGAAGCGGGGAAAGGAGGAGAGACAGAGGAGCAGTGACAGGAGGAGAGATGGAGGAGTGGAGACAGGAGGAGTGGGGACAGGAGGAGCGGTGACAGGAGCAGCGGTTACAGGAGGAGCGATGGACAAGCAGTGACTAGAGGAAAGACGGAGGTGTGGGGATAAGAGGAGCTGTGACAGGAGCAGAGGTGATAGGAGGAGCGGTGACAGGAGGAGCGATGAACGAGCAGTGAGACGAGGAGAGATGGAGGTGTGGTGACAGGAGGAGCGGTGACAGGAGGAGCATGGACAGGAGAACCAGTGATAGGAGGAGAGGGAGGAGCGGGGACAGGAGGAGTGGTGACAGAAGGAGTGGTGACAGGAGGAGCAATGGATGAGCGGTGACAGGAGGAGAGACGGAGGAGTGGTGACAGGAGGAGAGACGGAGGAGCAGGGACAGGAGGAAAGACCGAGGGGTGGTGACAGGAGGAGAGACGGATGAGCAGTGACAGGAGAAGCGGTGACAGGAGGAGCGGTGACAGGAGGAGCGGTGACAGGCGGAGCGGTGACAGGAGGAGAGACAGAGGAGTGGTGACAGTGCTGACAGGAGGAGAGATGAAGGAGCGGTGACAGGAGGAGCGGTGAGAGGAGGAGCATGGACAGGCGAAGCAGTGACAGGAGGAGCGATGGATGAGCGGTGACAGGAGGGAGACGGAGAAGCAGGGACAGGAGGAAAGACTGAGGAGCGGTGACAGGAGGAGAGATGGATGAGCGGTGACAGGAGGAGCGGTGACAGGAAGAGTGGTGACAGGAGGAGCAGTGATAGGAGGAGAGACAGAGGAGCAGGGACAGGAGGAGCGCTGACAGGAGGAAAGATGAAGGAGCGGAGACAGGAGGAGAGATGGAGGAGCGGTGACAGGAGGAGAGACGGAAGAGCGGTGACAGGAGGGGTGGTGTAGTTTACTCACATTGACTGAACAATTTCTGTCAGTCACAGTATGTAAACTACGGTACATACATATTCTAGAATACCCGATAGAATCGGGCCACCATCTAATCTTACATATTTTTCATGCTTGCTAAAAAAATAACATTGGAAGGAAACTCAAGATGAGGATTTCCCTAGTATCTCTTTGGAACAGATCTGTGATGGTATCTGTGTGATGCCTTCTTCTTTCGTGGACACTTGCCTACTTTAAAAATGCAAAAACAAAAAACCCTTACATGGAGATTGCTCTATGGAATATAATTAGGGATGAACGAGTACCTTATTATTCGTGCTCGCTATACTCGCAACGAGTAGGTAGCGGTACTTGCTACTTGTTGCGAGTATAGCGAGTATGAATACTTTCTCAGTGTATCTATAGATACACTGCGAAAGTAGCGTAAAAGTCATTAAAAGTTGTTAAAAAACAATAAACTTACATACTCACCCGTCCAACGCCTGCACAGGGACCGGAAAACCTCACCTACGATCGCTGGACAAGGACCTTTCACTACCAGGCAATCAGATGGCCGGTAGCAATCTGGCCAATCAGATGGCGCCACGTCACAAACTATGTCATCGCTAGCGGCCACCTGATTGGCCAGTTTGCAAGGTCCTGATAGTATATCTGGGACCTTGCAAATTGGCCAATCAGGTGGCCGCTAGCGATCACGTGGTTGTGACATGGCGCCATCTGATTGGCTGGTAGTGAAAGGTCCTTGTCCATCGATTGGAGGTGAGGTTTGCCGGTCCCGGTGCAGGCGTCGGACAGGTGAGTATGTAAGTTTATTGTTTTTTTTAACAACTTTTACTCACTTTTAGGCTATTTTCGCAGTGTATCTATGGATACACTGCGAAAGTATTAGTAGTCGGACTACTCGCTACTCCCGATCACACATAAGTACTCAGAGAGTAGCGAGTAGCCCGAATACTGCTACTATTCGGCGAACACCGAATAGTAGCGAGTATACTCGCTCATCCCTAAATATAATGTGTCTATATTCTGTCCAGGAAAGAAAAAAGGGACGCATATGACTGACATACACTGATGTGTAAGGCTTAAAAGAAATGTTATGAATGCAAAAAGTTTTTCTCTTTATGTTTTTTATGTAACAGCCTAGAAATTTAATAATTTCTTCCAATGAGAGGTGGTTTTTTTTTACACCTTCGAGAAAAATTGGTGTAGCCTGCAACCTCCTGAAGTTTAATTATGTAAATGTCAACTTTTGTAATAACATCAAACCTTTAGATTTTTCACACTTTAAGCAATACATTGGGGTAATGTACTATGTGTATTAACAAACTGCTAATCATGTGTTAACCCAATGCTGACAGCTCTCCCCAGGTGTGGAACATAACAAGCGGGAAAAAAATGAAATGTTTTCAGATAATAGGACAGAAGGAGCCACAAGCAGCTCTCCATGGTGAATATTGAAGATCTAAATGAATAGAAAATTTGCTGTTTTTCCTACAGTTGTCTGTGTTCCAACTCTGTTTGAAGTGGCACTCACATTAACATATTGCTATATGTCCTCCAAAATGGGATTAGGACAAAATACTTTACAAAGAAAACTCATCTCAGAAACCCTGGAACAGAAGGAGGAATATATCTTGCTTTATTTGCAGACAGGTTGGCAGTGCAGCAGCCGGCACTGATCCTGCAGTGATCGTGTTGACCGCAGGCCACAATGATTATGTCTGTATTTATTATCTACACAGTGGGTTATTTTCCTGGTTGGATGGGTTTAAATGGCTTCTGCCTCAATGGCACCCGACAGTGCATGCTGAGGGTAACTGTGATTTGTGCAAGACTGTCTGATATATGCATGTGTTAATGTTTCTGCATATTTATCATTGTCATGGTAGTAAGTCATTTTAGTTCTCTGCAGAGACCAGCAGAGGTGATTATATTTCATTTACTTACATACTGTATACTGTACCAACATATCACTTTAGTGGACATCTTCTTTAGAGGCAGGATAGTGGTGTAAAATAGATATTGATAACAAGTTCAAAGTAAAAAAGGCACACTCACCGCCGACAAGGTGGGAGGAAATCCAAAATATGAATGAGAGGATAGGACATGGCAGTAAGTAGAGGGGGGCAGGTTAGGCTGGTTTCACACTTGCATGTTTTTGAATCCGATTGCATGCAGGAAAAATATGCACGCCCTTGGATTTCCACTCAATGATAATCTGGATGCACTTGCACCCCATACGGGTGCATCCTTTTCCATATTTTATAAGAATCCGTAGGATGGTAATTGCACATGAGCAGAATGCCCTGCATATCCACAGTTAATGAAACACAAACTGGAAGTATGGATCCACCGTACATGCAGTTCATTCTGTGATACATGGGCCCCCGTATGGATCCGCGGCATCAATTTTTTTTTCATGGAGACCAAAATCACAACAAAATGCAGACTTTGTCTCCTTAAGGCGGCCGTCACATGGTGCAATATCTTGAACGATATCGTTTAAGCGATCTGCTTTTTGATCGCTTAAGCGATATCGTTTGTGCGTCGCTGCGTGCAATAAAGCGATTTTACAATGTAAAATCGCTTGATCGTGACATCGCAGATATGAGAGCCGGAGCTCATATCAAGCGATCATCGCTTGTTCAATCTGCTTCATCGTGGTGTGTGACACCACGATGAACGATCTCCCAGCGGCAGAGCCTATGCTGGGAGATGGTATCTATGGTAAACGTCGGGTTACTAAGCGCCACGCGGCGCCTAGTAACCCGATGTGTACCATAGTTACCAGCGATCTCGCTGCTCCACATCGCTGGTGAGTCTGCCTGTGTGACAGCTCACCAGCGACGTGAGCGATATCGTTAGCGATCGCGCGTGCACGTGTGAACACCTGTAGCCACACGGATCCAGGGCAAAATGAATACAACTTGATGCACATGGAAGTGTCTCCATCCCCACTGAAAGTCAATGGGGCCAAAAACCAATGTGTGTGCATCCAGTTCAAGCTGGATACACATGAAAGGTGAAAAATGCCATTGTGAAACCAGCCTTAGATGTAGGCCAGGCAATATAGGTAGATGGAGAAGTGGATTGTGGGAAGCGGAATGGGCCAGGGAATAAGAAAATCCATGTGTTACAGACCAATATTAATCCCTTTTTGCCCCCCCTGGGCAATTTTCAGTTCTCCATTTTTCCCTCCCCATCTTCCCAGAGCCATAACTTTTATATTTTAATGTTAAAGGAGAATCCTGAGGTCTGGCTTTCACAAGTGGTATTGTTCTTACACCAACTTCAATGCCATGTCTGGGGGGGAAGTAAGGATTCATACACATTCCAAGCCCTGACCAAAATGATGAGCACAGAGGGGCCCCACTTGGGATCTGACTAATCATGTATGGCTGGGGAAGTGTTATGGTAGTGTGAGCAGACAGAGAGAGGAGTCAAAGGAGGAAGGTCTTGGGGAAGAAATCTTACCGGAGCTCTCCCCAGGAGGCTACACAGCAGCAGGGGACCAGCCCCCTGGGTCGCTTGAGTATTCCAGAACTCAAGAACAGAATCTGGAAACCGGTGGATTACAGGTCCATTGGTCACTGGTGTGGATTGCAGGAGTGCAGTGATATAGAGAGCCAGAGAGTCAAGGCTGCTTCCAGGGCTTGCATCACCGGATCATCTGGGGGAGTTCCACACAGAAGAGAGGGAAAGAGCAGAGGAGTGCAGGAGAGCTCCCAGGCCTCTGTATTCAATAACTTCAAGAAGAAGGCATATCCTTTACTTGGAAGATTGTTCTAAATTCCTTTCAGACTGACTAAGCCATATTCCTGATTTTCTACATATGTCCTGGACTTGCTGAACTGCACAGCAAAAGGTGTCTCTGAGCCCTCTTCCTCTTCCATAGCTGTGCCTTTTCCCTCACAACTATCACCACCATCATCCCCTTGCCACTTACTACATCTCAGGGGCGTGTCCTATCTGAAGAAGGAATAACACCTAGCTGCTACAACACCTAACCCCTGGGAATATCTAAATGCTACACCAGCCATCCCTGGTTCGACACTTCAGCTGGTGTCACAAACTTTATAAACGTCTATCCCCTGTATATCTACTCCTTTTACATGTCTACCAGGGCCTCAGCACTGTGTCAGCTACCGTGATACCCATCAGCTGACTGGACCCTGATGCTGAGTACCTTGGTCCTGTGATCTCTTCACAACAATATAGATGTGTGAGGGTTTGTTTTTTGCAGGATGAGTTGAACTTTAGAATTACATAATATATTTTACTATATAGTATACAGTAAAATGGGATAAAATTTCCAACTGAGGTGAAATTTAAAAAAACAAGTGCAAAGTTTGTTTTTTGGGTTTTTATTTACCACTTTCACTATATGGCAAAACTGATCTCTCAGTTTGATGCATTGGGTCAGTACAAGTTCGTAGATACTAAACATGTATACTTTTACCGTATATACTCGTGTATAAGCCGACCCCCCTACTTTTGCCCCCAAAATCTGGGAAAACCTATTGACTCGTGTATAAGCCGAGGGTGGACCCCAGCACAGGTATACAGCCCCCAGCAGTGTGGTATACAGCAGCCTCCCCAGTGGTATATACAGCCCCAGTGGTAGTATCCAGCAGCCCCAGAGGTATATACAGCCCGTGGCAGTATCCAGCAGCCCCAGAAGTATATACAGCCCCAGTGGTAGTATCCAGTAGCCCCAGAGGTATATACAGCCCCAGTGGCAGTATCCAGCAGCCCCAGAAGTATATACAGCCCCAGTGGTAGTATCCAGTAGCCCCAGAGGTATATACAGCCCCAGTGGTAGTATACAGTAGCCATAGAGGTATATACAGCCCCAGTGGTAGTATCCAGTAGCCCCGAGAGTATATACAGCCCCAGTAGTATTATCCAGCAGCCCCAGAAGTATATACAGCAGCCCCAGAGGTATGGCTTATATTGGCAGCCAGCCTACTTACATACACATACCCATACATACACACATATATACACACACACACACACACACACACACACACATACACATATATACACATACACACACACATACACACAGCTTCCTACCTTGTCCTCCCGGTTGCAGTGCCTTCCGGTGTCCTCTGTGCTCCGTTCCCAGTCTGCTGGGCCTTGTGGTTCCTCCTGGTTCTTCCTCCTTCGGTTCCATCATGGGGGCTGCCATCTTGTTTCTTCTCTCCGCCCCCGGCCAGTGATGTCAGAGCAGGCCACGCTGTGATTGGCTAGCACCCGTGACATGTGATCACGGGTGCTAGCCAATCACAGCGCGGCCTGCTCTGACATCACTGGCCGGGGGCGGAGAGAAGAAGCAAGATGGCAGCCCCCATGATGGAACCGAAGAAGGAGGAACCAGGAGGAACCACAAGGCCCAGCAGACCGGGAACGGAGCACGGAAGACACCGGAACGCACTGCAGAACGGGGGACAAGGTAAGAAATACTGCGCAGCGCCCCCCCCCACCCCCTGCGCCCCCTCCCACCATAGGATTACCGTATTGACCCATGTATAAGCCGAGGGGGGACTTTTCAGCCCATTTTTTGGGCTGAAAAACTCGGCTTATACACGAGTATATACGGTACTTTTATCTAAGTGGTGAAAAAAAATTCAGACGTTTTTAAAGACCAAGAATTGCACTTGCTCCATTTTCAGCGACACATAGCGTTCTTATTTTTCAGGATCTGGGGCTTTGTGAAAGCTTATTGTTTGCATCTTGAGCTGACATTTCTAATGATACCATTTTTGTGTAGATACGCTGTTTTGATCACCCGTTATTGCATTTTATTGTAATGTTGCAGTGACCCAAGAGAAGGACTTTTGGTGTTTGGATTTTTTTTCCATTATGCAATTTACCGATCTGATTAATTAATTTTATATTTTGATAGATAAGGCATTTCTGACCAAATATGTATATTTTTTTTAAAATATTTATAATAGTTTTTTTTTCAATGAGGTAAAAGGTGTGTGATTTAAGCTATTATATTTTTTCATTTTTCATATTTTTTAAAACTTTTTTTTATTTTTTTTATTTTACACTGCCCCTTAGGGTGCCTCAGTGCTGCACAGTCTGAGCCCTAAGGGGCAGCCCTTCTGTTACATAGAGAGATGCTTCAGCACATCTCTGCATAGCAGAGATCATTACTTTCTGCTGATGCTGACCCTCACCAGATAGCGATAGGAAGTAGTTAACGACAGCATCCAGGGCTGTCCACACAGGACCCCAGGCTGTCAAGGTAACCATTGGAGGTCCCGTAATTGCATCATGGGACCTCCAATACCAGCGGGGAACCGTGTGATCCCGGCCACAGTGCTTTGGATCATGCTGTCAGTGTCAAAGGGTTAACAGCACCGATCGCTGATCCAATCGTTGCTATTAGCTACACATCTCAGCTGAGATTTAAGGAGGATGATACAGGCTCAGCATGTGAGCTCACATCAGTGAAGAATTGAAAATTCCAGCTCACTTTGCAAAAAACAAGCACACACAGCTTTCTAGAAAAATTCGAAGGTTATCAAGTTCAGAGGTTTATTTAACTCATCAACATACTAAAAAAATATTATAAATATTTGGTATCACCAAAATCATATTGACTTGACGAATCTTGTTGTCAGGACTTTTTTTACTGAACTAATGCCATAACAATAAAACTCCAAAAAAATTATGGCAGAATTGCTTCTTTTCACCACACTTCAGTATTTATTTTTGCCAGTTTCCCTTCCTCTATGGGGTAAAATGAATGATGACATTCAAAACTGCAACTTGTCCCACAAAAAAAAGCCCTCAAATGGGTATTTGGATAGACAATTCAAAAAATGTATGGATATTAAAAAAAAGGAGAAAAAATAAAAACGCAATTGTACCAAGGGAGATAATCTATGCACATGTGGCAACACATAGAACATTCAAGATATGATTGTATTCTCTTTCATAATTAGAGGCATGGAGTACAGTAGAGAGATAATCTCTTTAGATGCTCATGTGAGGAACATAGTTTTAGAAGTCTCTACTGCGACCACACTTAGAATATTGTGTACAATTCTGGTCTTCAGTGTATAGACATAGTTGAACTAGAGTGGGTGCAGAGAAGAGTGACCAAGGTTATTAGAGGACTGGGGGGTCTGCAATAGAGATGAGCGACCACCCTACTGTTCGAATTCGATTAATTGAATTGAGGGTGTGTTCGTTGAATGTTCGTCGAACACCGTCGAACACCATTGAAAATAATGGCAGGCAAACACAAACACATACAAACACATAGAAGACACATAGAAAACACCTTCTAAGGTGTCCAAAAGGTGACAAACTACTCAGAAGACACAACAAACACATGGAAAAGTGAAAAGTAAATATAAAAATGCGAAAAGAAAAGAGCTGGACAAGTAAAAGAAAGAGGAGATACAGATATAAGCATGTCATGCCCTTCTAAAATCATGTAAAACACAGCAAGGGGACTCCAAAAAGAGTCTCCATTTTTTTTTTTTTTTAATTTGGGCATAGACACCACTTAAGTCGCATCAATTGCCCCAGAGTTGCAAGCTTAAAATGGTTGGTGAGGTGACCTTTATGCAGCACATTCCAAAATCCACAAGCCTTTAGTCTCCTCATGTTATCTGTAAGATTTGTCACTAAAATCTAAGTAGATGCCAAAACGTCAATAGTTTGAGTACTTCATGCATGAACCGTCACATGGATATGAAGCATAAGTCGCAGTGGGAAGCTCACTGTGCTACAATGTAGCCTAGCGGGTCGGGCCAACCACCGTCTGCCCCATCAAGTGCATCCGCGGCCTGTTCATCCTCTGTGACTGTGGGGACAGCAGTCACACATGCTTTTGGATGCAGACCTTCCACCTCTTTACCCACAACAGCCAGTGTAATTGGAAGGTCATCAGTTCTTTTAGAAGTGGAAACACCTGCTGGTGTTGAGCGCTCTCCGACATCGAGAGCACCACCTTTGGATGAAGGCAACATAATATCTCCGCCTGCACCTTCCTCACAGACCAGCTGTTTGCTGGGGACACCCTACTCAACCCTATCTCAGCACAGCAGCCAGCCCCCGGTCCCTCAGATGTGGACAAGTAAAAGACCATTTCCTCCTAGCCATGACAAAGCTAAGAGGTTGAATTTCACCATCTGCAATCTGTTAGCTACAGAAATGCTGCCTTTCTGCCTGGTGGACAAAGAGGATTTTTGAGACCTTTTGTCCGTCGCAGTGCCCTAGTACCAGATGCCCAGTTGTCACTACTTCTCAAAGAAAGCTGTGCCTGCGCTACACCAGCATGTCGCACACAACATCACTGCTTCCTTGAGAAACTCTGTGTGTGACAGGGTGCATTTCACCACAGACAATTGGACGAGTAAGCATAGACAGGGGCGTTACATTTTGG
The DNA here is from genome assembly GCA_033576535.1 of Allobates femoralis. NCBI lineage: Eukaryota > Metazoa > Chordata > Amphibia > Anura > Aromobatidae > Allobates > Allobates femoralis. Next base: position 100,702,163 of record JARQOC010000009.1, on the reverse strand, counting down.
TGACTGGGCACTGGGTAACTATGGTGACAGCAGGAGAAGGGGCTGCTGTCCAAGTCTTGCCGTCCCCATGAGTTGTGCGTCAATCCCCTGTATGTAGAAGTTCCTCCACCGAGTTTCATCAATGGTTGTCTCCACTTAACCTGCAGTCAGGTAAGGCCATGTGCGACAATGCTGCAAACCTGTGTGCGGCACTTCACTGGGGAAATGTCACACACGTGCCTTGTATGGCTCACGTGTTGAATCTGGTTGTCCAGCAATTGTTAGCCCACTATCCCGGCCTAGATGGGCTTCTGCAGAGAGCATGGCCGCATCCCGCAGTTCAACGACTTGCATCTCTACAGAAGTCGTTTGGCCTACCAGTTCACTAGCTGAAATGTGATGTGCCGACACGATGGAATTCAACTCTGCACATGTTGCAGCGACTGTGGCAGCACTGACGAGCCCTGGTGCAATACATTATGACGTTTAGCCTGGGCCAATAAGATCCAGAGATGGGGAAAATTACGCTGCTGGAGTGGTCATAGCTCAAGGACCTATGCACCCTTCTGCACTGTTTTGAAATGGCGACAAAGATGTTTAGTGCTGACGATGCCATTATCAGCATGACTATTCCGGTGATCTACATGCTGGAGCTCACATTAACCAGTATTCGGAGTCAGGTGGTGGGACAAGAGGAGGGGGAGTAAGTACAGGAGGAGTCGTATGTGGATGGGATAACAAGATCTCCAAGGTCCAGACGGTCGGCAGCACCAATGCGGCAGGCATGGGAGGGTGGGGAACAGGGATTAACAAGGGTGCATGGTAGCAGCCAAACTGTTGAGGGAGGTGCAGGAGCCAAGAAACAAATGGAGGATGAACTGGTGATGGGCATGGAAGACTCAGCAGATGAGGGAGACCTTGATCACATTTCTGTTGTGTGAGGTTGGGGGGAGAGGGCAGAGGAAGGAAGCATGATTCTTACCTCGCCGCCACCAACACAATAAGGACTTGGGCCTCCTGGATGCGCAAGACATATGAGTGCCTTCTTGCTGCACTACCTGCAACATGACCCTTGGATTATCATAATTCGAAGTAATGCCTACTACTGGGTTGCCACACTCTTAGATTCCCGGTACAAGAGTAAATTTGGCTAAATAATTCCTGCCATAGAAAGGGATTCACGCATGCAGGAGTATAAGCAGAAGCTGTTACAGAATCTTAGATCTGCTTTTCCACAAAACACCAGTGGTGCACATAGTGAATCTCACAGTTCTAACTTGCTAACCATGGAACTGTCGAGTCATCACTCAAACCGTAACAGTAACACCGTATCTGGTGGTAACAGCAATTTTGTGTAATCGTTGCACCAATTTTTTAAACCATCCTTTGCAAGGCCAGAGGTGACAAGGATTCTGACACATAGTCAACGCCTAGAGAGGATGATACAGGAGTATCTCCAAGTAAACATCGATGCCATGACTGTGGAACTGGACCCTTGCTCATTTTGGGCTTCTGGAAAAATGGCCTGAGCTCGCCACTCACGCCTTGGAGATCTTGTCGTGCCCCGCAGCCAGCGTTCTCTCTGAACGTGTCTTTAGTACTGCTGGTGGTGTGCTGACAGATAAGCGCACGCTGCTGTATCCAGTGACAATGACAGACTAACGTTCATCAAGATGAACAAGTCATGGATCCGCAAGGACTTTTCTATCCTGTGTCATCCTGAGTTGGGTCATCCTTTGTGATCTCAAAAAAGGCCAAGGCTAGGCAAGGCTTAGAGCCCATGGGACCTGAAGAAGAGCTACCATGACTTCTGCTCAGAGGCAGAGCTGTGGTTGAGGATGCAGTTGTTAACATGCTTCCAGTACTCCGTCTCTGTCCAGGAAGGCGCAACCTAACCTCATCATCGCTAGCATCCTCCTCCACCTCCTCTGCAGACTCTCATCGACTGGCTGACTGTGGGTTGACAGTAAGTGGGATCTCCAACCTCATCATCACCCTGTATGCTCTCACACCCATCATCTTCAGAACCAACCTCTTCCTGCCCTGACCGAAAAGTCAAGTTGTCGTTCCAATCAGGTATCTCAGTCTCATCAGCATCTTCCTTATTGTCTTCTCCAACAGAACTCACAGTTTGGGAATGAGGGTCTACATTATGCTTGCTCAGAATCTTCTTTATCTGGGCCTGGATCCAACTCACAAAGCTTCTGGGCATCAATACAGATCATTTCCTCGTCTGGACTCACAGAAGCTTTGGAGCAGACCTCTGATTCCCAGGCTATAGTACGAGTGAACAGCTCAGCATACTCAACCATCTGTCTTACCCCATACTCAGACTGGCGGCTGGAGACTTGGGAGCTGTGAGGAAGCAAGTGCAATTGGGGTGACACCTCTGAGGACTGGTGTATTTGAGATGTTGAAGTTGAGGTGGAGGAGAGCCCACTTGATGAAGCACTTGCTATCCATTTAAGCACCTACTCTTTTTGTGCCTCATTTACAATTGGTAGCGATCGTCGTGTGACTTGTGTCTATAAGAAAGAGATCATATCAGATTGTCCACAAAAAGAAGTAGACATCTTAGTTTGGCTGGAAGATTGTATTTCTCCTGCAGATGTGTGGCACCCTACTGACACAGGTTTTCACAGACTCACCTACAGCACGGATGGGTTTCCACAGTGGGTATACAAACACAAACAACACCTGACACCCCGGCACAGTAGGATTAACCCAACTTGCTGCCCTTAGGCAAGATCCCCTATATATACTGGTGCTGGCGGCGGAGTTAGTTGAAGTGTACAGACGCTACAAGAGCTGTAAAGATGTACTGGTGGTCAGAGCTGCGTTAGACCCGAGACAGTTACTCCGAGCAGCCTCTCCAGCAGTCCTGCAAGGCCCAAGAATGGGGACGGAAGGCAAGGAGAAGAGAAAGGACAGTGGGGACCGAAGAGCCAGCGTTAGGTTCACCCCAGAGCAACACAACGGACAACGGAGTCCGCGTCTACTGGAGAGCCCCAGGCCCAGTAGAAAATACCGGTACACCATGGAGACTCTAGTCTCCCGGGCATCTGTGCAGTCACATACCAGGGAGCCAGGCACCACAGAGAGAGAAGCAGCTGCAGGTGAGCAAAGGTATCCCGATTACAGCACATGTGAACAGAGAGAGCAGAGGAGGCCAGCCAAGTTCTACATAGGCGGGGGGCTTCACACACACAGGGAAAGAAACAAGGAGGGCTTATACCCATTTGCTGTGGAGACCCAGAAGTGCATCCCAAACACCCGGCAATGCTCTGGACATCTACCTACAACTACACCAGTAAAAGGTAAAAGAACAACCAGCGGTGTGTGTGTCAGTTTCCTTTCCCGCGTCCCTGTCACCCCCAGAGACTGCTCTGTCTTCCAGCAGCCCGACCAACTCCCTGCTCCATTCACAATCAACACCTCCATTACTACCTGTGCATCCCTGCCCCGGAGGGCCAGCTCCACCTGCCATCTTGGCCGTTATACCACCGCCCTCCGGAGGTCTGAAGCGGTGCTGGTGCTCAATCCCCAGAAGCTGCAGGTGGCATCACGTGAACTTTATAAACTCCATTTCTCCCATTTTAACTACCCCTTTTTAAAAGCAGACCACTAAGGCCACGGGTCTGGGCAGGCCACCAGTGACAACTAGGGATGGGCGAATCTACTCGCTAGGACTCGTTACTCGGCGAGTAGTAAGGGACTCGCAGGACTCGGTACTCTGCGAGTTTACCAGTGATTACTTGCACAGTAAATGAGTCCATTGCAAATCAATATCAATCCTAGTTTTGTCAGAAACGCTGACAAAACTAGGATTGCCATTCACTTGCATTAGACTCGGCTACTGTGCTAGTGATAGCAGGAAAACTCGCAAAGTAACTTCTGTTACTTTGCGAGCCGAGTCCAGCTGTCTTCTCTGTACAGGCTGCCGCAGCTCCAGGGTCCTAGAGCCCGCCTGCTCACAGAGATGATGTAGCAGAGCTGCGATTGTTCTCAGTCTGCTCATTCCCTCTGCATAGACATCTATATCTATGCACAGGGGATGTAGCAGAGAGGACATCGCGTTTTGGACTACGTCGGACGGAAGAGGATTTTTTTAATTAAAGATGGAGTCCCTAATGGCTTTTTTTTTTTATTTCTAATAAAAAATTTTCTCTGTGTTGTGTTTTTTTAACTCTTTATTGGAGATTCATAGTGGCTGGGTCAAACGTGGCCTGACATTAAGAATCTCGGGCTTAATACCAGCTTGTATAACAAAGCTGGTATTAACCCCTTTATTACCCAGCGTGCCACCGCCACCAGGGCCGCTGGAAGAGCGGGGTTCAGCGCCAGAGGATGGCGTTTCAATGAACGCACCATCTTCTGGGGCGGCTGCGGGCTGCAATTTGCAGCGGGGGGTGCCCAGAAAGCTTGGGCCTCCCTGCGCTGCGGATTCCAGCCCCCAGCTGCTTAGCTGAACCTGGCTAGACATAGAAATTGCGCGGAGCCCCATGCATTTTTTGTTTATTATTTCATGAAATTCATGAAATAATTAAAAAAAAGGGCTCCCCTATATTCTTGTGTCCGGCCAGGTACAAATAGGCACCTGGGGGTTGGGGGAAGCCCGTCGCTGCCTGCTGGATCCGGCTGGTTCCAGAAATACAGCGAAGCCCACGTGAAATTTTTTTCTGACAAATCCATAAAACAATGTAAATAAAAGGGACTGCATCTTTATTAACCCCTGGACCATGGGCGAGGGGTTAATAAAGATGCAGTCCCTTTTTTAGGATTGTTTTATTGATTTTTCAGAAAAAAAATTACATGGTCTTCGCCGTATTTCTGGAACCAGCCGGATCCAGCAGGCAGCGACGGGCTGCCCCCAACCCCCAGGTGCCTATTTGTACCGGGCCAGACACAAGAATATAGGGGAGCCCTTTTTTTTATTATTTCATGAATTTCATGAATTAATTAAAAAAAAATGCGTGGGGCTCCGCGCAATTTCTATGTCTAGCCAGGTACAGCTAAGCAGCTGGGGGCTGGAATCCGCAGCGCAGGGATGCCCAAGCTTTCTGGGCACCCCCCGCTGCAAATTGCAGCCCGCAGCCGCCCCAGAAGATGGCGCATTCATTGAAGCGCCATCCTCTGGCGCTGAACCCCGCTCTTCCAGCGGCCCTGGTGGCGGTGGCACGCTGGGTAATAAAGAGGTTAGGGCCAGCTTTGTATTATCAGCTGGCCCTAAGCCCAAAATTTATGGCGGTCACCCCAATATTAGACATGACCGCCATGAATTTCTATTAAATTGTTTTAAAAAAACACAACACAGAGAAAAAAAATGTTATTAGAAATAAAAAAAAAAAGCCATTAGGGACTCCATCTTTAATTAAAAAAATCCTCTTCCGTCCGACGCAGTCCAAAACGCGATGTCCTCTCTGCTACATCCCCTGTGCATAGATATAGATGTCTATGCACAGGGAATGAGCAGCCTGAGAACAATCTCAGCTCTGCTACATCAGGCAGCAGCCGGGCTCTAGGACCCTGGAGCTGCGGCAGCCAGGACAGAGGAGAAAGCAGGACTCTTATCTGTGCGCGAGTTTCCCAGCGATTACTTGCAAAGTAAACGAGTCCAATGCAAATCAATGGCAGGCTGAAGCTTCCGAGACACATCTGTGATTTGTAAATCGCACACTACTCGCTATTACTCGCTTCCCCATTCATTAACATTGGACTCGCTAGACTCGCAATGAGTAGCGAGTCCCGGGCTCGGACTCGCTAGAGTCAAGCGATTCCGAGTAATTTAGGATTCGCCCATCACTAGTGACAACCCAACAGCAGCAGAGACCCAGACACCTGAGTTCCCATACCCTGGGCGAGTCAAATGTTACTGTTGCTTTGCCACCTACCCCACGGACACAAACTTTTTTCCCTTTCCACCACGCCTATTCCCCTTTCCACCAGCAGCAGGCCTTTTGACACTCATTTTGTATGTGAACAAATTGGCAACTCTGCAGTTGTTAGCAAAAAAAAAATTTGGATAGAAATCGAGCAGAGCTGAGTGGCAAACAGTGCTACTAGGCCCAAACTATTACCTGGACTAGATGCAGTTAAAAATTAGTATAAAATAGTCAGACGGTGTAGCTTGGTTCACAAGTGGGCTACACCACTGACCTAACAGACACTGCTACTAGCCCAAAAGGATTGCCTGGGCTAGCTGCAGTAAAAAATTGGCTACTGGATAGACAGGTGGTATAGCTTACTTTACAGCTGGGCTACACCGTTGACTACCAGACACTGCTACTAGCCCAAAAGGATTTTCTGAGCTAGCTGCAGTAAAAAATTGGCTACTGGACAGACAGGCGGTGTAGCTTACTTACAGCTGGGCTACCCCGCTGACCTCCAGACACTGCTACTAGCCCAAAAGGATTGCCTGGGCTAGCTGCAGTAAAAAATTGGCTACTGCATAGACAGGTGGTGTAGCTTACTTTAGAGCTGGGCTACACCGCTGACTACCAGACACTGCTACTAGCCCAAATGGATTGCTTGGGCTAGCTACAGTAAAAAAATGGCTACTGAAGACAGGTGGTGTAGCTTTCTTCACAGCAGTGCTACACTACCTGCCCTAAAGGATTGCCTGAGCTAGATTTGTCCAGATGCTGTGAAAAACACTTGCACAGCACTGGCACACACCTGCCTGGCAAAAACTGCTAGGAACTGCTCTAACCTAGCCCTCTGAAAATCACAACTAGTCCCTACTTCTATGAAGTAAAAATCAAAAGGGCTGATATTCCAAGTAGTCACTACTCCCTAAACCTATCTCTTAGTCACACTTTATAGGGCCCACAGCAGCAGTAGCGGTTCCTGATTGACACACAACTGCAGCACTGAGGTAATGGCGGCGATGGGGAAAATGGCAGGGTCTTATATGGCAAGGACATATGACATACACAGCCAATGACACATTCCCTTGCTAGAGTGCAAAAAAATGCACTTTGCTGTGTGTGTGTGATAGGATGACAGCCTGCACCGCCCCACCGTATATGAGGTTAGGAGAAATAAAAATGGAAATTGGCATTATTTCAACTGCACTGATCTAAACACCGCCCCCCCTCCCCCCATAGTGAAACTGGATCTTGACATTCAATAACAGTATTACTGTGAAAAGCCAGTTACGCTTTTGGTGAACGAACCGTATCGAATATAACCTCGAACTGCCGAATTTGAAGCTAATTGTTCGCATTCGCCGAATGATTCGAACATCGCCCAAAACAGGTCGAATTTGAGATTGGTGAACATTTTGAATCGAACACTGCTCATCTCTAGTCTGCAATACCAAGACAGGTTATTAAACTTGGAGTTATTGAGTTTGGAAAGATGAAGACTAAGGGCCGCTTTACACACACCAACTTCTGTGACCAACGTCTGAACAGATCTCTGGTTGCAGTGAAATCATGGACACATTGCTCCATTTTGTGGCTGTGTACAAATGGAACACTGTGTCCATGATTTCACTGCAACCAGAGATCTGTTCAGAAGTTGGTCACAGAAGTTGGTGTGTGTAAAGTGGCCCTTAGGAATGATCTAATTACAATGTACAAATATATGAGGGGACAGTGCAGAGACCTTTCTAATGATCCTTTTACCCTTAGGCCTGCAATGGTGACAAGGGGGCATCTTCTACGTCTGGAGGAAAAAATGTTTAATCATAATCACAGACGCAGATTCTTTGCAATAAAAACAGCTAGACTATTTAACTCTCTGCCATATGTAGTTGTAATGGTTGATTCACTAAATTTAAGGGAGGTGTAATATGCTGTAGGATTACTCAAGGATCTATTAGCAATGGGAGCACATACTACACAGAGAAACCAGTCTTAAAGGGTAACTCAGGGGAGAGAAAACTTTTTAGTAGAGTCAAAAGAAGAAGCCGCACTCACCATTTGAAGAAGGTTCCGTTTATTCAAACAATCCTGCAAGCATAACTGCAGGATAATCAGTGCAGGGAAAGGGAGTGAGGAGTTGGTGGACAACGGCTCGCCGTTTCACTGTGAATAGAACCCGTTGAAGCAGTAACACCGCGGTGCAGTTATACTTGCAGGATTGATAGAATAAACGGAACCTTCTTCAAATGATGAGTGACACTTCTTTCTACTCTAACAAAGTTTAGCCTACATATCTGCATGCAACACCATTTTGAGGTGCATTCAGAGGATCATCATCATCAGGACCGACGTGGTTTGAAATGTCCCCTATAGGGTCCGTGGTGCCTGGTTATTAAATCTTCACATACTGGACTTTATAAAAACTTTTTAGTACAGTCCCTGCCCTCCACCATGATGAAGCAGAGCTGTACACTGTAGTTCTAGAATCTATAGATTGCTTATATATCATTAAAATCATACCTGCTACTTCAATTTCCTCCCTCCCTCATGAGGCAGATAATTGAGAGCTTTGTGCAGCAGCAGCAGCAAGAAGGAGGTGTGTCAGAGGCATGTACCCTGGGAGCTGCAGGATCATCCTATATTCCAGTGAGGAGTGATGATGATGATCCATTGAAAGTTAAAGGGATAGGAAAATACCGTGTTACTATGGGGGAGGGGAGACTATGCAGGGTTTAATCGATCAATGTAATGCTTTGCCTGTGCTCCTAGCCTCACAATAACAGTACACATTATGCATCATCATACAGCAGAGGGTCACAATCACAGCATGTATTTGCATTGCACAAAAGGGGGGGTACTAAGAAGCCGAGGCGGTCAACTTTCTTGGGGAGGTCACGGTGGATGTGACCAGGTTCCGTTGCCCTGGCCTTACAGTTAAAGTGTATTTACAAGAGATGCACTCATGCCACTCCATGCTGCTCGCTCTGCAGCGCTCCTTTTTCTCCTCCACACTTCCATGGGTGTTTCTTGCTCTCTCTGCTGTCGGCTTTACCAGGGGGGCAGCGACAAGGCTTATAGGCAGGACCCCTTGGCTCTCCATTGGGGTGGACACAATTTTTTGCACTATGTGCAGACCCATCCCACGATGGGAGGATGCAGCATGCCTCCTGGCCAGCACATGGAATCAACACATGGCGGTCACCATTACACAGTCCATTAAGCATAGTCTTTAGGCACACAGGACCTGGTGATAGCGGGGTCCGAATCCTGATCGTGATGCCAAATGAAATGCCCACTAGGGCTGGGGAGTATTCGGTAGTCGGGCCGGTCGACTTTCTTGGGGAGATCATCGTGGCTTTGACCCGGCTCCATGGCGCTGGCCATGGAGTTAAGGGATATTTACAGGGGATGAACATGAAGCTAGGAATGGCCGATGCTGCAGATTAGGATCGCTGGCACTGTTTTCCGTCCCTGAAGATCTCACATTTTAGGAGGAAGCACAGGTTCTCTATGGGGTTCTGATCAGGTGAACAAGGGGGACATATCATTATTTTTTCTTCTTTTAGACCTTTACTGGCCAGCCACGCAGTAGAGTAGTTGGATGCATGTGATGGAGCATTGTCCTGCATGAAAATCATGTTTTTCTTGAACAATACCGACTTCTTCCTGTACCACTGCTTGAAGAATTTGTCTTCCAGAAACTGGCAATAGGTCCGAAAGTTGAGTTTCACTCCATCCTCAACCCGAAAAGGTTCCACATGTTCATCTGTGATGATACCAACCCATACCAGTACCCCACCTCCACCTTGCTGGCATCTGAGTCAGAGTGGAGCTCTCTGCCCTTTACTGATCCAGCCTCTGGCCCATCCATCTGGCCCATCAAGAGTCACTCTCATTTCATCAGTCCATAAAACCTTTGAAAAATTAGTCTTAAGATATTTCTTGGCCCAGTCTTGATGTTTTATTTCATGTGTCTTGTTATAAGGTGGTCATTGTTCAACCTTCCTTACCTTGGCCATGTCCCTGTGTATAGCACACCTTGTGCTTTTTGATACTCCAGTAACGTTGCAGCTCTGAAATATGGCAATACTGGTGGCAAATGGCATCTTGGCAGCTTGATTTTCCTCAATTCATGGGCGGTTATTTTGCACCTTTTTTGCCCAACGCGCTTCTTGCGACCCTGTTGGCTATTTGCTTGATTGTTCGGTGATTACGCTTCAAAAGTTTGGCAATGTTAAGACTGCTGCCTCCCTCTGCAAGACATCTCACATCTAAGGAAAGGCATTTGCCTAATAATTCAGCACACCTTATATAGGGTGTTGATGTCATTACACCACACCTATTCTCATTACAGAGATGCACAACACCTGATTTACTTAATTGGTAGTTGGCTCTCAAGTACAGATTATGTACTATACAGCTTGGATTAGGACAATATGTATAAAAAGTATCATGTGATCAAAATACTCATTTGCCTAATAATTCTGCACACATTGTAGAATGGTATATCAGGGGACAGGATTGTATGTGTGAGCATGAGGCTGGTGGCCATGGCCCCTGCCACGCCCCTTCCCTATACAGAAATATGAGGGGGCTGGAATGTGGGATGATCCTGCAGCTCTCAGCATCTACGACCCCGACACACTTCCTCTTCTCACCTGCAGCATGAGACTGTCAGGCTGAAAACTCTTTGTTCCATGAGTGGGGTCAGAGCTGAGGAGCAGATATGGTTTTATCGATTTATAAGAGATCTATAGATCCTTGGAATGGAAAAAAACACAGTCTAATAATAATAAACCCCCAGAGTCCTGAAAAGGGAATCCCCAGAAAAATAAGTCCAATACTTATTGGTGCAGTACAGGTTTTAAAGAGTGCCGATGTCCATAGAGCTGTAACTGCACTATATAGAAGAGTTAATTTAGTGCTAGCAGGGCACACAAGACTTATGTGACATAGGGCTTGTGAAGCAGCAACAAAGTCAGGAACTAAACACACAACACGAAGCAATCACTGATCTCAGGGAGATCAGTCCAAGAAAACACTGCGGGCAACCGGCTAAAGCGCTCAACACAGTTAATTCCTTGGTGCATTGTCCCCTGGGAATTACAAATATGCAAATAAAGTTTAGGAGTCTCAACACAGGACTAGCCAGATATCCCTCCAGGGAAAGAGCCACCCCATGGCTAGAATTGGATTTCACTTCTGACCACCCCTTGTTGTACTGCACCATTTCCTAGACCTGACCTCAGATTGTTTTGACCTCTCTTTACTACCAATAAGTAGTATTATTGTTATTTACTTTCCATTTATTTCTGTTTGTCTTCTGCTTCTCTGAGACTAGTTATTACTTGTGACTAACGTCACATTACAATACAGCGTCATTTTTTCTCCCACCTATGGATCTGTTATGTACTTTGTGTGACCAGGTGGCGAATCTGTCTCAGTTAGTCCATGATCTGGCCTTGGAACAACACAAACTGGCAGTCTCTTGGGCTCAGTTACAGGGCCAGATGTCTGGTGCTTTTCCTGCCCCTCAGAATCTCTCTCATCTGACTGCCATCATGACTTCTGAACCCTGTGACATATTTGAGACCCTCTGAACCTGTTGTAGCACTCCCTGACAATTTTTTAGGGGAAAAATACCAGTTCAGAATTTTCAAGGAGAATTGTAAATAGTTTTTTACCTTGCACACTCGGTCATCTGGGAATGAGTGACAGCAAGTGGGATTTATCATGTCACTTTTGCGGGTGGATGGGGGGGGGGGGAAGGAAGTCCTCAGACCTGGGCATTTTCTCTATCCTCTCTTGCTCATGAGCGTCTTTCAGTGGACACTTTTTTTGATGCTTTAAGACAAAAATATGATCAACCTGACAGGGTCAAGGTGGCAGAGATAAAGATCATGAACCTGACACAGGGCAACCGCACAGCAGAAGACTATTGTACTGAGTTTCGTCAGTGGTCTTCTGAGGCTCTGTGGAATGATGCAGCTCTCAGATGCCAATTCCTCAGGGGGTCTCTCGGAGACTCTAAAGGATGTTCTGGCTAGGGTCAAAACTGCATCAGCCCTCCGGCTGACGATTCCGTTTAAAACTTAGTTTTTCTCAGCCTGAGCGCATAGCGTTAATGGAATGTAACACTATGCGTCGGCTGCCTATTCATCACTATGGATACCTGACGCTGCGCTCAGCCGCTGGCTCCACACACAAGGACCGGATATGTGCTTTTGTTTTTGAAACTCAGTTTGTAGCGTCCTTGTTTGTGGAGCCGGCAGCTGCACAAAGCATCAGGTATCCCTAGTAATGAATAGGCAGCCGGCGCATAGTGTTACATTCTTAAAGCACTATGCTTTCAGGCTAAGAAAAACTATGATTTAAACAGAATCGTCAGCCTGAGGGCTGATGCAGATTTTACCCTAGCCTCTAGCTCTTCATGCTCCAACTGGTTGTTTGGTGGAGGCCATGACTCAGGCTATCTGCATGGATCAGAGGATGCGGGAGAGATGTGAGGCTCAACAAGAGGTCTCATTTCGTCCATCTGCCCTGGTTAGTTTTCCGGAGATGGAACCTATGAAGGTTAGAGCTGCCAGTTCAAGTATTATTGAGAGGAGACGCCGTCTGGAACTTGGACTTTGTTTCTATTGTGGCCAAGCTGGTCATTTCTTAAAGGATTGTTTGACAAGAGCGAACAAGCTGTTGGGAAACGCCTAAGACGGTGTGACTGTCAAGGAGGTCACCCAGACACCAAGTACCCAGTTACTCCTCCGACAAAGTATTGTTGAATACCGACCTTCTCTTTCAAAATCAGTGTGTCAACATTTGCCTTTATTGACTGTGGATCAGTGGCTGATTTTATTGATTCAGGACTGGTTCTGAAGTTAGAGTTAGGGACAGTTAAGTGAGTAAACCCCATTCAAATCATGGCCATTGATTGAACTCCGTTTTTCAAGAATTTGGTTCAGTTTGTTACTGTGGAGTTCACACTCAAGGTGGGGTCCCCTCACATGGAACAAATCTCCTGCTATGTTTTGGACAATTTACCTGCTTGAATTGTGTTGGGTATTCCTAGGCTGCGTATACATAATCCAATCATTGATTGGATTCTTAGAGAGGACTTGTCACGCCCCCAAAGATTTCAATCTAAAGGCAGCACTGAATGCAGCATGTATGCTGTATTCAGGCAAGGGGTCCCCCAAGTGTTTCTGATGTCTAAATCATTAAATACAGCCTTTTAAAATGTGTACAACTGAGTTCAGGAGGTCATTACCAGATCCACATGAGTCAGGCCTTTCCCGGGGGCTATTCCTGCCCCCTGGTTCTATGTTCCTCCCTCCTCCCTGTCCTGGCCACCTCCTTGATGGCCTGTCAGCTCTCCTCGCTCTGCGCCTGCGTCTCCATGTGCCTTTCACTCTAAAAATTTTTTCTCCTGCTGAAAGAAAATACAATGTTGGCAATCGAGAGTTGCTTGCTGTCAAATTGGCTTTTGAGGAATAGAGCTATTTTTTGGAAGGAGCCATTCATCCAGTCAACGTGGTGACAGATCTCAAAAATTTAGCCTATATTTAATCTGCCAAGCGGTAGACCACTAGAAAGGCCAAATAGTCTTTATTTTTTTCTAGATTTGTTTTATTTATTACATTAAGACCTGAATCTTAGGGTGCGTTCACACATTGCGTATTTGCCACGTATTTTTACGCGAGTGCTGGTGCAGTTTTTGTATCCAAAACCAGGAGTGGAACATTCAGAGGAAAAATCGAATAGAAACAAGTGCTCCACTTCTGTATTTAATCACCCACTGCTGGTTTTAATCATCCACTCCTGGTTTTGGCTACACAAATGTGTAAATGCACACTAAGAATTTAGCTGATGCCCTGTCTCCCTTTGGTTGGTTGCCTTCTCTAGAACCTCCTTCCTCCATTCTTCCTCAGGGTATCGAGTTGATAGCTGAAATTCATACTGCTCAGTCCTTGCCTCCTTCCAATATGCCTGAATCCAAATTGTTTGTTCCTGTGTTTCTCAGATCATGTCTTTTACAAGAATTCCATGATTCTGTGTTGAGTGGTCATCCTGGGGTCACTGCCACCCAGAAGGCAGTTGCTAGACTCTTTTGGTAGTCCACTATGCATAAAGATATTAGAGAGACTTCCGGTTCCGGCCTGCATGAGGACGCAGGGCTGAAGGAGAGCTCCCCGTACCCGCGGTGATTATATCCACCCGCACCGCATCAGGCGTGCACAAAGGCACCGAGGATGAGTGCACGGAAGCCAGCGGGGACACCGGCACCGACCGGTAAGATGGAGAAGTGGCTCCGGAGCTCGGGAGGCGCAGGAGATAGCTCGCGCTCTTCAGATAAAGAGGTGAAGGGGGCAGATAAGATGGCGGCAGGCGGGAAAAGCAGAGCGATGCAGCACGGCACACACCACGCCACGAGACAGGAGGACAGAAGGGGAGAAGGTGACAGCCAGCCACAAGCTGGAGAGGCAGAGAACAGAAGCAAACAAAGGGGGCAGGAAGCACAATACACCGTGCAAAGCACAGGAGAGGACAGAATGCAGCACACAATTCCCCATGTTGATTACAAATTGCTAGCCAGAGAAGCATCAGCATACTTGGCAGAGGAGCTGAAGGGCACGATTAAGGATGCCATACAAGAAGCTCTACTAGGATTACAAGCTAAAACTGCAGAACATACAAATAGACTCGATATGCTTGAACAGAGACTTTCTGACTCTGAAGATAGAGTGATGCAGTTAGAGGCACATGTGGCAGACCTTATGACAGCTTCTGTGTACAATAAAGACAAATTAGAAGACCTAGAAAACAGGTCGAGGCGTAACAACCTACGGATAATAGGCCTCCCTGAATCAATCCTGCAAAATGAACTAATTGATATATGTGAGAGAGATCTGCCTCGTGCCCTGGGGTTTCCACACAAATACAGAGCTGAAAGAGCTCATAGAGTTGGGGCACCCCCGGAGACCCTTGCTCGCACACGGGAGAGATCAGGATCCTCACAAACCAATGCCCGAGATAATAACAACAACAATGCCAACAAAGTCTCGCCCCGCCAAGTGGTGGTCAGATATTTAGACTACAGAGATAAAGAACAGTTGCTGCAGACGTTTAAGAGCCTACGCCGCCCCCTTGTGGTGCATAGCCACGTGGTTAGATTATATGGAGACTATTCCGTAGAAGTGTCGAAGAGGAGGAAAGCTTTTAGTCCAGCATGCAGCATTTTGTATAAACGAAACATCCGATTCCAGTTGTCATTTCCTGCAACCCTAAGGTACAGGGGGCCAGATGGTCGTCTCAGAACATTCCAGAATCCACAAGAAGCGTTACGACAGCTGACGCAGAATAAGTCGGGAAAGGGTGAACAGGACTCACAAACCGTGAGGAAAGAGGGCAATGGACGTCACACTCCCACACGCCGAGATCGTATCCAAGAAGAGTCGCAAACTAAACCCGACAGAGCCATCCCCCACCTTGATGAAAGGTCGTCTGCCCTACAGTTCGCACGAGAGATTGGGGAAACGTCCGAAGAACAGCGACATCTACGTCAGCATCAGTCGGAGACCCAAGATGACAGGGAGGAACAGCTGGAAGACACCTGAGTGATTGACAACAAACTTGCCGGACATGCTTTATTCGTTATCCTACAGAGACTCATTCGTGTTACGTATTACACAAACCTGGTTTTTATCTTGAAGACAGTATACACGGTGACGATAAAATATATATAATTTTTTTTTTTTTTTCTTTTTTTTTTTGGTTTTTTGATTTTTGATTTTTATTCTCAAATCTATGCGCTCTCTCACACTTTCACTAGTAAGCCGGAGAAGATTTCAAACGAATTTTCACCGCCGGGTGGGAGATTACAGATAGGATGCGTCCTTGTCAGAATTTGGGAGTCAATAACTTGAGTTGTTGGGTGTGGGGGGGAAGGGGGGGTGAGGGGAGAAATGTGGGGGAGAGGGAATCGTTAATCTTGATAAACTATCCTACCTCGGAGGGAGTTAGAAGAGTTCTGATTGTGTTGGGGTTTGTTACTAAATGTCTTTGCCACACTATTTCATACGACCTAAGGTACTCCCATGTCCGATTTTTATGGGGCCATTACACAGCATTATTCCACTTTTCACTCATCTACAATGGTGAATATTATTACATGGAACGTTAAAGGTTTACGTTCACCGGAGAAACGCTCCATGGTCCTACGACATTTAAAGAAACTGAATGTGGACATTGCTTTCTTACAGGAAACTCATCTTCCGGCGTCTGATTTCTTCAGAATGCAAAAATTATGGGTGGGGGCAATTTGGGGCTCGGGAGCGGTGGAAAAGAAAGCAGGGGTTTTGGTGTTGGTTAACAAAACTTTCTCCCACAAATTGATATCCGAAACCAGAGATGACGCTGGAAGACGAGTTCATGTGATCATTGAATGTCAGTTAGGTAGGCTAAGTCTGTACAATGTATATGCACCCAACTCTGATGCAGATAGAGAGAAGTTCTTTATACAAATAGAACAGATGCTACTGACGGATGGAGAGCCTAGCAAGTTGATAGCAGGGGATTTCAACACAGTGATATCTTCGGGAGAAGATAGACAAAAAAGACAACAAACGAGGTCCGAAACGGAACATACCACACTAGTTAAAAGGGGTGGAGGAGGTTTAAAACGCTTGATGGACAATACAGGGCTCCATGATGCCTGGAGGACTTTTCATCCGCAAGAGAGGGAATTTACGCATTATTCTCACCCACACGATTCGTGGTCTCGGCTGGACATGCTCTTGGTTGGGGACGCTGTGCTGGACAGAGTGGAAGAGGTAGTCATTGAAAACTTAGTAATATCTGATCACAGCCCGGTGTCCCTGACCCTGAGGAATCTCTACCCGCACGGCACTGACTTCCTATGGCGATTCCCGACCTACTTATGTCAAGATGAAAACTTCGACAGGCTCTTGAGGGAGTGGTGGACTGAATTCTCCTTAGATAATAGGGATCATAAAGCAGATGCCCGACTATATTGGGAAACTAGCAAGGCAGTGATGAGAGGGAAAATTATGGCCTATACTCAAACAATGAAACGCAAAACACAAGAACAATTTAAGTCTCGTAGCGGGGCTTTGAGAGAAGCTTACGCTCAATTCCTAACAACCCCATCCGATGACTCGAAAGAGACTTGGCTGTTGGCGAAGAGGGAGTTCGAAGCCTGGGCAAGACAGAGGGAGATCTTCAGAAAAGCACATTGGGAGGTAGATGTATACAAATTTGGAGATAAATCAGGAAAGATCTTAGCCAACCTGGCCAGAGGGAAACGCCCACACAACACGATCGCATCTCTGAAGGTCGGAGATGGGACAACTACCTCAAACCCAAAACAGATAAATTCACTTTTAGGCAGATATTATTCCAAACTATACACCGCTAAACCTAATGAACGAGAAATGGGTAGGGAATGGTTGCAGAGGATTGAAATGCCAGTACTTTCTGACGATGAACTGAACACGTTAAACCATTCAATCACTCTAGAGGAAACATTAGAGGCCATCAATAACCTGGGAAATAATAAAGCCCCGGGCCCCGACGGCTTCCCAGGAGAATATTACAAAAAACTTAAAGAGTTGATAGCCCCATGTCTAATGTCACTATTTAATAACATCTTGGGAGGAGTGGCTTTGTCTGATACCTCCAACACAGCATATATAAAACTATTGCCCAAGGGAGAAAAGGACCCAACAGACCCGTCAAACTATAGACCCATATCCTTGATAGACCAAGACTTGAAAATATTGTCTAAAATTATGGCTGATCGCTTAGCGACGATGTTACCTCGCCTTATTGAATCCCAACAGTCTGGGTTTATCAAGGGTAGGTCAGCAGTGGGGAATATTAGGAAAACTATCCTGGTACTCGACACGGTCAAAAACCACAACATCCCATCACAGGACCCCCCAGCATTGCTTTTGTTGGATGCCGAAAAGGCATTCAACAGCGTAAATTGGGAGTGGCTAAATACAATTCTAGACACACTGGGGGTGCAGGGACCCTTCCGTACGTTCTTGAATACCCTATACCTTAACCCACGAGCGAAAGTGTATACCCCTGGATTCCTGTCGGATTCCTTCCAATTACAGAGGGGAACGAGGCAGGGATGCCCACTCTCCCCACTACTCTTTAATTTAGCTATAGAGCCCTTATCACGCTATCTTAACGGGGGAACGGTTTTTGAAGGGATTAAAGTGGGACACATACCTATATACTCGGCACTCTTCGCTGACGACATAATTCTTTATCTCAACCGCCCGGATAGGGATATCGGGTATCTCTTAGACCAATTAGAACTGTATGGCACTTTCTCGGGTTTCACGCTTAATAAAGCCAAATGTGAAATATTAAACTTAGGGACCACCGGAGGGAACACCCGATCAAACTGTAGGTTTCAGGGAACGTTGGGGATCCCTGTTAAAAGTGATCACATTAAATATTTGGGGATACACTTGAGCAAAATTACAGGCATGATATACTCACTCAATTATGATCCGATAATTAGGAAAATAACACTAGAACTAGAAAGATGGAAAAATCTGCCCCTCTCACTACTAGGACGCTGCCATCTGGTCAAAATGATCAGTTTCTCCCGATTACTATATCCAATGCAGACACTCCCTCTTCTCCTGCGCCAAGGCGATTTGCTAAAACTAAATAAAGCCATAACACAATTCATATGGAATGGCAAAAGAGCGAGAATTAAATACACCACATTGATGTTACCCAAAGATAGAGGAGGTCTTAACCTTCCAGACATCAAAGGGTATAATCTGGCCTGTGTTTCCAGGCATGTAATAGACTGGTTGAACAGAACTTCCAAACATTCCAACTGGGTGGAGGAGAGGGATTTCTGTCGACCTTGGGATCTGGCCAGTCTGCTACACGCGTCCTGGTCCGATGTCCCTGCTCACATAAGAAACTCATTGCTTTTTAGAGACACCGCCATGTGTTGGAAAGCAGTCCGTAAGAAACTGCATTTGCCATGGAAGGTTTCCAAATATTTGAACCCTTGGGCACATGTTAGTTTCAAGTTAGGGAGAGAAAATGCCTTGTTCAGGGTATGGGAAACCAACGGCATACTGAAATTGGGTGATTTACTCCAGAAAGAAGAGAGGAGATGGATGTCAGGATCCGAGGTGATGGAGCACTTTGTACTCCCGTCTACACAGATACTACAATATAAACAATTACACTATCACGTTCTACAAAAACTACAGGATGTGACCCAGGAGTGTATCTCAAATACCTGGGATAAATTAACGCAGACCCACACCTCACAATTAAACATATCATTTATATGTAACTTTCTCCGTGAGGTCTACCCAGTAGTAGAATCGAGAAAACTCTTTGGGGGCTGGAGACATCTCATACCAGAGGAGGAAAGGGAAGAGGAGATTCTGGAGGGGTGGAGGCTGTTTAGAAAACTTATACATAATAAAAAATGGAGAGACACACAATTCCGGGTCATGCACAGAGCAATTTATGGCTTCAACATACCCCCGACACCACATGTCCCTGGAAGAACACAAAATTGTCCAAAGTGCGGTGCATTTCGAACAGATTTTACACATGGCATATGGACTTGCCCAGGGGTTGTCAAATTTTGGGAATCAGTGAGGGGAGTCATGCGGGAGATCACTGACCAGGAAATACCTATAGAACCTAAACCATGGCTCCTTCACATCTCGAATTCTGAAAATTGGAAGGGGAACAGAGCACGATTCTGCCATATTGTTGCCATATTATGCAAAAAGATACTACTACGAGACTGGCTGTCCACATCCTGTCCGGTGATTCCAGATTTGCTCCAGGCCCTAAAAGCGACCATGAGAATAGAAAGGATGGACGCAGAGAGACAAAAAGATCTAATGACAGGTAAATTCTTCAACACATGGAAGAATTTTATAATAACAAAATTGTCGCTGGAGGAACTGGAGCAAACAGTCTCACCATTCAGGCATTCTACTTGGTATCTCAATGAAGATTTGAAAGGAACGTTGGGAGCACTTAAGATATAAGGGAGTCTAACATATCACTATACCTTGTCTATACTAATGCTAAACACGCATTTGTTTTGGAAATGCTGCGATTATGCTAGGATCTTATCACACATGAACTTGCACAAGGACGAGAGGAGATAACCACTAACATCACCTAAAGGGAATTTGGTCTACATGATTGATCTACACAAGACAAATATTATTGTTTGGGGGGCGGGATTAGGGAATGAGACGGAGGGAAGGGTGGTTGAGGGTTTATTGAAAAAAGCTAATTCACAATGTCTTTCGATATATTTTGTACTATGTTATGATATGTTACGTTTGAAAAATCAATAAAAAAGATATTTAAAAAAAAAGATATTAGAGAATTTGTGTCAGCTTGTGAAACATGCGCACGCGCCAAAGTACAGTATTTCCGGCCGGGGAATTTGCTCCTTTGTTGATTCCGGAAAGGCCATGGTCTCATTTGTCCATGGATTTAATTTCTGATTTACCTCTGCCTGGGGTATGACTGCTATTTGGGTGGTGGTCGATCGATTCAGCAAGCAAGCTCACTTTGTTCCATTATCTGGGTTACGAAATGCTGTCACTCTCTCCAAACTGATTATTGTTCATATGGTGCAATTGCATGGGATTCCCCTTAATATTGTGTCTGCTGGGGAAGTTCAATTCATCTATAAATTAAGGATTGATTCATCCTTCTCCTCTGCTTATTACCTAACTATCGGGTAGACGGAGAGAACTATTCAGTCTCTGGAACAAATTTTGAAATGTTTTGTCGCCGATCAGCAGGAGCACTGGCCTTTATTTCTTCCTCTGGCTGAATTTGCCTTCAACAGTTGGGTTAATCAGTCCACAGGAACTTCGCTGTTTTTCCGTAATTATGGGTTTCATCCTCACTTTGGTGAATTCTCCCAGATAAGTTCTGGGTTGTCCTGGGGTAGATGTCACCATTCAGGAGCTGGGGACTGCTTGGAGGGAGGTTAAGCTGAACATTGGGGTGGCTCAGTATTGGCAGAAACGAAAGGCCGATTGGAGTCGCTCGTCGGGGGCCGTTTTCAAAGTGGGTGATAAGGTATGGCTATCCTTAAAGAATATTAGATTAAAGATGCTCTCGCTGAAGTTGGGTCTAGGTTCATCGTTCCGTATGAGATTTTGGAGGTAATCAATCCAGTTGTCTGCTGATTAAAACTCCCCCGGTCGTTCCGTATTCCTAATGTGTTCCACAAGTCATTGTTGAAGGAGTTTGTTCCTTCTTCTTAGGCTTCTTCACCCCCGCCTCCTCTGATGTCCATTGAGGGGACCCTGGAATATGAGGTTCAAAGGATCATTGAATCTCGAATGGTCTGGAATTCCCTTCAATATCTTGTGCATTGGAAGGGGAATCGACCTGAAGAACGGTCCTGGGTTCCGGCTCATTCTGTAAGGGCTAATCGGTTGGTCCGGACCTTTCATTGGAGGTTTCCTGGGAAACCTGGGGTTCCGGTGGCCCCTCCTTGAAGAGGGGGTACTGTCATGATCTCAACATTCAAGAAAAAGACCAGAGATTGATCGTGCTTTAGTGATCCGCGCTGCCGTCCCACCGTACCCGAACAAATGCCAGGGAAGCCAAGAGTATGCAAGCTTCTTCTTTATTCCATCAGTATTTCCACCAACGCGTTTCGGTACAGAACTTGTACCTTCCTTAGGGATATGCTCTGAGGAAGGTACAAGGCCTGTACCGAAACGCATTGGTTGGAAATACTGATGGAATAAAGAATCAGCTTGCATACTCTTGGCTTCCCTGGCATTTGTTCGGCTACGGTGGGACGGCAGCGCGGATCAATAAAGCACGATCTCTCTCTGGTCTTTTTCTTGGATACATCACCACTGTTATGTGGGAGTGCGGATCCAGCAGCAGCTGTCTGAGCTAATTAACCAGTTTTGGGGAACACAACTGGATCAAGTGAGCACATACACCTATGACGGTACTACCTTATCCGTAAAACGATAAGACCCATTTGCGCCTCTTTGTCTCCCCTTTTTTCTTTATATGATCTCAATATTGCCTGTGATTGTTCTAGGTTTGTGCAGACTGTCATACTGGGCTGGCTCTGTGCCTCAATTTCCTGAATTCAGCTCAATTAATTTTGCCTCTATTTAGTCAAGAAAACCGATCGTAGGCCACTAGCAAGCTAGGCAAACTCAAAGCAACCACAACCTATCAAAAAAGTTTATAGCCCAAATCTTTGGTATAAAAAGTCAATTTTATTGGTACATAATTTAAAAAGTATAAATCAATAATTTTCACTAAAAATATGATGAAAACACCATGATTATAAGCATCCAATTATTATTAATCCACTATAGGAAGAAGAGAGAACCAAATGAGTAAAAAAGACAAAAGGTGGTTAAGGTAATGGTCTCATGAAGAGCTATATTACTTCTCAATAGTAAATGCCATTCAAGCAATTCAGATGGCAATCGAGGTAAGTGGTGGTCAAGGTGCTGCAGTATAGTTTGTTCAAGCAAAAAACTAGCCCAAATTAGTGCAAGACTAGTGATAAAAAATAATAAATAATTGTGTAATAAAAAATTTATTTGACACTATAAAGAAAGAATCAGACTATAACTAAACACACCAGTGAAAGCAAAACAAAAATAATAAAAATAATCTAATATATAAAGCTGAATGTGTGTATGTGTGTATGTATGTGTGTATGTATGTCCGGGATTGGCATCTACACCGTCGCAACTACAGCCACAAAATTTTGCACAGTCACATGTCTGGACCCCGGGAGCGTCATAGGCTATGTTGTGAGGCAAAATTTTAACCCCGTGCGTTCCAGTTCACCAAATAATTTTGCCCCTATCTACATAATGGGGAAAAAGTGAATGGAAAAGTGTTGGAGGAAAATCGACAGCTGTCAGCTATAGCCACAACATTTTGCACAGTCACATGTCTGGACCCCGGGAGCGTCATAGGCTATGTTGTGAGGCGAAATTTTAACCCCGCGCATTCCAATTCACCAAACTATTTTGCCCCTATCTACATAATGGGGAAAAAGGGAAAGGAAAAGTGTTGGAGGAAAATCGACAGCTGTCAGCTATAGCCACAAAATTTTGCACAGTCACACATCTGGACCCCGAGAGCATTATAGGCTATGTTGTGAGGCGAAATTTTAACCCTGAGCGTTCCAGTTCACCAAACAATTTTGGCCCTGTCTACATAATAAGGAAAAAGTGAAAGGAAATGTGTTGTAGGCAAATTGACAGCTACCAAATGTGAACAAGGGGGACTTAAAGAATGAGAGCGATGCCACCAAAGAGTAGATACCATACAGTTGCTAAGGTGGGGCCCCGACATAGGATACTCACCACACACGGGGATATGAACACACACACACAAAATGCGCCTCACACTACCACGTGCTTGAACACATATACCACCCCCAGCACACATTTCACCACACATACACCAACCTCGCAACATAATCGCCCTAAAACACACACAAGTCTGGTATTATCCTTCAACAATAAAAATCTGATTAATAAGCAGCAAAACTACAAGAGAAACAAATGTACCATATAGGAAATACGGCAGCTGTCAGTCACATGACCTGTCTATTATGTGTATGTGTGAGCTAATATATACTGTCAGGGGGAGGGTTTCCTGTTGCCTGGGGATTTATCAGGCTGCCAATAGCAACCAATCACAGCTCAGCTTCTATTTTGCTACTGTTAATCTGAGCTCTGATTGGTTAATATAGACAACAAAGGACATTCTCAGTAAACCTTCGGTGAGGAAATAGGATGTCTGTGAGGTAATAGGATGTCAGTTAGGGTGTGTTGGTGGAAAGGCTGATGTCAGTCACATTACCTCTATGTGAGAGGATATAGAAACTGCCAGTTACAGACTATTTTTACCACAATAATGCCTCATAAGAAAAGGAGTTCCTTGGCACGAATGTCAGCTGATGCAAAAAGAAAAGCTGCATTACGGGTGAGTGAAAAATGTGAAGACCGAGAAACAAGGCTGACACACATGAGAACAGCAGCTGCTTCCTCAAGGGCCAATGAACTTTCTGAGGAGAGGGAAGTGAGGCTTGCAGACATGAAAACAAGAGCTGCTTCCTCAAGGGCCGATGAACTTTCTGAGGAGAGGGAAGTGAGGATCCACCAAAGCTGTGTAATGGAACAAGACTCTTGATTAAGAACCTGTTTCCACATGTAATTGAGGCAACCATTTTGACAGGATGTGCCACAGGAGAAGATATTTTCCATTCCAACAATTCCTCTTATTCCATCTGATTTGCCTTTTGATTTTAAACGCCTCCAGATTCCTGTTCGACTGGCATTTGCTATGTCCATCAACAAGGCTCAGGGACAGTCTTTGAAAGTAGTTGGAATTGATTTACAATCTCCATGCTTTTCTCATGGTCAACTTTATGTGGCCTGTTCCAGAGTTGGAACAGCCAAATATCTGTTCGTCTTTGCACCTGAAGGAAGAACTAAGAATGTCGTCTACCAAAAGGCTCTCGAATAAGGAGTAGAAGATTACTTCACATTACTTGGCCAATTTAGTTAAATCTGTGTGGAATATCTGTGGTGTTGAAATATATGTTGTGAAATGCTTCTATTAGCTTAGTTTTTGCCTTTTAATAATTACCGTATATACTCGTGTATAAGCCGAGTTTTTCAGCCCAAAATTTGGGCTGAAAAGTCTCCCCCTCAGCTTATACACGAGTCAATACGGGGGGGGCTGTGTCCGGGGCTGTGGAGGCTGGAGGAGGCGGGGGGAGGCTGCTGTATGAGCGGCCCCGTCACGTGGGGCCGCTCATTAAATATGCACTGCTTCCCCCTGTCAATCAGCGGCAGGGGGAACCAGTGCATATAGCCCCCAAATGCTGGCACTCGCCCCCCTTGTAAGGGCCCCCCCCCCGATGGTTATATTACCATTCCGGACTTCTGATCCGCGCCGCTCCTCGGTGCTTCATCCTCGCTGCTTCATCCTCGCTGCTCCGTCCGTCTTCTACATCCGGATCTCCGGCCGTCGCAGGCATATGACGTCATCGCGCGGCCGGGGATCCCGGATGTAGAAGACGGACGGAGCAGCGAGGATGAAGCAGCGAGGATGAAGCACCGAGGAGCGGCGCGGATCAGAAGTCCGGAATGGTAAGAGAAGCGGGGGGCCCTTGCAAGGGGGGGCGAGTGCCAGCATTTGGGGGCTGCTGGGGACCCTCAGGGGGCTGCTGGGGACCCCCTGGGGGCCGCTGTGTACTCCCAGGGGGCCGCTGTGTACCCCCTGGGGGCTGCTGTGTACCCCCTGGGGGCTGCTGGGTACCCCCTGGGGGCTGCTGGGGACCCCCAGGGGGCTGCTGTGTACCCCCTGGGGGCTGCTGGGTACCCCCAGGGGGCTGCTGTGTACCCTTTGGGGGCTGCTGTGTACCCCCTGGGGGCTGCTGGGGACCCCCAGGGGGCTGCTGTGTACCCCCTGGGGGCTGCTGTGTACCCCCTGGGGGCTGCTATATGTACCCCTGGGGGCCTGCTGTATACCACTGGGGCTGCTGTATACTACCACTGGGGCTGCTGTATACTACCACTGGGGCTGCTGTATACTACAACTGGGGCTGCTGTATACTACCACTGGGGCTGCTGTATACTACCACTGGGGCTGCTGTATACTACCACTGGGGCTGCTGTATACTACCACTGGGGCTGCT
Organism: Allobates femoralis; assembly: GCA_033576535.1. Taxonomy (NCBI): domain Eukaryota; kingdom Metazoa; phylum Chordata; class Amphibia; order Anura; family Aromobatidae; genus Allobates; species Allobates femoralis. The sequence goes on along the minus strand of JARQOC010000009.1, from coordinate 100,676,564 downwards.
GTATACTACCACTGGGGCTGCTATATACTACCACTGGGGAGGCCTGTATACCACTGGGGGGGGCCTGTATACCACACTGCTGGGGGCTGTGTACCTGTGCTGGGGTCCACCCTCGGCTTATACACGAGTCAATAGGTTTTTCCAGATTTTTGGGGCAAAAGTAGGGGGGTCGGCTTATACACGGGTCGGCTTATACACGAGTATATACGGTACATTTCTATCGGTTTGTTTTGTGGTTTTTGTGTGCTGAATACATTTTTGTTAACACATTCTATTTTGTTAACAGCAGTTATTAACCCAGGCGAAGCCGGGTAGTACAGCTAGTAAAAAATAAAGTGCATACAAATTCACATCATTTATGTGTACACACATAATGCACAATCTTTGTACAAACACAATCCTTTCTGTGCTAACACACTTAGTGGTAACCCAAAAATGTGCTCAAATAATACACTGTGCACAAGTTGTATAGAGGAATAATCTACATTCAGTAAATCTACGTGTAACATATATACATGCAATATAAAAAAGGTATAAAAAATGTGTGTATACAAGGTTACCTACACTCAAGAATTGATGTGTAACAATCTATGTGCCATATAAGTGTATGTACCAAGTAGTAAAGGAAACAGAGATCAGTCAATTCTCTCTACTTTCTTCCGGGCAAGGAGAACTAAGCATGTAAATACTGTAGATGGTACAAATATACTTGCCTAAGACCACTTTACTACCTTCCGATCAAAACATATTAATGAGCAGGAATGACCAAGACCATAATGGAATTCTGCATATTTTAGAGATATCATAAGCACAAGTGTACTATGAATAGCTAAATAAAGACAGAACAATTAACCAGTACCTACTCATAATGTACAAGAATCACAAAACAAAGTTCTCATTTCACATCCCTACCTTTTCAACTACCCTGAAATACATTGGGGAACAGAAACCTGCAGTTCCAGCAAAGGTAATAGGTTTTTGACAACCATGAGAGACAGTTACCTTTCACAACTGGTTCAGGACCCAACAAGAAGGGGGGCACTGCTGGACCTAATATTAACCAACAGGCCAGACCGCATATCAAATATACGGGTTGGAGGTCCCAACAAAATAATGCGTTTTCAAATATCCTTTAATAAGATGTGTAGTAGAGGGGCTACAATGACACTAAACTTCAGGAAGGCAAATTTCCAACGGTTGAGAGATGATCTTAGTGCAATAAACTGGGACGATGTCCTGAGACATAAAAGTACACAAAGCAAATGGGAGACGTTTATTAGCATCCTGAATAGGGCCTGTGCACAATATATACCCTATAGGAATAAGCATGCTAGAAATATGAGGAAACCACTATGGCTAAATAAGGCTGTAAGGGGCGCAATAAGTGACAAAAAGAAAGCATTTAGGGAATTAAAGCAAGTAGGTAGTGATGAGGCATTAAATAAATACAGAAAATTAAATAACATCTGTAAAAAGCAAATCAAGGCAGCAAAGATTGAGACAGAGAGACTCATTTCCAGAGAAAGTAAAAATAATCCCAAAATATTTTTTAACTACATAAATAGTAAGAAACTAAAAAATGATTGTGTTGGCCCCTTGTGAAATGGTGGATGAGGATGAGGAAAAAGCCAATATGCTAAATGACTTTTTTCCAACAGTATTTACACAAGAAAATCCCATGACAGACAATATGATCAGTGATAACAAAAACTCTCAATTAAACGTCACCTGCTTAACCCAACAGGAAGTACGGCATCGTCTAAAAATCACTAAAATTGACAAATCCTAGATCCCGGAAGGGATATACCCCAGAGTCCTGTAGGAATTAAGTACTGTCATAGATAGACCATTATTTTTAATATTTAAAGATTCCATAATAACAGGGTCTGCACCACAGGACTGGCGTATAGCAAATGTGGTGCCAATATTCAAAAAGGGACAAAAACTGGACTTGGAAATTATAGGCCAGTAAGCTTAACCTCTACTGTGGGTAAAATCCTAGAGGGTTTTCTAAGAGATGCTATACTGGAGTATCTGAAGAAAAATATTCTCATGACCCAATATCAACATGGTTTTACGAGGGACTGTTCCTGTCAAACTAATCTGATAAGCTTCTATAAAGAAGTAAGTTCTGGACTGGACCAAAGAAATGCAGTGGACGTGGTGTATATGGACTTTTCCAAAGCTTTTGATACGGTGCCACACAAAAGGTTGATACATAAAATGAGAGCAATGGGGATAGGGGAAAATATGTGTAAGTGGGTTTAGAACTGGCTTGGTGATAGGAAACAAAGGGTGGTCATTAATGGAACACACGCAGAATGGGTCACAGTTAACAGTGGGGTACCACAGGGGTCAGTGTTGGGCCCGCTTCTTTTTAATATATTTATTAATGACCTTGCAGGGGGCATACAGAGTAGAATCTCAATATTTGCAGATGACACTAAACTCTGCAGGGTAATCAATACATAGGAGGACAATTTTATATTACAGGAGGATTTATGTAAACTAGAAGCTTGGGCTGATAAATGGCAAATGAGCTTTAATGGGGATAAATGTAAGGTCATGCACTTGGGCAGAGGAAACAAAAGGTATAATTATGTTCTTAATTGTAAAACACTAGGCAAAACTATCACTGAAAAAGACCTGGGTGTATGGGTAGATGACAAACTCACATTTAATGGCCAGTGTCAGGCAGCTGCTGCAAAGGCAAATAAAATAATGGGATGCATTAAAAGAGGCATAGATGCTCATGAGGAGAACATAATTTTACCTCTATACAAGTCACTAGTGCAACCACATTTAGAATACTGTGTACAATTCTGGTCTACGGTGTATAAGAAAGACATAGCTGAGCTAGAGCGGGTGCAGAGAAGAGCGACCAAGGTTATTAGAGGACTGAGGGGTCTGCAATACCAAGACAGGTTATTAAACTTGGGGTTATTTAGCTTGGAAAAGCGAAGGCTTAGGGGTGATCTTATAATAATGTATAACTACCGTATATACTCGTGTATAAGCCGACCCCCCTACTTTTGCCCCAAAAATCTGGAAAAACCTATTGACTCGTGTATAAGCCGAGGGTGGACCTCAGCAGAGGTATACAGCCCCCAGCAGTGTGGTATACAGGCCCCCCCAGTGGTATACAGGCCTCCCCAGTGGTAGTATACAGCAGCCCCAGTGGTAGTATACAGCAGCCCCAGTGGTAGTATACAGCAGCAGCCCCAGTGCTGTATACAGCAGCAGCCCCAGTAGTATATACAGCCCCAGTGGTAGTATACAGGCAGCCCCAGTAGTATATACAGCCCCAGTGGTAGTATACAGGCAGTCCCAGTAGTATATACAGCAACCCCAGTGGTATACAGCAGCCTCCCCAGTGGTATATACAGACCCCACCAGTATATACAGCAGCCCCAGTGGTATATACAGAAGCACAAGTGGTATATACAGCAGCCCCAGTGGTATATACAGCAGCCACAGTGGTATATACAGCAGCCCCAGTGGTATACAGGCCTCAGCAGTATATACAGCAGCCCCCAGGGGTTATACAGCACCCCCCAGGGGTTATACAGCACCCCCCAGGGGTTATACAGCGTCCCCCAGGGGGTACCCAGCGGCCCCCCAGGGGGTACCCAGCAGCCCCCTGGGGGTACCAGCAGCCCCCTGGGGGTACCAACAGCCCCCTGGGGGTACCAACAGCCCCCAGGGGGTACCCAGCAGCCCCCTGGGGGTACCAGCAGCCCCCTGGGGGTACCAACAGCCCCCAGGGGGTACCCAGCAGCCCCCTGGGGGTACCAACAGCCCCCAGGGGGTACCAACAGCCCCCAGGGGGTACCCAGCAGCCCCCTGGGGGTACCAACAGCCCCCTGGGGGTACCAAACAGCCCCCATGGGGTACCCAGCAGCCCCCTGGGGGTACCAACAGCCCCCAGGGGGTACCAGCAGCCCCCTGGGGGTACCAAACAGCCCCCAGGGGGTACCCAGCAGCCCCCTGGGGGTACCAACAGCCCCCAGGGGGTACCAACAGCCCCCTGGGGGTACCAAGCAGCCCCCAGGGGGTACCCAGCAGCCCCCTGGGGGTACCAACAGCCCCCAAATGCTGGCACTCGGCCCCCTTGTAAGGCTTCCCCCCCGCTGCTTATACATTACCATCCCGGTGTTCTGATCTGCGCCGCTCCTCGGTGCTTCTTCATGCTCCGTCCTCGCTGGCTGCATCCGGGATCTCCATTCTCCGGCCGTCGCGCGATGACGTCATATCGCTGCGACAGCCGGAGATCCCCGGATGCAGCCAGCGAGGACGGGAGGATGAAGAAGCACCGAGGAGCGGCGCGGATCAGAACACCGGAATGGTAATGTATAAGCAGCGATGAGGGGGGCCTTACAAGGGGGGACAGTGCCAGCTTTTGGGGGGAATATATGAACTGCTTCCCCCTGCCGCTGATTGACAGGGGGAAGCAGTGCATATATAATGAGCGGCCCCACGTGATGGGGCCGCTCATACAGCAGCCTCCCCCTGCCTCCTCTAGCCTCCACAGCCCCGGCCCCACAGCCCCCACCACAGCACATACCGTAGTGACTCGTGTATAAGCCGAGGGGAGACTTTTCAGCCCAAATTTTGGGCTGAAAAACTCGGCTTATACATGAGTATATACGGTATATGAGGGGACAGTACAGAGACCTTTCTAACGATCTCTTTACTCTTAGGCCTGAGACGGGGACAAGGGGGCATCCTCTACGTCTGGAGGAAAGAAGGTTTAATCATAATCACAGACGTGGATTCTTTACTGTAAGAGCAGTGAGACTATGGAACTCTATGCCACATGATGTTGTAATGAGTGATTCACTACTAACATTTAAGAAGGGCCTGGATGCCTTTCTTGAAAACTATAATATTACCAGTTATATATACTAGATTGTTTGATAGGGCGTTGATCCAGGGAGCTAGTCTGATTGCCATATCTGGAGTCAGGTAGGAATTTTTTCCCCCAATGTGGAGCTTAGTGTTGCCACATGTGTTTTTTTTTGCCTTCCTCTGGATCAACATGTTAGGCTATGGGTTGAACTAGATGCACTGAAGGTCTTCCTTCAACCTTAAATACTATGTTACTATGTTACTATGTTACATCAATATATCAGGGACATTGTCCACAGGATCGTGACACCTCATAGTGCTTGTATTTAACAGTCCTTAGTGGATGCAGGGGTCACCCTTAGGTGACACAAGATCGTGACACCTCATATAGTGCTTTTATTTACCAGTCCTTAGTGAATGCGGGGGTCACCTATTTAGTCAAGCTTGCAGCTATGCTCACTGTCAATTGTACACTTGCTTCTGGCTGTGTTGACTTGTGCTCTGAAACAGACACTGCCTGTCTAAGCTATCTTGCCTGGACTTGACTCTCTGCTTGTGACCTGACTCCTCTTTTTGTTTGTACCTATGTATGCTGTTTTGTCTCTCTGGTTTCCTGACTTCGGCTTTAATTGGATTTTGTTTCTGACCATCCCTTGTTGTATTGCACCATTTCCTGGACCTGACCTTGGATTGTATTGATCTCTCTTTACTACCAGTAAGTAGTATTATTGTTATTTACTTTCCATTTATTTCTGTTTGTCTTCTGCTTTTCTGAGACTAGTTATTACTTGTGACAAGCGCCACAACCTGATATTTCGAATCCTTTATGCCAGTAATCTGGTGTAAAAAATCTTTGAAAAATATCAAAGTTTTGAGGCTGAACTAAACTGTGTTATGACTTTTGGTTTTCTTATGCAAATTTAGCCCTTATCAAATTCATAAGGTGCATAAAACTCTTTATGAATTAGGAGTGTCTGACTCAAGCACATCTCTTCATCAGAATACAGACGGTTTTGATGTATTGAGTCCTATATTTAAGTCTGTAATAATCCTAAAAAGAAAGGAATTGATCCAAAAAGGAGTTGCAAGGCTGTCCATTCTCTGTTTATATTCCACTCATGGGTTCAACTTCAAATACTGGAGAGAAAGGGTCATAAGTCATTTGCATTTGGATATTCTCTAGAAATGGTGTCTGTATAATTTTTACACTTGCTAAATTGTGGATGATTTGTAAAAATATCTGAATATATAGTAAAGAGAAAAGCTAATTATCTAATAATGGAGGTAGAATTGTAACACAAAGCTTTCCGCTCTGCTTGAGAAGATGGCAGCTGCGGATAATCAAGGAGTGGAAGAAAATTTGCCTGGAGCAGGCTGCATATATGATGTTGTTTTTATAGTCATTCCAACTATCATCAAACGTATTTCTGAAAATACAGCAGGTGCAGCATATCAATTGTTCATTCTAATTAAAATACGTCAGGTGTGCACATGTTTGTTTTACCTATGATCCCTCTAGCCATGTCGAGTTCATAGCTACCAAGGGCCTGAATACAGAATGAAGGGGAGTCACAAAATGCAGGGAGATTACTAAAGAGTAATAAATCAATAAATGACAGACATCAAAGTACAGTATCCACAAATGTGCAAACACAGCTTAACGAAAAAATAAATATATAAAGTACATATAAAATTATGTGTATTAATTGTCTTTATTAACTGTCCCATCCCCACAAACCAACTGAGAAATAGTCATGTGGACAAATAATTCATCAACCTGCATTGCATGAGGCTTCCGTCAAATGACACAAATCAACTATTGGGATTTTGGCAAAATTTGTTGCATCTATTGTTAAGCCTATTTATCATGTCTGTACAACACTGTACCTCATTCGAAATGGAGCCAGAAGTTTACCCAACAAAAGATATCTAAAATAGACAAAAGGTGTCGATTCATCAAGTCTTTTTTTTTGTTGCCAGCCTGGTACAACTAGGAAGCTGGGGGTGTTTGGCAGCACGTACCTGCCTAGTTGTATCTGGCTGGCACCAAAAATATGGCGAAGTAATTTTTTCTTACAGTTATTTCAAATAATGAAAACAAATGATGTGGGGATTCACCATATTTTTGGTGCCAGCCAGGTACAACAAGGCAGCTGGGGGTTGGAATTTTCAGTATGTGGAAGCCCAAGGGTTATGAGCCCCCACTCTGCAAATTGCAGCCCGCAGCCACCCCAGAAAATGTTGCATTCATAACTGACTGGGCATTAGTAAACTATGGTGAGAGCTGGAGAAGGGTCTGCTGTCCAAGTCTTGCCGTCCCCACGAGTTGTGCGTCCATCCTTTGTTGGTAGAAGTGTCAGGGTCAGAGGATATATTTTATACCTTTTTGTATTCATATATATATATATATAACATATATCTATCTTTGTATTTCATATAAGAAACATAAGTTTTTCCTTAATCTATATATGTATATATATTCAACCATTAAAGAAGACTGTTGGAAGCTGTTGCTGGATTTTAGTGCCAAGACATACAAAGAGGCCCTGAGAAGAGACTTGAGATTCCCTACATTCCAGTGCCAAGAGGGGCTAGGAGGAAAGATGAGATCTCAACATTCCAGAGGCAAGATGATGACATCTCAGCCGGAGGAAGGATGAATCTAGCAGAAGAACAAGAGCTAATCACTAACATTAGATTTAGATATATTTGCTTAACCCCACCTGATTCTGGTTATTGCACGCCTTTCCTTTCACAATATATAATGTAGTGTACTCGAAATAAAGTTCAGTTGCTTATGACCGTTGTTTGTATCTATATAAGCACGGGCATGTTTAAGCTTGGACCAGATACCTTTGTCTGACTCAACTTATTTGGGTACCCCATGCTCTTAGTCTAATTTGGAGTGACTGGTGAAGGAGTGCATTGTCGCAACGCCCCGACAATTTGGCGCCCTAACAACGTGGGGCCTGGCCAGCGATTCGCGACCGCCACGGACCCGTGCCCAGATGCCTCTGGATGATACCCGTATCGGCTGACCTCGAGGACTGATCACCCTTCAAGGCACGGTAAGTGGAGATCACATTCATATATGTGTCGCTCTTACAGTGTCTCAGCCGTTATTGGTTAATCTGAAGGTGTCTTTTGGGTCCGGGGGGGTGACCGGTCGAGTGGTGAGACCAAGCGCGATCCAGCGCCATGCTCCGAACCAGCAACTGTGAGAGACGTCGCCTCCTGCGCGTCCTCGTGTGAACACCACGCCTCCTCCACTGGTCATCATTCCTCACTCATTAACCCTACCCGTGACTGTTGTTCACTTGTGAACTAGAGTGAGAAGTTGAAGAGATCTCAGATTTTATAGATTGGGGACGGCTTAGAGAAAGGGATAGGAGACGCAGCCTCTGTGATATTGTATTTTCAGGTGACTGGAGTGTCCCGAGAGGGGACCATTTATAGTTCGGTGGAGGGTTCTCGTGAGGAGACCACCTCCCAGTAGATTGGAATATCGTGACAGGACAGTCTGTAATCACTGGTGTCCAGGATAGGGACAGAATACATCCATAGTAAGTTGAACGCGAGGTTCCGTACTTGACCAGGTTAGGGACAGAGTACATTCGTAGTACGTTGAACGTGAGGTTCCGTACTTGAGCGCGAGGCTCTATATTTGTAGCACGTTGAACGCGAGGTACCGTGCTATAGGGGCACAGTGTTGATTGTCGTTGTCAGCGGCCTGAGCTGCAGCAGGGAGTAGTATTCTGTGAGTCATGTTGCGTCTTTTAAAGCAGAAAAAGTCCGTACCCCACAGGCTAGACGAGAATATTGTGGAAATTAAGATATTAGTAGGGTCACGGGAGGGTAAGAGGTAGTTAAGAATTTGAATAGGTTGTACAAGCACGCAGGATTGCCTTTGTCAGGGAGGTTACAGCCCTCCATGTGAAATGATTCTATCCAGAGAGAAAAAGGCAAGTTGAAAGACAGAGGGTTGCTAGATCAAGTGCAGGCTCATCTACGAGTAGCTCAAAGCTTGAAGAGTGAGGGATAAAAAGAGGTTGATGGAGAGGATCAGATGATGTAGAGCCTGGTTTGGTTACAAGATGTCTCCGAATGTAATCTTGCGGATTGTATAATGGCCGCCACGCCATTGTTATTGAGTACGCTATCTCGGCCACCACCCTATCATGGCGGCGACACAAGGTCCCCGGATGTGTGGGTGTGTTTCTAGCTCCAGAGTGGTTAGGGTAAATTAGGGTGAGGTGTATATAATCTTATGGAGATTATTCTGTTTCATTGAAGTCATGCCGACTGTCACTACACTCTGTTCACGGTCCGTCGATCAATATATTTTATTATTTTTCCTGTCATGGAAAGTTCTTGAAGTTATAAAGAGTAAGTGAAGAGTTAGATATTAAGCCACGGGATCTCAGATAATGGCTGGAGTTGTTAGTTGTATATAGCTACAAGTGTGAAACAGTTAATCAAATTTGTGAGCTCTATTTGGGAGAGAAAGATTTCTTTCTTCTATTGTGTGAGTTTCAGAATTCCTTATCTAAACAGCTGTGCGCGTAACCTTGTAGAAGCTGCCTGTGTTGGAAGGAGGGGAGGGAGAGAGCGAGAGGGCGAGAAGGAAAGGGGGGAGTGAAGGGTGGAATCTGTAGATGGCTGACATGCACACTGGAATCTTATCCATCTTTCCAAGAATTCTGAATGGCAAGAATGAATTTTTCACATTTATGGTAGTTGGGTACTAATAATAATCCCTAATATTGAATACAATAATAGTAATCAGATTTTTATTGATTTATATGAGTGAATGTTGTCAATAGACACCTGCAGCACAGGGATAATTTAGCTAGAGATGTAGTTATGGCAGGGGGAAACTTTCCCTTATTTATGGTTGTTGTGTGTTTTAAAAATTAAGCTATCTAGAGGGAAGATCAATATACTGAGCGCCCGAGGGGAAATAATATATATATTGACGCTGTGGGGAGGTGGTACTAGACAGGAAAATCTAACTACAATGTGATGAATGTGAGATGTTAGAGATGGAAATTAGCAAGTTTGATGAGAAAAGCAACAGAAAGTATAGTTTAGAAAGTAACACAAAGTCGAGAAAAAAAAAAGGGGTGGAAAGACAAGAAGGTCCCTTATCAGGATTGTGGATATCTTGTAGGCATATCAAGGCCAAAGAGTTTGAAAATGTGGAAGGGAGTAGACCATCCCCCCCACACCTCCTTAAATTCTTTCTATCAGAGCAGTCTTTGTTCCTTGCTGTGTGAGAATATTTCTTGTAGTCCGTTATCTTTCCCCATATGGGAGGGGTGAGGAGCCTTTCTGGAGAAGATGCTGGTAGACGAGATTTTGAATTAAAGGTGATGTTACATTTGTCTGCTCTGATGTACAGCGCCCATATATTCTGTAGTGTTCTACCATTTATTGTCCGGTAATAAAAAAAAATATTCAAAATAACTAGTAGAAAATTGCCATTATAATGTTGAATAAGAATTTTCTGACCTCTGAAATTAATACAAATTTCTTTAAGTTTTTTTATTGCAGATATGTTTATAGACCAAAGAGATTTTATGCTGGATAATGGTAGGATCCTCACATGAGGTAATCAGAATATTTGGTTCCGACTTACACTTTCTGAGCGAATGGAGCGATTTCCGGTTGAAGAATTCCTTAACAATACGGTAAGCCTTCTAAATGCAGTATTGGTATATTACGGTGAGGTAGACACCGTGTTATCAGTCTAGGATGGTATAATCATACTGACAATCACCACAGGTGTCCTGTCCTCTCGGAGGTAGAAGGCAAGCTACAAAAGGTAGGAAAGGTAGTGGCGGGTGGTTGCACCATCCCAGCCGGGTTGCGTCTGGGGCCTGAGCCCTCTCTATAGTCGACTGCCTTATAGGGACTGACCGAACCACTAACAGTGTTAAACTAGGAGTCGTGAGAGGGGACAGGGCAGGCCATGATGTCTTTTATCAGCAAAGGTTAGACTGGTTTCTGCTTGGCCTCACTTTACGCCTCAAAATAGGTCACGGGTGAGATCAGGTGAGTACCTCCTAGTTTGCTCCTGGTACAGGTAAGCTGTGTATGCTATCCTGCATTATTCTTGCGCACAACACAACTCAGAAAGGTACGGGCTTCGAGCGGTGATTGCTCCATGGGTTTGGAAATTGCAAATAGTGAGCGGACAAGGAAACCAAGAAAACTGTATAAAAATTGTCCCAATATGTTTAAATCTCTTTCTTCTATCCAAGGTATTATAGATGTCAAATATATACTGGTTAAAATGTTATTACGTAGAGTAAGTAAATAAATGAGTAAATAATGTGGTTCTTGTCTGCTTAACTGTATACTAATTATATTATGACAAGTGAATAGCTGTATATTCTTTGCTATGCTGTTTTGTTATTTCCCTTTTTACCTGTCTTTCAGGAAGGTTGGATGACCAATATAAGTATATTTGTATTGTTTAAGGTATAATTATATTGTCTGATATTATTATATCTGTTTGACTATTATGAGTGGTCAGGTCAATCGTCAAAGGGCTGTATATCTCATGTTTTTGTTCTTATGTACTTTCTCTTTATAAATCAATGGGTTATGATTTTTGTTATGTATCTTTCTCTTGTGGATAACTGTGCTTATTTGCAGATATTTAAGAAGTTTATATCCTTTATATATTTTCCTTAATGATGGTGATATGAGATATCATGAAGGGGGGGGTGACTTGTACTTTTAAGGTTATGTGTAATATCTATGTATAATAATCCTTATTGAAGATTTTATTCTTTGTTTTTGTGGTATTTTCTTATGTTATCAATAATCCATAAACTGATATACAATTTACAGATCTTTGTATTCCACTGTTTAACTGTTGTAACCCTATATATGTCACTTGTATCTGTGCCTGTCTGCTGTGTTATTCCCCTGTATAAAAAGGTTATTGCCAAGGCAACCTCAACTGGCACATATCTCTGTCAAGATGCTGACCCATCAGATTTAGGAGATATTCCCAAAGATGTCCCTCTCACCAAGGATACCCCCTATTTTCAGATGAAGTCAATGAGATCAAGGGAATTAATTTAGGGATATTGGGAGAACTCCATGTGAGGCTAGTGTAGGGTTCGGATGCCTGGGGGCCCTTCATAAGGAAGGAGTTTCTAAGGTGTCTGGATGAAGAAATCCACTTCCCTTTTTCCCATCACATGGACAGTCTCGAAGGACCTTTAGGGAAAAACTTAGTGTTTAGGGGGGAGTTGTCAGGGTCAGAGGATATATTTTATACCTTTTTGTATTCATATATATATATATATATAACATATATCTATCTTTGTATTTCATTTAAGAAACATAAGTTTTTCCTTAATCTATATATGTATATATATTCAACCATTAAAGAAGACTGTTGGAAGCTGTTGCTGGATTTTAGTGCCAAGACGTACAAAGAGGCCCTGAGAAGAGACTTGAGATTCCCTACATTCCAGTGCCAAGAGGTGCTAGGAGGAAAGATGAGATCTCAACATTCCAGAGGCAAGATGATGACATCTCAGCCGGAGGAAGGATGAATCTAGCAGAAGAACAAGAGCTAATCACTAACATTAGATTTAGATATATTTGCTTAACCCCGCCTGATTCTGGTTATTGCACGCCTTTCCTTTCACAATATATAATGTAGTGTACTCGAAATAAAGTTCAGTTGCTTATGACCGTTGTTTGTATCTATATAAGCACGGGCATGTTTAAGCTTGGACCAGATACCTTTGTCTCACTCAACTTATTTGGGTACCCCATGCTCTTAGTCTAATTTGGAGTGACTGGTGAAGGAGTGCATTGTCGCAACGCCCCGACAGAAGTTCCTCCACTGTTTCTGCCTCCTCAACCTTCTCTCGGTCCTCCACCTCTGCCCAAAGACTGTCTGGTAATGCCACCCACATTGTAACTGCACAGAAGAAATCCTGCACACCTCCCTACTATGCTGGCAGCAGGGCTCAACGCCATCAGGCGGTTTTTACCTTGAAATGCCTAGGAAATGTGGGTCACACAGCTGAGGAGTTGTGGTCAGCTCTGGTGACGGAGTTTCAGCAATGGTTGTCTCCACTCAACCTGCAGCCAGGGAAGGCCATGTGCGACAATGCTGCAAACTTGGGTGCGGCCCTTTGCCGGGGCAATATCACACATGTGCCTTGTATGGCTCACGTGTTGAATCTGGTTGTCCAGCAATTTTTGACACACTATCCTGGCCTAGATGGGCTTCTGCAGAGGGCACGGTCGCTGTGTGCTCACTTCCGGCATTCACATCCCGCAACTCAACGACTTGTTTCGCACCAGGAGTCTTTCGGCTTGCCCGTTCAACTGGCTGAAATGCGATGTGCCGACACGCTGGAATTCTACTCTGCACATGCTGCAGCGACTGTGGCAGCACCGCCAAGCCCTGGTGCAATACGTTATGATGTATAGCCTGGGCCAACAAGATCCAGAGGTGGTGCAGATCACGCTGCAGGAGTGGTCTCAGATCAAGGACCTATGCACCCTTCTGCACAGTTTTGAGATGGCTACAAAAATGTTTAGTGCGGACGATGCCATTATCAGCATGACTATTCCGGTCATCTACATGTTGGAGCACACTCTAAACAATATTCGGAGTCAGGTGGTGGGACAAGAGGAAGTTAAGGAAGTACAGGAGGAGTCCTATACGGAAGGGATGACAACATCTGCAAGATCCTCACAGTTGGCAGCATCAAGACGGCAGGCATGGGAGGGTGGTGGAGAGGCATTCACGAGGGCGCATGTTAGCAACCAACCTCTTCAGGAAGGTGCAGGAGCCCAGGAAGAAATGGAGGATGAACTGGTGATGGGCATTGAAGAGTCAGCAGATGAGGGAGACCTTGATGACATTTCTGTTGTGCGAGGTTGGGGGGAGAGGGCAGAAGAAGGAAGCATTATTCTCACCTCCCCACCACCAACACAACAAGGACTTGGTCCTCCTGGGTGCGCAAGACACATGAGCGCCTTCTTGCTGCACTACCTGTAACATGACCCTTGGATTGTGTGAATTAGGAGTAATGCAGACTACTGAGTTGCCACACTATTAGATTCCCGGTACAAGAGTAAATTTGCTGAAATAATTCCTGCCATACAAAGGGACTCACGCATGCAGGACTATCAGCAGAAGCTGATACATAATGTCAGATCGGCTTTTCCACAAACCACCAGTGGTAGTAGTAGACAGAGTGAATCTCACAGTTCCAACTTGTCAACCGTGGGACTGTCGCGTCATCATCACTCACACTGTACTAGTAACACCGTATCTGGTGGTGGTACCAGCAATTTTGTGGCCTCATTTCAAGATTTTTCAGACCATCATTTTCAAGGCCTGAAGACACAAGACGTCTGAAACATAGTCAACGCCTGTAGCGGATGGTACACGAGTATCTCCAACTTAACATTGATGTCATGACTGGGGACCTGGAGCCTTGCTCATTTTGGGCTTCTAAACTGGAAAAATGGCCTGAGCTCGCCTGTCACACCTTGGAGATCGTGTCGTGCCCCGCAGCCAGCGTTCTCTCAGAACGTGTCTTCATTGCTGCTGGTGGTGCGCTGACAGAAAGGCGCACACATCTGTCCACCCAGAATGTGAACAGACTAACATTCATAAAGATGAACAAGGCATGGATCCGCAAGGACTTTTCTACCCCTGTGTCATCCTAGGGAGACTAAAGCCTTGTGGATTTTTGCCTAAAAGTAACCACTTAAAGTTTGCAACTGGGGTGCAATTGATGCCACTTAAGTGGTGTCTGTGCCCAAATTTTTTGAAAAAAGGAAGACTAGTCTTGTAGTCCCCTAAATGTGACACAATACTCATCGTCTGCAGGAGGTCTTACAGATAGTGAGGAAAAACATCACAAAATACTCATCGTCTGAACGTGGCGTTACACATACTGAGGTAAAAATCAAGAAATACTCATCGTCTGAACGTGGCGTTACACATACTGAAGTAAAAATCAAGCAATACTCATCATCTGAACGTGGCCTTACAGATACAGATGTAAAAATCAAGCAATACTCATCGTCTGAACGTGGCCTTACAGATACAGATGTAAAAATCAAGCAATACTAATCGTTTGCACGAGGCCTTACAAATACTGGAGTAAAAACAGATTTTCAAAGGGCGTGACATGTCTATATCTGTGTCTCCTCTTCGTTTTACTCATCCATGTCTTTTCTTTTCGCGATTTTATATGTACTTGTCACATTTCCGTGTGTTTGTTGTATCTTCTGAGAAGTTTGTCACCTTTTGGACACCTTAGAAGTTGTTTTCTATGTGTTTGTATGTGTTTGTTTTTCCCTGCCATTGTTTTCAATGATATTCGACAGTGGTTGACGAACATTCGATGAACATTCGACAAACACACCACCAATTCGACAAACCAAATCGAATTCAAACACTAGGGTGGTGGATCATCTCTAATATTCAGTGACAGGTTCCCTTTGACTTTATCCGGCCTACTAGGCACAAACAGGTCTCTGACCTACCTCTCTGTTTTTTCTATAGTACTCCACAAAACTAATTGTGGTCCCACCTGTGTGTGGCGGGGCATGACTTTTATGGGAACGCTTGCACAAGCTTTGACTTCATGTGGCCTTCTAGGCCTAAACAGGTCTCTGACGTATCTGTTTTTTCTATAGTACTCCACAAAACTAATGGTGGTCCCACCTGTGTGTGGCGGGGCATGACTTTTTAGGAATGCTTGCACAAGCTTTGACTTCATGTGGCCTTCTAAGCCTAAACAGGTCTCTGACCTACCTCTCTGTTTTTTCTATAGTATGCCACAAAACTAATGGTGGTCCCACCTGTGTGTGGCAGGGCATGACTTTATGGGAACACTTGCACAAGTTTTGACTTCATGTGGCCTTCTAGGCCTAAACAGGTCTCTGACGTATCTCTCTGTTTTTTCTATAATACTCCACAAAACTAATGGTGGTCCCACCTGTGTGTGGTGGGGCATGACCTTTATGGGAATGCTTGCACAAGCTTTGACTTCATATGGACTTCTAGGCCTAAACAGGTCTCTGACCTACCTCTCTGTGAATTTATGTAGTACTCCACAAAACTAATTGTGGTCCCACCTGTGTGTGGTGGGGCATAACATTGACAGGAGCGCTTGCATGAGCTTTGAGGGGATCCAGCCCGCTAGGCCTATTCAGGTCACTGACCTACCACTGTAGTTTTTACTGTAATTCTCCACAAAACGTTTAGTTGCTGAGCAAAGTTTAACCTTGAAATGCTAGGCCAGGTCCTGTTCCAGACCCTGTGCCATGCATGCAAGCTAGCCGATTCAGCAATTTTGGGTCTGGGAGAATCGATATCATTTTGCTGTAGGTGTGACCCTTTGAAAGGAGTAAGGATTCTTGTTGGAGTCCCCTTGCTCTGTTTTATATGATTTAAGACGGTTGTGACATGCCCATACCTGTGTCTCATTCTCCTTTTATTCTTCCACCTCTATTTACTTAATGTAGAAAACTTAAGCCACTTAGCCTGTGACTATATGTACAGTGTTTAAATTGTTGTCACTTTTTGTGGTGTTTGTTGTCCATTCTGAGTAGTTTGGCAGCTTTTGGAGCCCTTTGAAGGTGTTTTTTATGGTTTTCTGTAGCCTGCCATTGATTTCAATGGAGTTCACGGTGTTCGACGAACATTCAACGAACAAATCTCAAATTCGATTAATCGAATCGAATTCGAACATTAGGGTGGTGGCTCATCTTTACTCAAGAAGCTTAAAAAAAAAATATTTAAAGCTCCATTAAATTCTACAGGTTAAAAGAAAACAATAGACCCGATGGCT
This sequence comes from Allobates femoralis, assembly GCA_033576535.1. Taxonomy (NCBI): domain Eukaryota; kingdom Metazoa; phylum Chordata; class Amphibia; order Anura; family Aromobatidae; genus Allobates; species Allobates femoralis. The sequence continues at coordinate 100,659,864 of JARQOC010000009.1, read as the reverse complement.
GGGAACACTTCTAACCATAAGGTTAGGTGTTGTTCCCAGCCAGAGGGTTTTCCAGCAAGCCTTTTGGCCCTAAAGATTAAGGGATAGATTTAGGGCCATTTCAAAATTTCAAGCTTTTCTCCGAACAACTGTTTGGTGAAGTTAACAAACAAAACCAGCGCTATTGGTCTGACACTAACCCACAGTGGATAGATCCTTCCAAGACTGTTGGAACACAAAATTTTATTGTATGGTGTGGTATATGGGGTACAAAAATAGTAGAGCCATTCTTCATCAATGCAAATCTCAATGCCGCTGGATATCTGAAATTGCTACATGATTCAGATATCCAGTGGCATTGAGGTTTACTTTATGAAGAATGGCCCCACAATCTTTGTACCCCATATACCACTTGGAGGGATCTATCCACTGTGGGTTAGTGTCAGACCAATAGTGGTGGTTTTGTTTGTTAATTTCAACATTCACAAAAATGTTTGACTCATCACTCATCTGAAAGCATTGTCTATGCTGTGAAGATATGAGATGTGCAGCATCTGAAACAGTGGGTACTGGAAGCCTGTGCTCGCTTTTCTTCTGCGGTATTGCTATCAGTGTGTCAAGAGTGAGAGAAGAGGGTTGCATTGACAATCCAACACAATGGGCAGCACCTTGAACACATTTTTAAGTGGTCATAAACTTGTAAATAACTCATGAAAGAATAAAGTTACATTAAAACCAAGCACACCATTGTTTTTCTTATGAAATTCTCAATAGGTTTGGTGTGTAACATGACCCTCTTTCCATTGAAAAAAATAAAGTTAGATCCAAAATGGCTGACTTCAAAATGGCCACCATGGTCACCATCCATCTGGAAAAGTTTTCTCCCTCCCATATACTAATGTGCCACTAACAGGAAGTTGATATCACCAACTATTCCTATTTTATTTAGGTGCATCCATATAAATGGCCCACCCTGTACAATAAGCTGCCTAGAATGTATAATCATGATATGCAGCTCTGTCTAATAATGAAGTTCAGTGCAACAACTACTGCCTCAATTTTAATTATAGCGGAATCAATAATAAGATAGCCTACTTTTGGCCAATTATATCTTATATGCGACCTTGGCTAGAGTTTACATTAGCCATATAATACCCTGTACCTGCATACTGGGATTTTAGTGGCTTACAGTTGCTTAGCAAATACTAAAATTGATCAGCAAGCAGCAGTGATCTGCATATCCAGTATAGATTACCTAATATTTTTATAGTTATAGCCACCAAAAAAATTGCATATATTTAAAAGTTATATTTAATCATTAACCCATTCCTTGTTTCTTTTCCCAAAATCCCAACATTATATGCAGATATAGACAGATACAGCTCTGCTACATGCACATTTACATATACAGCGGGTGAAATCAGGGCCAAAAATTCCCCAAAAAAATGTTCCCCCAAAATGGGGACTTTCTATTTTTGATACACAGTGACTCCCATATTCTCAGTATTTTAACCTCTTTACCACCTAAGATGTACTTTCACATCCTAGGTTGCCTCTTTCCCTTTAATGCAAGCTCGTACGATGAGCTCGCATCATTCCCCTGCACATATCGGCTGTTGGAGATCCACCAACTTCTGTTAATTTGTTAGATCATGCTGTCAAACTCTGACAGAGCAAACTAACATGGCGCGGTGGGGATTGCGCTTTTCCCCATCATCATTGGTGACCCTTTGATGTGATCATGATGTATTGCTATGACAGCAGAGGGGTCAGATGATGACCCATGTCGCTGTCATGATTTGCTTCCTGTGAAAGCTGGCTGAGCGTCGGAGTTCACAGTAGATGATTATTTCTGTAGTAGAGACACATGCATCAGCACAGCTCTGCACTGAAGAAGTGATCGGACACTGCAGTGTTGAGGTGCCCTAAGGGGTCATGTAAAAAAAATAAAAAGTTGTTTTAAAAAGTTTTTAAAATTATGAAATAAAAACCTAAATGTTGAAATCACCTCCTCTTTGCCCCATTAAGAATATAAAAAATACACATTTTTGATATCAAGTTCAGAAATGCCCAATCTATCACAATATAAATGAAACTAATGTGTTCGGTAAACTGTATAGCGAAAAAAAAGTAAAAGTGTCAACATTACGTTTTTTGGTCACTGCAACATTGCAATAAAGTGCAATCGCATGTGATCAAAACATCACATCTACCCAAAATTGGTATAATTAAAATCATCATCTCAAGATGCAAAAAAAAACATCACACAGCCCCAGATTCCAAAAAATAGGAAGGCTACGGGTCTCAGAAAATGGCAACCAATTCTTTTTTTTTTAACTTCTGAATATTTTTTCACCATTTAATTAAAAGTATGCATGTACGGCATTCATAGACTGTTAGCCCTCGCGGACAGGGTCCCCTTCCCTCCTGTTCCTGTTTGTCAGGACTACCCATATATATTGAGCTTGTCTTCGTCTACCCTTTCATCATGTAAAGCGCCAAGGAATCTAATGGAGCTATATAAATAAATAAAATATTAATAATAAAATTGGCAGACTGTATCGACTTGAGGGAACATAATGACAGATCAGTGTTACCGAATAGTGAACATGGTGAATAAATTTTGAATTTCACCTGTTTTTGCAATTTCACTTCACTTGGAATTTTTTTTCCCATTTTGCTGTACACTATATGGTAAAATGAATGATGTAATTCAAAAGTACAACTCGTCCCGCTAAAAATGATAAATGTCTATGTCGACGGAAATAAGAAGGTTATGGGTCGTGTAAGTAGGAGAGGAGAAAACTAAGACTAAGCAGAAAACCACTGGGTGGTGAAGGGGTTAAGTGTTCTATTCTCTAAGTTATACGTAATGCTGGTTTTAGGACCTCATAAAATTATTTATTATGTAATTTGTTTTTTAATCATCATTTTTACTTGTGTTTTTCTTACATAATATTTTTCCATAGAATAAAGTAACACCGAATGGACCTCAGAATAAATATCTTATAATGTCTTTAAAGTGGAGATTAGTCAAAGAAGAGAAACATTCCTGATAAATTAAGTTACCCCTTGTGGGGAAAAAAAAATGAAAATGTCCTGCTTGAAAAGGCTGACATAAAAGGCAATACCTTCCAGCAACTGTTTGCAAAATGTCTTGCCACAATGTGTTGATAACAACTGCTGTTAAATGAGTTGAGATATCAGGCCGGCAGCAATCCCGGAAAATGTGTTTTTTTTTCATTGATGCACGTCCCTAAATTATTTATCTAACTTTATCCTCTCTCAAAAATTGCTGTTCTACTATTCGTCTGTTCATCCTTCCTCAGATCAATTATACCTTATTCTTTATTCAATTATTTTAAGGGGTTGTCCAAGATCTAAACCATATATAATATTTGCATCCAATAAATATATTATTTAAAGAGGCTGTTCTAGACATTAAACCATATTTTATTTTTCTAATTTGAAAAATATAAACATTTTTCTAATTGACAGTCTTTAAAAATTCCTAACAAGGGCGTGGCCTGGACATAGCTGAGACCAGCAGCACCTAAACGGAGCTCCTGCGCCTGGTTCCCTTCCACAGCCAACATAGGCATTTCTAAGCCAGAACGGAGGACCTGCCAGAGACTGTGGACCCCCCAGAACTGGAGCGGACACCCTCATCACCCAAGATGCCCGGCAAAGCAGACATCACAAAGTTTTTTCCCTCAGCAGGCGCCTGCAGCCATTCCTCCCGCTCTGCCTCAATGGCTGCCTCGACTGCTACAGGAGATAAATGCTCCAGAGCCCCTGCCACCCGCCCTAACCCAGCGCCTAGCTCAACTTTCCAGAGGAATACCAGGAGCACCGCCGGAACCCCCGCCACGGCACCCAAGGTACCTTCAAAACAAGAGGGGGGCATGGGAAAGGGCGCGAATGCCGCCATTACAGGGGACAGGGGGCGGGATGGACTCTCTCCTCACTCCCCCTCCCCTACACATGGAGGGAGAGACACTGCCGCAGCATTGATTGCTAGCAAGGGAGATATGACACATACCTGTCTAGTGCAGCCCCTCGGTCCCCTGTGCTAGGTCTTGTTGCTTCTGGAGAGCCCTCTGTCCTTTTCACTGAGTACGAGAATACTACTCTAGATGTTTATTGTGGAACCCGATCTGCTGATCTTTCTAACCAGGGGTCTCCATCCAGCTCCCTGCATAGTGCCCCCACTCCTTCCCAAGCAGATGATCTACTTGATATCAGAACAAGGATGCAATTTTTCCCCCACTAAGGATGACATGGAGGGATATATCCAGAGACTGGAGAATGTCTGCAGGTCAGAGATTGGGCCCCTTAAGGAGGATACTTCTAAGCTAAAGAGCAACATGCACACTGTGGTCCAGGAGGTAGCTGACCTCTCTTCTCTTGTAAAGCAGCAGCAACAACAATTAGACCAGCATGAGCAGAATTTCAACACTATGTTAGATATGCTGGAGGATGCAGAAAATCGGAACAGAAGAAACAATATTAGGCTGAGGGGTGTTCCGGAGACGGTGGCCCCACGTGACATCACTCCCGTCCTGCTACGTATTTTCAACTCTCTGTTAGAAACATCCCAAGACGAGCACATCGAGATAGATAGGGCACACAGATCCCTGGGTCCCAAACGTAATGACGCAGCACGCCCAAGAGACATTATCTGTTGGATTCATTTCTACCAACTTAAGGACGAAGTAATGAGAAAAGCTAGGGAATCTGATTCCATTGACCTTAATGGGGTACCTATCCAGCTTCTTACAGATCTTTCGCCTATCACACTTGCCAAACGCAGGGCCCTGCGCCCCCTGCTAGATCTCCTTCGTGAGCGGGAGACACCCTATTCGTGAGGTTTCCCCTTCCAGCTCCAGGTCCGCAGAGGCTCGGAGATACAGATCCTAAGATCCCCGGCGGACATCCCAGAGTTCTGCGGGGCGCCTGGGCTGCCACTGATAACTATCATGAACTGGCCAAAGCTATCCACCTTCCTCTTCAGAGGCCCGGGGTCTGGTCATCAATTCCCGTCTGATGAGGCCCGAAAGAGAAAGAGGGGCCCTAGGCGTCGCTCGGCAACGCCTACAGCTGCGAATTGAACTTTCCTGCTGGTTTCTGACTGGCATATTATAGTTGGACTTTTTTGGGGATCTCTCATATTGCCCCCAAATTCGACCCGGGGACAGGTCCGCTGCCACCCCTAACCTGAAGTCACTACTTTTTTTTATTTTTAATAATTGGTAGGGTCTGTAGATGCATTCAGCCGCAATCTTTCTCTATCATGTGCTGATTCCTTTCCCCCTTCCCTTCTTTCCAATATTTACCCCGCCGTGCCTTGCCCCTTCCCCCTGTTGCTCCTTTACCTATTAGTTCTACCTTACCCTCCCCTGATTCCACCTCCTTACCTATACTCCCTCCTTTCTCCTCTGGTTTTTTGATACCGTCGTTCTTGTTCTTAGGCTGGGTAATCCACAAAAATTGTAGCAGTGTTTTCTATATATGTACATTTTTTCTGGGATATTTGAACTTTAAGAAGGCAGTGGTTGGGTCCTGGGCGCACGGTCCTGTTGTCGTGTTCCAGTCACCCCACACGTAGGGAGTGTCTCTGACACACACCACAGAGTTTACTCTGTTAAATTCTTTGGTCTGTAGGTTCTTTCACCTACTGGCCATTGGGACTGGAATTAGAGTGCCAGTCCCTCTTACTTTTTTCTTCTCCTACGCTGACCTTTTTTTTCCTGTCCTTCTGTCTCTATTTCTCTCTCTAATACCCCATCTACCCTTCCGCCACACCTAACCACCAATATGTCCAAAATTAACATCTGTTCACTAAACATCAGAGGTTTCAATATATCTGAAAAACGCTCTCAGGTCCTGACACGTATGCATAAGAAACATGTCCACATTCTCCTTTTACAGGAAACACACTTCAGATCTGATAAGGTCCCATCTATAAAGCATAAATATTTCAATAAATGGTTCCATAGCACCAACCCGGAGGCGCGATCCAGGGGAGTCAGGGTAACTATTCATAAATCCTTGGCGGCGCAGGTGATGGACTCCAAGATAGACCCATATGGTAGATTTGTCTTCCTGAAACTGCAGATAGCTGGGGACATCATAACCATTGCTAATCTGTACCTACCCAACCAGGACCCCGTCCGGAAACTGATCACATACCTACGCACCCTGACAATTTTGCGGAAGGTTCAGTGATCTTAGGGGCGACCTTAATTTTGTATTGGATAGAGACCTAGATTCCTCCTCTCGCAGATCCTCCGTGCCTGCTTCTCACCTTGAGAAATTGAAGTCAACACTTCTTGACACCAGGCTGGTTGACGTCTGGAGGTTGCTGAACCCGAGATCCAGGGACTATGCTTATTATTCGCCTGTTTATGACATGTACAGTAGGATTGATCTTTTTCTACTCAGCCATAAAATGTTATTGGCAGATCTTGTAGTTAAAATTGAATCCATGATCTGGTCGGATCATGCTCCGATCGTCTTTTCCCTTGGCCTCTCTGGTTTGGCTCCGACAGAATGGACCTGGTCCCTCAACACGGGCCTTCTAAAGCAGTCGGCTTGTCAGTCGGCGGTGAAATCTGCGATCGCGAGATTCTTAACTGATCATAGTCTGACTCCACTGCATTCCCCTTTAAATGGGAGGCTTTGAAGGGAGTCATTAGGGGGATCCTCATCCAACAGGGGTCCAAACTGAAACGTGAAAGAACTCGAGCGATCTCAGATCTGATGGCCTCTATCCACCAATTAGAGACCCAACATAAACAATCGCAAACTCTGCAACTGCTCACTGAATTGTCCAAGGCCCGTACTGACCTGCGTACCATAATGGACTCGGCCTCTAATCACCAGCAAGACCGTTTCCGCAAATATTTGTACGAATTCTCCAATAAACCAGGTAGAGCCTTGGCTAGATTTATTCATCCACAACTTCCCTCCACGTATATACCATCCATTAGGTCGAAAACGGGGGAACTCCTTCATAGGCCTCGTGAGATAGCGGATTCGTTTGGGGACTACTATAAATCTTTATACAATCTCAGGGGCCGTTTAGCTGACTTGTCTCCCACGGACTATCTTCGACGTGTCGAGGATTATGTGGCGGACATGCCACTTCCCCCTATTAGGGGGAGGACTCGGAGAATATAGAGGCCACTTTTACGGAACAGGAAGTGATCGCCACCATCACCGCGCTCCCCAATGACAAGAGCCCAGGTCCTGATGGTTTTTCGGCAAACTTTTACAAACTGTTTGTGCATGACTTAGCACCACAATTAACATCTCTCTTCAACTCTATCTATGACTCCTGCCACTTTCAGCTACAATCACAGTGATCCCGAAGCCGGGTAAGGACCCCCTCTCCTGCGCTAGTTATCGCCCCATCTCCTTTTTGAATCTAGATGTGAAGATCTTCGTGAAGATTTTGGCCTCGAGACTGGGACCCTTGCTACCGGCATCTATTCATAATGACCAAACTGGGTTTATCATGCACCGAGAGGCAAGAGATAACACTATCAAGACTTTACTTATCGCGGCCCAGATCCAAAGCCGCAGCATCCCTGCATGCCTTCTATCAGTCGACGCCGAAAAGGCATTTGATCGCTTAGGCTGGGACTTTCTCTTCGCCTCTCTGAAACACCTGGGCCTGGGTCCAGTCATTATGGGGAAAACCGTATTGTGGTCCCACTGCTTGGCTTAGAGTCAATGGGCTTCTCTCTCCTGCCTTTGGGGTCTCCAACGTCACGCGACAGGGTTGCCCCTTGTCACCCATGCTGTATGCCATTGCAATGGAGCACCTGGCTTGCGCCCTTATGAGATCTACAGATATTGAGGGTGTACATATCCAGGGTGCCCATTTCAAACTGGCCCTCTATGCCGACGATCTCCTGATTTACGTTTCAAACCCCCAGGTCGCTTTCCCGGTCATCATACATGAATTGCTGAGGTTCGGCGACATGTCAAACTTCAAAGTAAACTACTCCAAGACAGAGGTAATGAACCTCTCGCTCTCTGATGCCCTGGTCCATCAGCTTCAGTCTTCCTTCTCCTTTCGATGGGTTGATGGAGGTTTGAAGTACTTGGGCATCACTATACCTAAAGACCCCAAAGATCTTTTTGACCTTAATTATGCTCCACTCTTACAAACTACATTACGCGATATGAAAAGGCTCAGTGGCACACAGCTATCTTGGTTTGGCCGTATTAACGCCATCAAGATGGATATCTTACCTAGATTTCTGTATTTATTCCAAACTGCTCCCACTGACATCCCATCACAGTTCTTTCGCCACTTAAATAACGCCATGCGTAAATTTGTTTGGGGCGCTAGGAGACCTCGGATTCGCCTCTCGACTCTGACTGATCCAAAGGAAAGGGATGGGACGGGACTTCCTGACTTCCAGCGCTATTATCATGCGACACTTCTGTCAAGGATCTTAGATTGGAGATTTAATCTACACAGTAAACAGTGGGTGACTGTGGAGAAATTGACCTCGCCCACCCCATTACGCTTGGTGCCATGGATGCGAAAAAATAACCGCCCTTCAAACACACTGTTCCCCCCTCTCATACAGGTGGTGCTGAGCTTTTGGGACTCATGACGGAGTAGAGTCTGTGACCCTACTTACCCATCAATTTTAGGCCCCATCTTCAACAACCCAGACTTCCCTCCGGCAGTTGGAGATCGACCTTTTTGGGATGGAGTGTGGACGCTGACCCTGACCTGTTCCGGGTCGTGGAATGGCTGAAAGGGGCGGCGACGATGGGGGATGGTGGGATGGGACCGGGGTCCTGGTTGGAGATCTCTCAGCTGAGAACATTCATTTGTTCTCTGAGCAGGAGGGCCCCTTCGACATTTGAGTCTCTACTGCTCTCGACCGACTCCCCTTCTCACGTTATTTCTCTCTTGTATGAGGTGATATGGGAGGTCGGGCCGTCTTCAGTCCCTCGATTCTTTGCTGCATAGCAGACAGACCTGGGAATTGCCTTTACTGACTCTGACCATACCAAAATTTGCTTTTTGACCCACAAGATGTCGATATCCTGCAGCTTTCAAGAGAAGAATTATAAAATCCTGACTAGGTGGTATAGGTGCCCCACCCTACTGCACACAATGTTCCCTACGGTTTCAGACTTGCGCTGGAGGTGTGGAGAGGAACCCGGCACTATGCTACATGTCTGATGGTGTTGTAGGCTCATCCAGACTTACTGGCATTCGATCTTCTCAACATATGAGTCCATCACTGGCACACGCCATCCCCCGTCCCCTCAGATTGCGCTTCTGTCTCTCATCCCGGAACCGCTCGCCTTGGTCAAACGCGGTCTTTTCCGCTTTTGCCTCATGGCGGCGAGGGTCTTGATACCCAGACACTGGAAGTCCACAGTTACTCCCTCTCTTGGAGAATGGGTGATTGGGATGGACAGATTATGCCGTATGGAGGGCCTGATGGCACGAGATCATGAAACTTGGGAGAAGCATCAAAGGCTGTGGACTCCTTGGTGGCTTTACCGTGACGGTCCTCCCCTAACATAATATGACTTTTGTGAACCTTAAAGACGTGTTCTGGATGGTGCGGTGGATACCCCCCCCCAGCCTTCCCTTCCACTCTCTCCCTTTCCCCTCTTCTCTTCCCTTCTCTTCTTCTCTTCCTTGCTCTTCTTAGTCGCTCTCCTGCTTCTATTCTCTCTTTCTTCTATCATTGTCTGCATGCATTTCTATAAGATACAGAGGCTTTTTCCTCCACTTTCATGAAGCTTGAGGATCTGTCCTGGGGTTTATCTTCTGGGGATCCGCTCTGTTTTTCCCCTGGAGATTCCTGGCTGGATTCTCCGGTATTAGATGGACGAGGTTGAGTATTTGAGTATATTCAAGGGGTAATTTATACTTCTACTATTTGTGTATTTGCCTCAAACCTGACCCCGATCTTAATCCATTGACTTCTTACCACCCTCTCCTTTTTTGACATGAGTAATAGTAACATGTTTATCTATGCATGCGGTTAATGCATTTGATGTTGTTTTGGAATTCTGCTGATAACTGCCAGTATGCTTGTTTTGATGGAAAAATTGAATAAAGATATTTTCTGAAATAAAAAAATTCCTAACAATTCTGTAGATATTATCATTATTACCATACATATGCAACAGTTACACACATCAAATAAGATCATTTTGCTGGATTTTGTATTAAATCACTAGTCAGATTCCTAAGCGTCTAGGGCTGTGTGATATATCGGCAAATGATGCCTGCAGAGCCCAATAGGGTGGCCTTTTGCCTTTTGCAGCTGACAGATTGTTATTTTGTCAACTCCCAATTGTTTAAAAGTTCTGGCCAAGGTGTTTAGGCACCACATCCAGTGTGCCGATCACCACTAGGACCACCTTCACTGGCTTGTGCCCATCACCACTAGGACCACCTTCACTGGCTTGTGCCCATCACCACTAGGACCATCTTCACTGGCTTGTGCCCATCACCACTAGGACCACCTTCACTGGCTTGTGCCCATCACCACTAGGACCACCTTCACTGGCTTGTGCCGATCACCACTGGGATCACCGTCACTGACATGTGCCATTGTCTTTGCAGTTCAATCTTTAAATCCTCATATTGTGCATGTTTTTCCAGTTGCTTCTCCTCAATACTGCTGTCGCCTGGTATTGCCACATCGACGATCCACACTTCTTATTTTCTTACAATGGTAAGGTCCGGAGTATTGTGTTCCAAGACTTTGTCAGTCTGAATTCGAAAGTCCCATTGTAGTTTTGCATTTTCATTTTCAATAACCTTTTCAGGTTTATGATTCCACCAGTTCTTTGTAACAGCAAGATGGTAATTGTGGCACAAGTTCCAGTGAATCATCTGAGCGACTGTATTATGCCTTTGCTTGTAGTCTGTCTGCGTGATCTTCTTGCAGCAGCTCAGTATATGATATAATAATAATAATAATCTTTATTTATATAGCACCAACATATTCCTCAGCGCTTCACAATTCAGAGGTTCATATTTAAACAATCATAAGAAAAAGTTATCCGAAAATACAATACAAAACACAATGCAATACAATACAAAGCATAATACAATAATTAGAGAAAAATAATGACAGCCCTGCTGATAAAAGCTTACAATCTAACAATGAGGTGGGGGTGACACAAAGTACTGGTGCTCATTTACAATTATGGTTTAGTCAACTTGAGGAGATGGGGAATAGATAGGAGCAGTATAAGTGGCCACCAACCATTATTTGTGATCCACTTGAGGCTAGTGGAGCGGATAGGCTATGTCTAAATGATGTTGACTAGGGATCATGATAGGCCGCCCTAAAATCATGTTTTTTTAGGGGTCGCCTGAAACTAGGTAAGTTGCGGTACATCTAATTTCTCGGGGTAGAGCATTCCAGAGAATTAGTGCAGCTCGGGAGAAATATTGGAGCTGGGAGTGGGAGGTTCGAATTAATGCAGAAGTGAGTCTAAAGTCACTTCCAGAGTGAAGAGATCCATTTTCTCATCTACTTCCCTTTGCACAGTTAACATTTGGAGTCTGTAGTTGATTTTTCAATTCTAGCTTTAATTGCATTTGTGCGAATGGCATGGGCTGCTAGAATTATGCTCTCTGATTCCTTTTTTAATGTTCCATTAGTAAGCCACAACCAGGGCTTTTCCTTGTCGACTTTACCTTTGATTTTCTCTAGGAATTGTCCATGCAGAGCTTTTTTTTTGCCAGTTTTCTCTTCTGCTTTGTACTGCGTTTTTACGGTATTCACTTTTTGTCTGTTGTACTTTAAGCAGTTTTCTGTTGTTAACTTCCATCAAGGCTTCTTCTCCACTATCATTCACATAATCTCCAGATTTCTCTTCTGCTACAGTTTGCTTCACTTGCAAAAGCCTCTGCCTTCTGAATTTCTTGTCAGGTAAAGCCTGTCAACATCACTACATGGAAGCAATGAGTAGTGGATTTGTTGGCAGCCGATCATTCAGGAAGCTCTCAAGCGTATTGACAACATAACAGAGCTTTAATAATTAGCAATAAAAAGATAAAAAGGTACAGATATGATATGCTTTGTGGAATCAGGAATATACATATCTTAAGTGTCTCTGTGCAGCATCAGCAGGCTGCTTCTCCTCTTATGCACAGACAGAGGATTTTATTACATTCACATGGTCTTTCCTGTGTGTGAGCCTCTGGGAGTGTTTTTTTTTTTATCTAACTTTATAGACAATACATACACCTATCAATAGAATACTTTACATATACAGGAATGGAGTTGTTGCACTAAACATATTCCAGCACCCCCACTCAACAACTAATTATACTGTTAGTCCCATTGCGGTTCTAAAGTCCTCAAACTTGGCTCTTGACAATGGTTTTATCATACCATCTGCTAACATCTTGTCAGACTCAGGGAGGGTATCCCTGAGGAAGGTGCCAGGAGGGCACCGAAACGCGTCGGAGGTAATAAAAGAGTTCTTTTTGAAGTTTCATCTTCCCGTGTATTCCTTTGGAGTGAGTGACCTTGGCAGCGCAGACTGTGATACACCATTTCTTCCCTGCAATTCGTGGTGTAACTTCATGGAATTTGAGTGAAACAGAGTTCTGATCAATCACTATGTCTCTGCTGATTGTCACTGTGATGGTCTCTGGGTGCAGGAGTCTGTATCCATTTGGAGTTTTGCTACAGCCCACCAGGACTCCTTGCTTTGCATATGATTCCCACTCGGAACGTTTTAATTTGGGAACATACACAAATGTTTTTCTTCCAAATATCCTGAGGTGCTTCAAATTAGGCTTCTCGCAGTTCCACAGCTCATATGGAGTTTTATTTGTGGCTTTACCTGGCAGTCTGTTTTGAAGATGGCAAGCTGTCATATGGCTTCTCCCCAATACGTTGTAGGTAGATTCACATCAAACAACATTCTTCTTCCACTTTCACAGAGAGTGTGTTTTTTTCTCCCTGCAATGCAATTCTGTTCTGGTTTGTATGGAATGGTAGTCTGGAACACAATTTCATTCTTTTTCAAAATGGTTTGCACCTTACTGCTTGTATATTCAGTCCCATTATCTGCATGCAGGGCTTTTGGCATTCTTCCAAATTTGTTAAACACTTTGGCAAGATATTCTTCAAGTTTCTGTGGAACTTCATCCTTACTGTGAAGCAGGTAGGTGACTGTATATCTGGAGTAGTCATCAATAAATGTGAGGAAATATCTCTTTTTGCTTGGAGTTTGAACACTCATTGGACCGCAAACATCTGTGTGTATCAAATCCAGTGGCTGTGCGGATCTATTGATGCTTACTTTAGGAAAGGATTTTCTGGACATTTTCTCTTTAAGACAGCTAGTGCACTTCATCATTTGACTACATTGTTTGATTTGAACACCATTTTGAATTTGACCTAGCTTCCTTACTGCTTCTGGGTCTCTGTGCCCAAGATGTCTGTGCCATACATGGATACAGTTCTTATGCAGATCTTGTCTTGCACTGTACACTCTTTCTTTGCATTTTAGCTGATTAAGTTCATATTGGATTTTTCCTTCTGCTAGAGTGTGACCTCCTTTAATATAATGCAGCTGTTGTCTTTAAAAGTAACTACATTCCCCTTTTGCATAAGCTTCTTTACTAACAGAAGATTGCTTTTAAGACTGGGAACATAGACAACATCCTTTACTGGGATCTTTCTGCTTTGTGCTGAGGAAACTGGACAGTGGAGCTAGCCTTCTCCTACTCCTTCTGAAGTTATATAGTGACCATTAGCTAAGATGACCTTTTCTGACTTACTTTCATCAAGGTCAGTGAAGAAATCCTTGTTATTCTTCATATGGCTCCTAGCACCATATATGCCTCGCAGATGAGCCTGTACTGGAATTAAATGCAGCTTCAACACATGCAGACTTTTCCTTTACAGCTGTTTTCACCTTTTGATCACTGTTCTGCTTTTTAAGCTGACCCATTCTTGCTTTCCAAATTCTGCAGTCTTCTTTAAGGTGGCTGCACTTTTTAAAGACAAAACATTAATGAGTTTCCCTTAGATTGCTTTTATTTTTTAGGAAAGTCCTTTGTCTTTAATGCTGTTTTTGCTCTTGATTCATTACTGCTGCTTACATTGTGCGTTTTTCGCTTGAATTCATCTACAAGCTTGCCTTTGACATATTCTAGTGTGAGCTCATCATCTGGCTGTGCATCTAGTGCAGTGACAAGTGTGTCATAACTTTATGGAAGACAACTTAATAGTAGTACAGCAACATACAATTCTTTAATTTAATCTTGAATACCCCTGAGATGCTCAACAATCTCTAGGGTGTTTATTATATAGTCCTGCATATTCTGGTCATCACTTAGCTTAGACTGGTATGGCTTTCTCATGAGATAAAGCTTATTGCTGAGATTTGATCTTTCATGCACTTTCTGTAGTTCATCCCACATCTCCTTTGCAGTTGTACACTTGCATATATGCACAATCTGATCATCATCTACACTGAGGGAGATAGTGCTTTGTGCTTTCTGATCCTTCTCTACCCAATCATCTAGTAATGGATGAGGCAATTTTTCCTGCATTTGGATGAGACAATTCTTCCTGCGTTTATTTCCACATGCCTTCTCTTATGAGGAGCATCTTCACCTTGAATTTCCAAGATTGATAATTCTGATTGGTGAGACTTTGCACTGAGAACTTGCAGTGATCCCTGCTTGTGGACATCTTCTCTGTTGCTGTGTGCTGCTTTTGCTTTGGCTTCTGCTGCTGTATTACTCTTCTGTGTCCCTGTTGTCAGTGGATCATTCAGGATACTCTCAAGTGTGTTGACATCAGAACAGAGTTTTAATTAGCTATAAAAAAAGTACAGATATGATAGGCTTTGTGGAATCAGGAATATACATATCTTAAGTGTCTCTGTGCAGCATCAGCAGGCTGCTTCTCCTCTCATGCACAGACACAGGAAACTGATTACAGTCACATGGTCTTTCCTGTGTGTGAGCCTCTGGGAGTGTTTTTTTTAATCTAACGACAATACATACACCTAGCAATAGACCACTTACATATACAGGAATGGAGTTGTTGCACTAAACATATTCCAACAGGATTATTATCAATGTTCTTGTTTTTTCTGTCCAAATCATCCAGCTCTACCTTTGTCCAGTTCACATTTCCAGCAGTGTGTCTAATGACAGTAATGGCCAGGTGTTTATGGCCTTGATCGTATTCCCATCATTCAATTTGCTCTTCTAAAATTTCCTCACCCATTGGACATATTCCTTACTAACCACATTTTTCACATGTCCGTGCTTGATGTTATCCAGCTGTAATTTGCCCAGGTATTTGTAGGCTTCAGGCTGGTGGCATTTTATGGTTTGCCCAAAAGCCATTTCTAATTTTTTACTGTCAATTATGTTCCCTTTCTTCAGTGTAACTGTGGCGCATTCGTCCAGGCCAAACTCCATATTGATGTTACTATTATTATTATTATTATTATAATCAATTTTAGATAAAGCTACTTTCTGTTTCTTTTTTTTTAATTAAAGAGAACCAGTCAGGTTCTCTGTGCCCCAGAACCATGAGTAGTTATGTGCACATACTGTATCTATAATCCCTGCCTAACAGTCCTTCTACGTAGGGGAATACATGAACAGATCTTTAGAAAAAGTATTTCTAAAAAACGTTTCGAAGATGATAATTAGGATTTTGACTAGTCAAAGGGGCATTATTTTACCAACCAGTCGGCCCATTTAGCATGTAATCACACCTTGTGGGCATGATTAAATGCTTTACATAGTAGTGTGATCAAGGCCACGCATGCACACAGCTTGGTGTTTCTCACCATTGAGCTTCTCTGGCACCGGGTGAGTGCACCCCGGCTTAAGTGAGGCTCTCGGCACATAATCGGAAGTCATATCCACTGCCAGTCATGAGCACTTTGTCTGTCTGAAGCCGGGATACATACATGAATCCCCACTTCAGAGTAGTGCGCATGACTGGAAGAGTGGATGACTTCCAATTATGAGCAGTGAGCCTCTCGAAAGCAAGGGTGCACATACCTCACCAGAGAAATTCAATGGTGAGTAGTACAAAGCTGTGCCCATGCACAGCTCTGAATGGCGAAGCAGATCATGCTGCCATGTAAAGCATAATATCACACCCACAAGGGTCGCTAAGTTGGAAGACTAGTTGGAGAACTAATGCATCCTTTTCTAGTCAAAGCCCTCATTTGCATCCATAAATGGTCTTTAGAAATACTTTTTCCAAAGATCTGTTCTTGTATTCTACTACATAAAGGGACTGTTCGGCAGTGATCATAGATATGTGTATAGAACTGCTGGTGGTTCTGGGGCACAGAGGGTTTGAAAGGTTCCCTTTAAGTTTCTGATGTCTTTTCAATTGAAAAGTCCAGGATGCTTAGAGTAGTCTCAAGTGAAGTTTCATCAGGGTTTAAAGAAATAGCTCTTCACTTTCCTTCCTCTGCTTGTTTCTCGTCAGGTATTCTACAAATGTACTTACTTATTTTAATATTGAAATCAATTTTAAAGTACACCATTAAAAATTTATGCTTTTGTTATTAATTTTTTGATTCTTGTTGTATGTGCGGTTTGAAGTACTCTGGTTGGGGTAGTTTCTTAGGTATTGCATATTATCCTCATTGTAACTTTCGCCTTTTTTGTCGGTACAAGTATCTATGCAGTAAGCTCAGTTCTATTCTCATATCTATGAAACAAAAGAACAGAAAAAAGGGGGCGCTTATAGAGAGTTATATCTGTTGGTCTACTGGTGTTTGTGTCACCTATCTCACCTACCCTTGCACAACCCCCAGGAATAGCTTGTAATTAGCACAGAGTCATCCACCAGGCTGCGGGGTTTGGAATCCAAGGGATCATGTGACAAGTCACCAAAGGTCCTGCAGATCTCCTAGTGCTGATGCCAATGCAGCTCATTCTGCAGCGCTCCTAGACGGGTAGTGACAAGTGAAGAAAAATTGCAGTCAGAAGGAGCTCCGGGCACACACAAGGGGGCAGAAGGCTCATTGAAATATACAGACCTATTTTGAAATTGCTACACAACGCGTTTCAGTGGGTGAATACCACTTTCAGCACTCCTTCTGACCGCAATTTTTCTTCACACATCTATGTACCAGACACTGTTATATTAAAAGCCTTGTGTCTCTGCTGCTTCAATGTAGCAGTCAAAAAAAACAAGCCAAAAGTGGGATGCTACAGCTTAAGGGCCACTGCTTTGTGATTGCCCCTCCAATAGGGATGGGCGAATCTACTTGCTAGGACTCGTTACTCTGCGAGTTTCCCAGTGATTACTCGCACGAGTCCAATGCAAATCAATATCAATCCTAGTTTTGTCAGAAACGCTGACAAAACTAGGATTGCCATTGTTTGCATTAGACTCGGCTACTGTGCCAGTGATAGCAGGGAAACTCGCAAAGTAACTGCTGTTTCTTTGCGAGCCGAGTCCAGCTGTCTTCTCTGTGCAGCTCCAGGGTCCTAGAGCCCACCTGCTGCCTGATGTAGCAGTGCTGAGATTGTTCTCAGTCTGCTCATTCCCTGTGCATAGACATCTATGTATGCACAGGGGATGTAGCAGAGAGGACATCGCGTTTTGGACTACGTCGAACGGAAGAGGATTTTTTTAATTAAAGATGGAGTCCCTAATGGCTTTTTTTTTTATTTCAAATAAAATTTTTTCTCTGTGTTGTGTTTTTTTAACCCTTTATTGGAGATTCTTAGTGGCTGGGTCAAACGTGGCCTGACATTAAGAATCTCGGGCTTAATACCAGCTTGTATAACAAAGCTGGTATTAACTCCTTTATTACCCAGCGTGCCACAGCCACCAGGGCCGCTGGAAGAGTGGGGTTCAGCGCCAGAGGATGGCGCTTCAATTAACGCGCCATCTTCTGGGGCGGCTGCGGGCTGCAATTTGCAGCGGGGGGTGCCCAGAAAGCTTGGGCATCCCTGCGCTGCGGATTCCAGCCCCCAGCTGCTTAGCTGTACCTGGCTAGACATAGAAATTGCGCGGAGCCCCACGCATTTTTTTTTTTATTATTTAATGAATTTCAGAGTCAGAGGCTCAGAGTCAGAGTCTCGGAGTCGGAGTCTCCTCAGAGTCGGAGTCTCAGAGTCGGAGTCTCAGAGTCGGAGTCGCCTCAGAGTCGGAGTCGCCTCGGAGTCGGAGTCGTCTCGGAGTCGGAGTCGTCTCGGAGTCGGAGTCGTCTCGGAGTCGGAGTCGTCTCGGAGTCGAGTCGGAGTCGTCTCGGAGTCGGAGTCGTCTCGGAGTCGGAGTCGTCTCGGAGTCGGAGTCGTCTCGGAGTCGGAGTCGTCTCGGAGTCGGAGTCATCTCGGAGTCGGAGTCGGAGTCGTCTCGGAGTCGGAGTCGTCTCGGAGTCGGAGTCGTCTCGGAGTCGGAGTCGTCTCGGAGTCGGAGTCGTCTCGGAGTCGGAGTCGTCTCAGAGTCGGAGTCATCTCGGAGTCGGAGTCGTCTCGGAGTCGGAGTCGTCTCGGAGTCGGAGTCAAAAAAATGCGTGGGGCTCCGCGCAATTTCTATGTCTAGCCAGGTACAGCTAAGCAGCTGGGGGCTGGAATCCGCAGCGTAGGGATGCCCAAGCTTTCTGGGCACCCCCCGCTGCAAATTGCAGCCCGCAGCCGCCCCAGAAGATGGCGCGTTCATTGAAGCGCCATCCTCTGGCGCTGAACCCCGCTCTTCCAGCGGCCCTGGTGGCGGTGGCACGCTGGGTAATAGAGGTTAGGGCCAGCTTTGTATTATCAGCTGGCCCTAAGCCCGAAATTTATGGCGGTCACGCCAATATTAGACATGACCGCCATGAATTTCTATTAAATTGTTTTAAAAAAAACACAACACAGAGAAATTTTTTTATTAGAAATAAAAAAAAACGCCATTAGGGACTCCATCTTTAATTAAAAAAATCCTCTTCCTTCCGACGCAGTCCAAAACGTGGTGTCCTCTCTGCTACATCCCCTGTGTATAGATATAGATGTCTATGCACAGGGAATGAGCAGACTGAGAACAATCTCAGCACTGCTACATCATCTCTGTGCACAGACATTCATGTCTGTACACAGGGAATGAGCAGACTGAGAACAATCTCAGCACTGCTACATCAGGCAGCAGGCAGGCTCTAGGACCCTGGAGCTGCACAGAGCAGACAGGACTCTTCTCTTATCTGTGCAAGTTTCCTGAGTCCAATGCAAATAAATGACAAAACTCGGATTGCTTCAGGCTGAAGCTTCCGAGACACATCTGTGATTTGTAAATCAAACACTACTCGCTATTACTCGCTTCCCCATTCATTAACATTGGACTCGCTAGACTCGCAACGAGTAGCGAGTCCTGGGCTCGGACTCGCTAGAGTCAATCGATTCCGAGTAATTTAGGATTCGCCCATCACTACCCCCCAAGCCAAAATTTGCAAGCCAGCCTCTGATTACTGGCCATTCATTTGGTGGCAGGTGAGGTTGCGTTGTTGCTGCTTGTGGCAATCACATCCTTATTACCTGATACCGTGGTGTAGTTTATTTCTCTTTTACATTACCCTGTCCATTGCTACTGAAATATTTTCTATTACTATATATTTTTATATGGTAAATATGTGATGATGATAAAATATCTAGGAGTAAATAATTTTAAATTCTTTTGTTACAAGGGTGACATCCAATGACAGGACCACGGTCAAATTCAGTCAATCCTTTAGAGCAAATCATGTTTTTAAAACGTAAAGGCAGGTCGCATGGCTAGTAGAGATGATCGAACCTGTTCTGGCTTGAAGTTCGAGCACGTATGAAAATCACTTAAACGAGCATCGCTGTGCTCAGGAACACTTGGTGCTTGGTCCAGTGCGAGCCACCTGCAGAGTTTGATAAGCTTGCACTGGGAGTAAAATCAGAATTATCAGATGTAGTGTAGGTCTAAAAGAAAAAAAACCCTAAAATTCCCGCCCTCCCCCGAGAGGGTTTGCTTATGACTGGCTGTATGTTGGCTAAAAGCCAAACAGGCGATCAATGACGGCGCTGTTCAAGTTCAGATCCTGTACAGCAACACTGAAACCAGATATCCACAGGTTCATTCAGCAACTGAACCCGAATCTTGAAAGGTTCATTCTTCTCTAGTGGTTAAGAGCTGGATGTTATGTCTTTAGCAATGGAATTGAATTGCGAACAGGAGTTGAGTGATTAAAATAAATGTAACTAGGTTTTTGCTCAGCAATCTATGCGCATCATAATGTGGAGGCAGAGACCCTGATTCCTACAATGCATCACTTACTGGGTTGCTTCTCTCTCTCTTAATCAGCAGGACGTTATCACTAGAAAAATAGTGAATTTATTCATACTGATGAGCTCTGTATAACTCCGACCCATTAGTATTTAGCAGCTTTCTGCCTATGCACAGGGTACACATAAATCAGCCAATTATGGTGGGTTTACACGTCCCAACGTCGGACCGATATTGTATCCAACGCCGCGGGAGCGCGCTTTTTCTGGGCAGAATTCCAAGATCGCATAGGAGATGTTACACAGCGCGATATCGGCACACAACATCTCTACGATGTCTACGCCCCCCTTGTACGGCCAACCCAGGAACGACCATTTAACATGGAGAGGATAGGGGACGTTGTACTGCGCATCGTAGTTGGGCGTTTACACAGCACGATCCGGCTCCAACCTCCATGCAATATCGGGCCGTTGGAGAGCATGCTTATTCGATCCCCGATATCGGTTTGACATCGTTCGTGCATCGTATTGGACATTTATACCATACAACGCATGAACGATATCGGGGCCAACGCACGAACCACGTGACTTTTGGTAGGAGTTGGACGCCAATATCAGGACGTGTAAAGTGGCCATTAGTAGTAGGGCTCATCATTCACAGTACTAGTAGAGCTGAGGAAGATAAAAAAGGGATTTTATTTAAAAACAATGCAGCAAGCAGCCCAGTACATGATACATTGCTGGAATCAGGTCTCTGCCTCTACATCATGCTGCACTTTGATGGAGTAGCAAAACTGTGGTGATACATTCCCTTTAAGATATGTGCCATATCTAAATACTTTTTTACACACAGTAGAGTGTATGGAATAATACCTAAAAGTAGAGGCAATGTCTTATGGGCTTTAGTAAATAAAACTAATGAAAAAAATTAAACTAGCGTCAAATATATTTTTAATAAGGATGTGATGAAAGTGTGTACAGCCCTGCTTAGTTAAAGCGAATTATTAAACAATTAGCACACTTTGAGTGTATTTAATATGCAGTTTAATGATGTTCTATATAATTCAAACCTGTTCCTTTTCAATGGTTAATGACGGAAATCTACCAAGAGATCCGTGCCCGAGAGAACAACTTCCATCATGACTCAGTAAAAGATGAGTAAGAGTTCTGCTTCACTTTGATCTCAGTACTTGAAGATAAGAGAGGCCGTATATCCTTTAAGGCAACCTGCTAGTTGAGCAGCAGGGCTACTTAATTAAAAGAATGATTGATTTCTAAAAAAAAAATGATCAGTCTATGCAAAAATAATATAAACCTGCACGCGGACATAATTTCAGAAGTTTTTATACGAACTTATTTCTGAAAGGTCAGACACTTTATACCTTTACTTAAACAAGCAATGAAGTGAAAGAAATAGTAGGTTAAAAATAAAATGAGAAAGAGCGATATTTAAGGCTATTTCCTACATTGAAAGCTATCCCAGGGGCAGACATATCGCTGGTTCACCCGGCGCAGTTGCACCAGGGCCTGAGGGAGAGGGGGTCCCTGGAAGAGAGGGGGCTTGATCAGCTACTGAGGCTTCCGAGTCCATCAAAGAGGCTGGAGCAGCATCAGACTAATTGGAGAGGAGGGGATGGTACCTGAGCAATCTGTAGACAGAGGGGGCGGCTGCGCTACTGCACAGAGGCTGAACTGGACCACCTTTTCTCCTATGCACTTGTCCTTGCTGTTGCTGTGGGTTCTGTGATGCACACTGTGGGACTTTCAAAAAGCAATTGAAAAAACCCTCCCATTACCTCCTATTTCCATTGTTTAAATTCTATACACTGTGGGACTTTCCCCATCTGCAGGACTCACAGGGGGAGGGGAGCTCTGTATGCAAAGCCTTCACATAATGGAAATTGCTCCCATGTGGATCTGCACAAGGTGGGTGAGAGGGGGAGGAAGAAATAAGTATGCCTCAAGGTACTAAGTGTGCATCAATGTACTATGTACTACCCGTAGCGACTACAGAGTGTCCCCTAATAGTCACAGGTACAGCACCCAGTGACACTGGGGTCTCATCCCCTGTCAGCCAATCACAGACTCAGCTTTGTGATCACATCTATGGTGGGCTGACAGGGGATGAACAAGTATCTTCCTTAGGGTTTGCTCACAAACCAGGGCTGGCATCACCACTCGCTGTTACTGTCAGGGACACCATCTACTCCGTTGGACAGCGTCCCTAGCCCTTAGTGATGTCAGGGGCCAGAGGTAATGGCCTCCCCCCCCAGTGCACTGTTCTTCCTTCTTCACTATAACATGAGAGCAGCATATGGACTGATGGTAGGGATGGGCGAATCTACTCGTTAGGACTCGTTACTCGGCGAGTAGTAAGGGACTCGCAGGACTCGGTACTCTGCGAGTTTCCCAGTGATTACTCGCACGAGTCCAATGCAAATCAATATCAATCCTAGTTTTGTCAGAAACGCTGACAAAACTAGGATTGCCATTGTTTGCATTAGACTCGGCTACTGTGCCAGTGATAGCAGGGAAACTCGCAAAGTAACTGCTGTTACATTGCGAGCTGAGTCCAGCTGTCTTCTCTGTGCAGCTCCAGGGTCCTAGAGCCCGCCTGCTCACAGAGATGATGTAGCAGTGCTGAGATTGTTCTCAGTCTGCTCATTCCCTGTGCATAGACATCTATATGCACAGGGGATGTAGCAGAGAGGACATCGCGTTTTGGACTACGTCGGACGGAAGAGGATTTTTTTAATTAAAGATGGAGTACCCTAATGGCTTTTCTTTTTATTTCAAATAAAAATTTTTCTCTGTGTTTGTGTTTTTTTAACCCTTTATTGGAGATTCTTAGTGGCTGGGTCAAACGTGGCCTGACATTAAGAATCTCGGGCTTAATACCAGCTTGTATAACAAAGCTGGTATTAACCCCTTTATTACCCAGCGTGCTACTGCCACCAGGGCCGCTGGAAGAGCGGGGTTCAGCGCCAGAGGATGGCGCTTCAATGAACGAGCCATCTTCTGGGGAGGCTGCGGGCTGCAATTTGCAGCGGGGGGTGCCCAGAAAGCTTGGGCATCCCTGCGCTGCGGATTCCAGCCCCCAGCTGCTTAGCTGTACCTGGCTAGACATAGAAATTGCGCGGAGCCCCACGCATTTTTTTTTTATTATTTCATGAATTTCAGAGTCAGAGGCTCAGAGTCAGAATCTCAGAATTTCATGAAATAATTTAAAAAAAATGCGTGGGGCTCCGCGCAATTTCTATGTCTAGCCAGGTACAGCTAAGCAGCTGGGGGCTGGAATCCGCAGCGCAGGGATGCCCAAGCTTTCTGGGCACCCCCCGCTGCAAATTGCAGCCCGCAGCCGCCCCAGAAGATGGCGCGTTCATTGAAGCGCCATCCTCTGGCGCTGAACCCCACTCTTCCAGCGGCCCTGGTAGCGATGGCACGCTGGGTAATAAAGAGGTTAGGGCCAGCTTTGTATTATCAGCTGGCCCTAAGCCCGAAATTTATGGCGGTCACGCCAATATTAGACATGACCGCCATGAATTTCTATTAAATTGTTTTAAAAAAACACAACACAAAGAAAAATTTTTATTAGAAATAAAAAAAAAAAACATTAGGGACTCCATCTTTAATTAAAAAAATCCTCTTCCGTCCGACGCCGTCCAAAACGCGATGTCCTCTCTGCTACATCATCTCTGTGCACAGACATTCATGTCTGTACACAGGGAATGAGCAGACTGAGAACAATCTCAGCACTGCTACATCAGGCAGCAGGCGGGCTCTAGGACCCTGGAGCTGGCAGCCAGCACAGAGGAGAAAGCAGGACTCTTATCTGTGCCAGTTTCCCAGCGATTACAGTTGCAAAGTAAACGAGCAATGCAAATAAATGGCAAAACTAGGATTGCTTCACGCTGAAGCTTCCGAGACACCTCTGCGATTTGTAAATCTCACACTACTCGCTATTACTCGCTTCCCCATTCATTAACATTGGACTCGCTAGACTCGCAACGAGTAGCGAGTCCTGGGCTCGGACTCGCTAGAGTCAAGCGATTCCGAGTAATTTAGGATTCGCCCATCACTAACTGATGGCAGCAGCAGAGACCAGTGATGTTACCAGAGGGCAGTGCTGACCTGCACCACCATTTATAGTGACACTGGCCCGCTACCAGCTTACTATTCATAAGCCGCCAAAAGTCTGGACATTGCGCTTATCACACTGCACATGAGGGGGAGGACAGCGCACAAGGGGGAGAGACAGTACACTTTGACAGAGATCAAATAGGAGTGAACGTTACAGCACACAGGAGGAGGGAGACAGTACACAGGGGAAGAGAGCAAACGGGGTAGAGAGACAGCACACAGGAGGAGATAAACAACAAACAGAGAGGAAATACAGTGCACAAGGGGAGAAAGCAAAAGGGGAAGAGTGACAGCCCATTAGTGAAGAGCGCAAACAAGGAGAAAGACAGTGCACAAGGGAGAGAGCAAACAGGAGGAAGAGACAATGTACAGGGGGATAATGACAGCACACAGAAGGAGAGAGAAAACATAAAGGGAAAGAGAACAAACTGGGACAGTGTCAGCACACAGGGAAAGAGAGCAAGAAGGGGGGAGAGTGACAGCACACAGGAGGAAAGAGACAGCACACAGGGGAAGAGAGTAAATGGGGTAATACAGTACATGGGGGAGAGTGAGAGCACACTGGAGGAGAAACACATTGCATAGGGTAAGAGGGCAAACAGGGGGAAAGACACTGTTCAGGGGGAGAGCAAACAGTGGGAGAGTGACAGCACACAGGAGGAGAGTAAATGAGAAACACACTGCACAGTGGGAGACAGCAAACATAGGGGAGAAACAGTGCATAGGGAAGAGTGACAGCACACAGAAGGAAAGAGACAGCGCACAAGGGAAGAGAGCAAACAGGTGGAAAGACATATTGAACAGGGGGAGACAGCAAACAGGGGGAGAGTGACATCACACAGAAACTGCACAGGGGAAGAGAACAAATGGGGGAGAGTGTCAGTGCACAGAGACCGAGAGCAAACATGTTGAAATATGTTAAATGCAACAAATCTAATACTGTATATGTAAGTGTGGAATTGCTAGGTTTGTGCATTGTCAGTAAAGTTAGTTTTAAAAATAAAAAGAGGAACACTCCCAGAGGCTCACACACAGGAAATACCATGTGACTGTAACCAGTTTCTTGTGTCTGTGCATGTGAAGGGAAGCACAGCAGTTTGCTGATGCTGCAAAGGGACATTTAAGATGTATATTCCAGTTTCCACAAAGCCCTTCACATCTGTACCTGTTTGTTGCTAATTAAAGCTAAGTTCTGTTGTCAACACGCTTTTAGTGTAACCTGAATGATCTGCTACCAACAGGTTTATGGGCCCAGCGTTGCACATGACTCAAGCGTGGCACAGAACCCCAGGAGTGACACAGAACACAGCCACATAGAAGAATAATTCAGCAAAAGAAGGAAAAGCAGCAGAGCAACAGAGAAGATGTCCACAAGCAGAGATCACCGTAAGTTCTCAGTGCAAAGTCTCACCAATCAGAATAATCAGTCCTTGAAATTCAAGGTGAAGATGCTGCTTATAAGAGAAGGTATGTGGAAATATACACAGGAACAAGAGCCTCATCCATTACCAGATGACTGGGTAGAGAAGGATCAGAAAGCACAAAACACTATCTCCCTCAGTGTAGATGATGATCAGATTGTGCATATATGCAAGTGTACAACTGCAAAGGAGATGTGGGATGAGTTACAAAAAGTGAATGAAAGATCAAATCTCAGCAATAAGCTTTATCTCATGAAAACGCTGTACCAATCTAAGCTAAGTGATTGCCAGAATATGCAGGACTATTTAAGAAACACCCTAGAGATTGTGGAGTGTCTCAGGGTTATTGGAGAAGAAATTAAACACTTTCATGTTACTGCACTTCAAGTGGTCTTCCAGAAAGTTATGACACACTTGTCACTGCATTAGATGCACGGTCAGATGATGTGCTCACACTAGAATATGTTAAAGGCAAGCTTGGAGATGAATTCAAGCGAAAAACACAGAATGTAAGCAGCAGTAATGAATCTAAAGCAGAGACAGCATTAAAGATGCAGGACTTTCCTAAATATAAGAGCAATCTAAGGGAAATAAGGGAATATTTTGTCTGTAAAAAGCCCGGCCACCTTAAAGCAAACTGCAGAATTTGGAAAGCAAGGATGAGTCAGTTTAAAAAACAGAACAGTTATCAAAAGGTGAAAACAGCAATAAAAGAAAAATCTGCATGTGTTGAAGCTGCATTTGTGTCGCCCGCATGCAGGGGGTACTCAGATCTCGAGCGTTGATTATGGGGGATGTTACACGGCCAGTGCCCAAGACCGTGCCTTGCAATGCCTTTTGATAAAGGGGAATTATTTACAGGGATCTTGATTGAAGATGTCGTGACGACACCTACGGAGTCTGTTGAAGGCACCAGCACTGCGACAGACCTCCGGGGAAGATGGGTGTTGTGGCTCCCTATAGGTGGAGCGGGGCCCCCGGAGCAGTGATGAGGGAATGGAGCATGGGTACAGGGTTGTGGCTCTGCAGGTGGGCGGTGTTTACGGTCTCTGGATGGGACAGGATCAGGGCTGTAATAACAGACACACACTGGAAGTAGTTCTCCATACCTTTACTGATGACAAACCAGCACTGTCCAGGGTATACTCCAGGTGGTGTTGGAAGCACTTTGGGATGTCCACAGCGAGTGATTTATAAGGCCTTCTCATTCGTGTTTTACATTGTCCTGAAGCCCTGACTTGCTTAGAACCTGGTCTGACCTCCTGTACGTCTTTCCTCCTGTAGTAGTTGGTGAGAACCTTCTCTGAATTGTCGCTACCTCAGGGGATTTCTGCGGGTCCTGGTCCTCGGGATGGAAGCAGTTACAGGGGACCAGGAGATTAGAATCTCCTTAGAAAACTGGTGTTTTCTGCTGGGCTAGCTGCTCCTTAGCAGACCCAAACACCTGTGTCCGGATTGCTTCCTGGGGTGAGCCGGTATGGCTCCTCTGCCCCCAGTCTGCTCTGGCCTTTGTTACTTCCTCGCCTTGCCTTCGACCCTCACTCTTGTGTTCCTGAAACTAGCTAAGACGGTACTCTGGTTCAGGCCTAGCGTGGCTTTGACACTAGGTCGTCTTCCTTAGTACTGCTCTGTACTGAACTGGATAACTCCACCCCCAGCACCAGTATTTATAGGGAATCTTTCTTAAAGGCAGCAAGTGTAGCTCTCCCTATAGGCCTGGGGTGGAAGGTGTTGAGTGTGTAGGTTACCTGTTGTGAAAATCCCTCCATGCCCTAGGTGTTCCTGTGGGTTCCTGTACCGCAGGGTGCCATCAGTACAAGCTCATTTGCAAAGCATATATGGTATATGGACTCTGGTGCTAGTAGCCATATGACAAATGATAAGGATTTCTTCCCTGACCTTCATGAAAGCAAGTCAGAAAAGGTCACCTTAGCTAATGGTCACTATATGACTTCAGAAGGAGTAGGAGATGGCTACCTCCACTGTCCAGTTTCCTCAGCACAAAGCAGAAAGATCCTAGTAAAGGATGTTGTCTATGTTCCCAGTCTTGAAAGCAATCTTCTGTCTTTAAAGAAGCTTATGCAAAAGGGGAATGTAGTTACTTTTAAAGACAACAGCTGCATTATATCAAAGGAAGGTCACACTCTTGGAGAAGGAAAAATCCAAAATGAACTTTATCAGCTAAAATGCAAAGAAAGAGTGTTCAGTGCAAGACAAGATCTGCATAAGACCTGTATCCATGTATGGCACAGACGTCTTGGAGACCCAGAAGGGAGCTAGGTCAACTAGCGAATGGTGTTGAAATAAACCAATGTAGTCAATTGATGAAGTGCACTAGCTGTCTTAAAGGGAAAATGCCCAGAAAATCCTTTCCCAAAGTAAGCACCAATAGATCTGCACAGCCACTGGATTTGATACACACAGATGTTTGCGGTCCAATGAGTGTTCAAACTCCAAGCAAGAAGAGATATTTCCTCACATTTATTGATGACTACTCCAGATATACAGTTGCCTACCTGCTTCACAGTAAAGATGAAGTTCCACAGAAACTTGAAGAATATCTTGCTGTAGTGTTTAACAAATTTGGAAGAATGCCAAAATCCCTGCATGCAGATAATGGGACTGAATATACAAGTGGTAAGGTGCAAACCATTTTGAAAAAGAATGCAATCATATTCCAGACTACCATTCCTTACAAACCAGAACAGAGTGGCATTGCAGGGAGAGAGAACCGCACTCTCTGTGACAGTGAAAGGCTGGGGTTACTCATAGAAGTCCGTTTTTGGAAGTGATTTTCATCACCAATCCGTTTTTTATAGGGTGCTTTTTGAGTCTCCTGCACCCTGAACGTTTTTGGACTTAGTAATTTTTTCATTAAAAACGCATGCATTAACGCAAGTGCCTATATGTGCCATGCGTTAACGCATGCGTTTCCCATAGGGCCCCATGTTAAAAAAACGCATGCGTTTTTTAACTGATGCTAAAAACGTTGCTAGCAACATTTTTGGCTCAAAAACGGACAGAGAAATGTTTTGAGGTCCAGGAAAAAACGGACAGGGTGTTTATTACATCCAATCCGTTTTTCTGTCAGTTTTTGGACTTAGAAAAAAAAATTAACAAAAATGAAGCCAAAAACGGACCAAGGGCTCATGTGTAACCCCAGCCAAAGAAGTATGTTGTTTGATGCCAATCTACCTACAACGTACTGGGGAAAAGCCATCATGACAGCTTGCTATCTTCAAAACAGACTGTCAAGTAAAGCCACAGATAAAACGCCATATGAGCTATGAAACTGTGAAAAGCCTAACCTGAAGCACCTCAGGATATTTGGAAGCAAAACATTTGTGTATGTTCCTAAAGAAAAACATTTCAAGTGGGAATCATATGCAAAGCACGGAATCCTGGTGGGCTATAGCGAAACTCAAAAGGGATACAAAATTTGCCCAGAGACTGACACAGCAACAGTCAGCAGAGATGTAGTGATTGATGAGAACTCTGTGTCGGTCAAATTTCATGAAGTTACACCAGTCATTCAAGCAAAGGAACAAGAAGAAGAATCTCAGTCACCAAACCCAGATACTGAAAAAGAAAACAGTGAAGTCTGGATAGACTCTGAAGCCATCAAGGAAGAAACAGAAGAACAATGTCAACCTCCAGTCAGGAGATCAGAAAGACCAAACAAAGGTATCCCAGCCAGACGCCTTTCTTATAGGGTCAGAAGACTTCCTGAATCAGAGCCACAGTCATGGCAAGGAAAAAGAGTCTTCAGAAGCCAAAGATTCGTCAAAACTCCAGCAATGAGAGTTACAGCCAAGCAGTGGGGGCACTTCTGTATATAGGGACAACCAAAGATGTAATGGACTTGCCAGCAGTGAGAATATCAGTGCAAGGACTAAGCACATCGATGTTAAGGATCACCACTTACGTGACTGAGTGGAACGTGATGTACTAAAGTTTGTGCATTGCGAGTCTGACAAGATGTTAGCAGATGGTATGATAAAACCATTGCCAAGAGCCAAGTTTGAGGACTTTAAAACCGCAATGGGACTAACAGGATAAGTAGTTGTTGAGTGTGGGTATTGGAATATGTTAAATACAACAACTCCAATCCTGTATGTGCAAGTGTTGAATTGCAAGGCTTGTATATTCCTGTTTCCACAAAGCCCTTCATATCTGTACCTGTTTGTTGCTAATTAAAGCTAAATTCTGTTGTTAACACGCTTTCAGTGTAATCTGAATGATCTGCTGCCAACAAAACAAAGGGAAAGACACTGCACAGGGGAGAGAGTGAACAGGGGGAGAGTGACAGCACACAGGAGGATAGAGACAGTACACAGGGGAAGAGAGCAAACAGGAGGGAAGACTCAGTGAACAGGAGGAGAGCATGAACATGGGGGAGAGACAGTGCATAGGAGGAGAGTGACAGCACACAGAAGGAGAGGGACAGCACATAGGGGAAGAGAGAAAACAGGGGGAAAGACACTGCATAGTGAGAGAGAGCATACAGGTAGGAGAGTGATAGCACACAGGGGGAGAGACAAAGTACAGGGGGAGAGAGCAAACAGGGGGAAAGTGGCAGCACACAGGGGAAGAGAGCAAATGGGGAGAGACAATTCATAGGCAGAGAATGACAGCACACAGGGGGAGAGTAACAGGACACAGGGAAAGAGAGGGTATGGAGGGATAGGCAGTGCACACTGGGAGAGTGACAGCACACAGAGGAAGAGAATAAACAGGGTGGAGAAAGAGAGCGAACAGGGGGAAATTACATCACACAGAAGAAGAGAGACAGCATACAGGGGAAGAGAATGAATGGGGGAGAGTGACAGCACACTGGTGAAGAGACAGTGCACAGGGGAAGAGAGCAAACAGGGGGAAAGACACTGTGCAGGAGAGAGAGCAAACAGGGGAAGAGCGACAGCAGATACGAGGAGACAAACAGCACACAGGGGAAGAGAGCAAACAGGTTGAAGAGAGAGCACACAGGAACAGAGAGACAGCAGACAGGGAGAAGAGGCAGTGCACAGGAGGAGAGAGAAAATGGGGTGAGTGACAGCACACAGGAGGAGAGAGCAAACCAGGAAACACACTTCACAGGGGGGAGAGAGCGAATAGGGGGGGGGGGGAGTGACAGCACACAGGAGGAGAGAGACAGTGCACAGTGGAAGAGAGCAAAAAGGGTGAAAGACACAGTACATGGGGGGATTGACAGCTTACAGGAGGAGAGAGACAAGCGGAGGAGAAACAGTGCACAGGGGGAAGTGAGCACATAGGAGGAGAGAGACAGTGCACTGGGGAAGAGAGCAAACAGGAGAAAAGACACTGCACAGGGGGAGAGTGTGAATGGGGTGAGAGTGACAGCACACAGGAGGAGAAAGACAATGCATGGGAGAAGAGATCATAAAATGCAGAGACAGTGCACGGGGGAGAGAGACAGCCCACAAGGGGGAGAGAGACAGCACACAGGGGAAAGAGCCAGCACACAGGGGAGAGAGACAGCACACAGGGGGAGAAAGACAGCACACATGGGCGAGAAAAACAATGCACAGGTGGGAGAGAGACAGTGCACATGGTGGAGAAAGACAGTGCCCAGGGGGGAGAGATACTGCACAGGGTAAAGGGAGTGCATGAGGGAAAAAGACAGCACACAGGGATAGAAAGACAGCACACGAGGAAAGTCACACAAGAGGGAAACAGCTCAAAGGAGAGAACACTCAAGAGGAGAAGACAGGAGAGGGGAACAGAGACAGCAAACAGGGAGAGAGTGCATAGTGGGAGACATCATAAAGGAGAGAGCACACAAAGAGAGAATGCACAGGTTGAGAGCACACAGGAGGAAGACAGCTCAAAGGAGAGCGCACACAAGGTGAAAAGACAGCACACAGGGAGACAGAGTGCACAGTGGGTGACAGGTCAAAAGAAAGAGTACATAAGGGGAAAAGACAGCACAGGGGGAGAGCATGGAAAGGGGGGAGAGCACATGGGAGACAGGTCAAAGGACAGAGCACATAAGGGGAGAAGCCAGTATGAGGGAAGAGAGACAGCAATCAGGGGAGAGCGTACAGGGGGAGACAGCTCAAAGGAGAGAGCACATGAAGAGAGAAAGCAAAAGGTTCAGAGTGCACAGGGGGAAACAGCTCAAAGGAAAAAGCACACAAGGGGAGAAGACCGCAAACAGGGAGAGAGAGACAGCGCACAGTGGGTGACAGGTCAAAGGAAGGAAAGGTTTTTACCCCTGATGAAGGAGCTGGAACGGATCTGAAACACATTGGGGATAAACACCATTGCATCAAGACCTTGTGTGGTCCTCATTTTCTCAACAGCACCGCAGATCGTGGAAGCACTATTCCTTGTATACATGCCACTTTGCACGTGGGAGTGCTGATCCAGCAGCAGCTGTACAAGTGCATTTACCAGTTGTGGGTTTACACAACTAGCTCAGGTGAGCACATGCAATTATAGGGTATTAATTATCCCTAAATGATAAGACCCATTGAGGTCTGTTTGTCTCTCACTTTTAGATATTTGAAGGTCAAAGGAAAGAGCACATGAAGGGAAAAGACAGAACAGGATGAAAGAGAGCAGAAAAGGGAAGAGCACATGGGGAGACAGTTCAAAGGAGAAAGCACATAAGGGGAGAAGACAGCACAGGGTGAAGAGACAGCAAAACAGGGGAGAGAGCACAAGGGGGGAGACAGCTCAAAAGAGAGAGCACACAAGGGGAGATGATAGCACAGGGGGAAAGAGACAGTGCATGGGAGACAGACAGTTCACAAGTGTGACGACCATCCGCTGCGAGGCTGAGCTGCTGGTAAGGCAGCACCCCGAGAAATCCAAGACCCTTAACCTCTATACAGGGATCTGGAATTACAGTGGAGCCCAGGGGGTAGCTGCCTATTATGAGCAGCAGAGCAGGAATGTCGCCAGGGGAAAAATCAGGATCTGAAAAACGTAGTCAGGACTCCGAGTCAAAACCGAGAGGGCAGCGAAGGCACAAAATCGTCAGACTATAGCAGAGTCGAAAATCCAGGCAAAGGTCAAAGTCAAAAACCAAGAGGGCAGCTGAGGTACAAAATCGACAGGTTGTAGTAGAGTCAGAAATCCAGGCAAAGGTCAGAGACAAAACAAAACACACACTATATCACTGGGGAACCAAAACTATATCTGGCGGCCTGCAAGACAGGCTCCAATGTATTTGAAGGGCGCGGTTACCTCCCATAGGCCGGAGCTCACAGCCTGATGATCTCATCCGGACCGCCCCTAGAACCAGGCCAGATGGTGATGCATGACTGGCACCAACCAGCCTACTTCTGACAGAAGAAGGAAGGCTGCGCCTATCAGACGCCTCTGCAGGCCCCGCTCCTCTGCCACCAACATCACCCCAAGGAGAAACACGGCGGCGCCCAGCGACAGAGGCAGACGTCAAAGGAGCAGGTCCATATGAGGACAAGGCCCTCCTATTACCGGCACCATCAGCCGAAGGAATCCGGTGCCTCCCAGCGGCCGGGGCAGGAACACCTGCCACCGAGTCCAATGGCGATGTGACAACAAGAGGACAGAAGAAGCCATGTGGGAAACATCACAAAGGGGAGACAGAAAGCACACGAGGGGTCAGAGCGCACTTTTACCCGGGCCCACAAAAAACCCGGAGTTGGCCCTGCCACCATCCTCCAAATAAAGGATGCCACCGCTGCATGAGTCTGCCCCCAGCACCACAGAGCCTGGTCGCATCAAGACGTCACTGCCCTCCTGACACAGGACTGTGTGTGGCCTCCTGTTGTATACTGAGGTCTGTCCTGCTGTATACTGGGGGCTTTCTTTGACATCCTACTGTAATAGTGGTGGCTGTGTGCGACCTGCTGCTGTATACTGGGTGCTTTGTGCAGGCTCCTGATGTATACTGGGGGCTGTGTGTGGCCTCCTGCTGTATGCTGGGGACTGTGTGTGGCCTCCTGATGCATACTGGGGGCTGTGTCCAGGCTCCTGCTGTATACTCGGGGCTGTGTGTGGCCTCCTGCTATATATTGGGGGGCTGTGTGTGTGCTCCTGCTGTATACTGGAGGCTGTGTACAGGCTCCTGCTGTATACTGGGGGCTGTGTGTGGCCTCCTGCTATATACTGGGGACTGTGTCCGACCTCCTGCTGTATACTGGGGGCTGTGTGCGGCAAGTTGTTAAAAGAATAGCAAAGAGGTGTCTTAATGGCTTTTGTGTTTGTGAGG
Source organism: Allobates femoralis (assembly GCA_033576535.1). Classification (NCBI taxonomy): domain Eukaryota; kingdom Metazoa; phylum Chordata; class Amphibia; order Anura; family Aromobatidae; genus Allobates; species Allobates femoralis. Next base: position 100,625,858 of record JARQOC010000009.1, on the reverse strand, counting down.
CTGCTGCTTCACTGACATTTATGTCCCATTGTGCAGCATTTACCAGAATCCTTGACTTTGACAAGCTTCCCTGAGGCCCCTTTCACATCTCTGCGTTTGCTGCGTTTTGCTGCGTTTTGCTTCATTTGCGTTTTTTTCCGCGTTTTTACCGCTAAAAACGCATGAAAACGCATGCGTTTTTGTCCCCATTGATTTTAATGGGAACGCATGAAAAACGCATGCATAAACGCATGTCAAAACGCATGTGCGTTTGGCAAAACGCAAAACGCATGCGTTTTTTCAAACGTAGCTCAAAACGTGGCAAACAACGTTTTGGGCTGCGTTTGGAAAAACGCATGCGTTTTGCGTTTTTGCAAACGCACATGCGTTTTGACATGCGTTTATGCATGCGTTTTTCATGCGTTCCCATTAAAATCAATGGGGACAAAAACGCATGCGTTTTCATGCGTTTTTAGCGGTAAAAACGCGGAAAAAACGCAAATGAAGCAAAACGCAGCAAAACGCAGCAAACGCAGAGATGTGAAAGGGGCCTGAATGTTTCACAGACATGCATAAGCTGTATTATACTATGAATGTCTTTTGTCTATAGTAACGAATAAGAAGATGAGCTGTGATTGGTTGTTATCTGACACCTGATAAATATCAAAACAGCCAAGGCAATATACTGTATATTATCTGACATATGCAAACAGTAAATAGGCCTTTTTTGGCAAATGACTGTACAGCACAGGGTTAAAATTTCCCCTCAAAACATAGGCCCTTTTCACATCTAATGCAGGGCTGAGTTTTGCTTCATTTGCGTTTCCATGCATTTTTACCACTAAAAACGCATCAAAACGCATGTGTTTTTGACCCCATTGATTTGAATGGAAACACATGTAAAAACGCATACAAAAACGCACATGCGTTTTCAAAAACTCAAAACGCATGCATTTTTGCAAACACAGACCAAAATGTCACATGTTTGCATGCGGTTTTACATGCGTTTCCATTAAAATCAATGGGGGCAAAAACGCATGCGTTTTGATGCGTTTTTAGCACTAAAAACGCATAGAAACGCAAATGAACCAAAACGCAGCCCTGCATTAGATGTGAAAGGGGCCATAGTCTATGATCTTCCCTGCATTAAATGAGGTGTCTGTGCAAGATTTTGTGATTGCAAATGCGATGGTACAAATTCCTACATACACACACATGTGCACATACATACACACATACAGATTTTTATATTAGATATACTTATATGTTCTTGTGCATGTGTGTACTATGCACATACATGTATAAGGCTAGGGTCACACTTGCATGCGTTTTTTAAGGCTGCTTTTGGGCTGCGTTTTTGCAGTTAGGTCAGGAGCAGCCTTAAAAAATGCAAGCAAAAACGCTTTCAAAAACACATGGGGTATCATTTAGTGCCATGCGTTTTCGCATGCGTTTCCATAGGACCCCATGTTAAAAAAACACATGCGTTTTGAAAAAGCACCAAAAAAATGCATCATGATGCATTTTTTGGTGCTGAGCCAAAAGCGCATCCAAAAAATGCATGGCACTTTAGCCATGCATTTTTGGCATTGGGGCATGCGTTTTTACCATTATACTCTATGGATGCGATTTTGCATGCGATTTTCACACAATCCAAGTGTGAAAATTGCATGGAAAATCGCATCCAGCCCTCAAGTGTGACCCTAGCCTAATGTGTATATAGGTATGAGCATATTTTTATTATATTGTAATTAATGTACAATACATGTAATATACATGTAAATGTGTGTGTATTTATGTAGGTGGGGCTTGTTGGTGGGGGGCCCAGACATAAATCTTGCACAGGGTCACTTCATTGTCAGTGTCCACCCCTGAAAATTCATAGCATAAGGGATATTGTTCAATTTGATGGGGCCTGAGACTAAAAACAGGGCCTTGAAATATTCAGTTAAAAGGAAGCAGGGACCTTACCCACTTCACCCACTCTATCTGACTCATGAAGTTATCACCTATACTGTGGGGATGTCCTCACAAAATTCTGCCTTGTTATGAAGATGGCACAATTGATAAAACCACTGTAGAATGTTGTCTGAAGGGGTTGTCTAGGACTTTAACTTAACATTGACCTATCCTCACTGATCAGCTGTTTCCTGTGTTCCGCCAGCCAAAGCTACTCAGTTGCCGAGCTGCACAGGACATCAGTGGAATAGTGTTTGCTGAAAGGGAAAAGAAGCGCTATAGGGTCTTATCTTTTTCAATGAGGAGACTAAATATTGTTAGCCGCTCACCTGGGGCGTTGTGTAGCACACAACCGGCATCAAGACACAGAAAAAAACAAGGCTGCTGCAAAGTCCACACCTCAATGATCAACGTGGTTTAGGAATATGGGGATGGACAGTGTACACGGACCTGCGCTGCGCTGCTCGTATCATGAGAATTCACACAATCTTCATCACAAAGGTTTTCTTTATTTCCTACGCGTTTTGGGGTCAGTCCCTACTCCTTCCTCAGGGATTGGTAAAGTTACCACGTTGTTCAATGGAATAGTGGCACTAGAGAGGAATTGTACATACGTCCATTATTGATTCAAATAAAGGGCAAAAATGAAGTCTTTAGCCATGGCCACTACTCAGTTGACGGAGCTGTGCAGCTCAGCAAGTGAGTAGCTACGCTCAGTGGGGCACCGGAAATAGCTGATGTGTCCATTAAAGGAAAACTTTGCATAAAGGGAACCTTTCACCTCATTCTGCTATCACTAGCTGTCCCTGCACCTTTCTAGCTGATCTGTAATCATCCCTGTCTCACCTAAAAGGGCCCTATAAAATTAAGAAAATGATTTATATACTTACATATAGTGTGGATCGATAGTCTGCGGTGGGCAGGCTCCGGGGTTCCATTCCTCCTCCTCACTTGCTTGCAGCATGCCCCGGTAGGTCTCATCATTCCTTCTTCTGTTCATGCCTGCATTTGAAAATCCCCGCCTCTTCTGATGCATATGCACCGGCCAGAATGTCTCATGCGGCCCGATGCATTGTGGGGGCTGGTCACATGGTATGGCGCAGCTCCGACTCATACGCAGTGCGCATATTGAAGCAAGCCCATACCAAGTGACCAGCCCTCACAATGCACCTGGCCAGATATGATGTTCCAGTCGGAGCATATACATCATAAGAGGCAGGAATTTTCAAATGGATGCATGAACAGAAGGAACAATGACGCCCACCGGGGCATGCTGCAAGCAAGCGAGGAGGAAGGATGGAGCCCCGGAGCCCGCCCAGCACAGACTATGCATCCAGACTATATGCAAGTATATAAGTCATTTTCTTAATCTTTATAGGGCCCTTTTAGGTGAGACAGGGATGGTTAAAGATCAGCTAGGAAGGTGCAAGGACAGCTAATGAGAGCAGAGAGGGTAGAATGAGGTGAAAGGTTACCTTTAAGGAAAGTCAAGCACTAATGTGACAAGAATAGACCTTTCCAAATGTCACACACTTGTTATCTTATGAGATGGATAGGTCATTAATATGGATATGGAAAACTGCCTCATATATTAATATCCACTTGATTGGTCCTATCTATACAGTAATTTAACAGTGAACTATTTCTGTCCAAAAGCTCGGATAACCACCAATGACAAGATAGCAAAAGGACACGCCCCCAGCTACTGCTAAGCACCAGCTCCTTTCCCCCAGCTAATCCCAACTTTTGTTTTCCCTGCAGTCGGTTGCTGGGCAACCTATTATACCAACATCCTATGTTTTACCCTTATATCACTACCAGCACTTATACATCTATACATTTCACTACACCTAATGCATTATTAGTTATAACATCACCTATAGTAACCAGAGTGCAGCTTTCAGCAACAAAGCTGCTGAAGTAAAGTGAAAGCTGCTATGGACAACTATACCTTTATCAATTCTAATCAATAATCTGCTATATGAAAACCCCATCCAGTCTGTCAGTCTATTTGTGTGTGGTTCCTCAGTATACAGGTGGAAAGAAATGTCACACAGAGATGAGTGAGACAGCGCACAGTGGGAGAGATAGCATGGGGGAGAGCATAAGGGGAGAGAGTGCACAGGAGAAAGAAAAAGGCATAGGTGGAAGAAAGAGTACACAGGTGGAGAGACAGCACCAGGGGGAGAAAGAGTGCAGAGGGTTAGAGAGAGCACATGGGGAAAGACAGCAGAAGAAGAGCATGAACATGGGCAAAGAGAGAGCACATAGGGGGAGAGACAGCACAATGGGAGACAGAGCATACAAGGGGGAGAGGCAGCACAAGGAGAGAGAGGACACAGAGGGAGAGATAGCACAAGGAGGGAGAGAGCGCCCAGGGGAAAGACAGCATAACAGGAGAGAGTGTAAATGGGGACGGTGAGTAGCAGCAGCTCCTGCAAAGCAACAGCATCCCCATATAGCAGCAGGCTCCCCCTGCTCTCTGCTCTATGGTGCTGCAATTAGTAGCGGTAGTAGTTGGACTAATATATAATAGCACTCAATCTAGAATAACCTGATGCAAAAGAATCAGGCCGCCTTTTAGTCTATTATATGTCTGTCCAAACCCTTTGATTGGCAAAAGGGCCCATTTAAAAAATGTTTAACCACTCTAGAAGCAAAAAAACTAAACCCTTATCAATTGTAACCAATATTTTATAATATGATGCTGAATACAACCTTCTGTCCAAAGCCGGGATGGCCGGTGCTTATGCAGTGCTATATTCAAATTGTAGTTAAATTCTTTGATAAAATGGTGCCAGAGTGAGCATGTGCACATACCATGAGCTCTAGAGACATTTTCGTGAACACACTGTCTCCGTGAATATCACTAGTCACCAGACTCTCTGTGCACCTCTGTGCAGTTTGTTTCAAATTATATTCACAGAGACAGTAACTTTAAGAAAATGGCGCTGGAGATCGCAATATGTTCACACACTGTCTTCAGCACCATTTTATTGAAGGATTCAACTACAATTAGAACATAGCACTGCACTTACCGGCCATAGGAATAATAGCGGTGGCCACAGTGAAAAATATAAATACAGGGGAGGAAGAGATAAAGAAGACCTGATCCACAAAGCTTCACACCAACAAGGCAATGTAAAGTGTAAGCATGCTGACGTGTTCTTAATAACGAGTTCATATCACTGGTAATGTAAATTTTTCCCCGCGATGACTCAGTCCACCCACTGGGGGTCACTAGGAGCTAAGTAAAGAAGAAAAGATCCTGGAAAAACTGAGAGGAGGAGGAAAGAATCTGAGAGGGTTGGAAGAGTAGCTGCTGCAGAGAGAGCAGGATCCATCACTCCTGGTCACACCTGGAGTTGGGAACTCACAGCACCTGAGGAGAAGGCAAACGTGCCGAGCTTCAGGGACGCTTGGAGCGTGGTCACAGACTCGAACTGAATGGTGTGCTTAAGGAAAAGCCGCATGCTGTGAGTAATGCAAGCGTGTGGCCGGCCACCAATGGGACAGATAGATAGGGATGAGGTAGTCAGTGATTGCAGAGCTGTAAAGAACTTTCTTGTATGTATTCCTGCTGTGAACTGACCAGACCCGGTCTAGAGACTGCAAAAAATTCTGTGAACTGGGACTTTGAATACGTGTACAATACACAGGAGTCCTGTTGTGGATTACCAAGTAGAACTGAGAACGATCCCAATCCCTGTTGCACCAGGCTGTGCTAAAAAGCCTGGTAGGAGAGTAAACTGATAATTACCCCATGGCCAGAGGTTAAGGTTAAACAAAAGTTAGTCTGTTAACTGTGTGTATTATATCATGACCAAGAGATATCTATTTGCTCCTGCAGAAGAGAAAGCTGAATACTGTGTAATAACTTGTGGTTAGAGCTCTATAAGTGGTTGTAAAGAAAGGGGAATACGAGGGTACCCGAATACATTGTAAATAGTGGGGGAGGAGTTGTAAGATTATATGCCCAAGGAGAATGCATGCTGCGGCCGTGGTAAAATCCTGGCTAGGCCCCGTACTGGGTAAAGGTGGGGTGGTATAGTTCAGGGGTAATCATGTCCTTCCAAGCAAAATTTATATGGGGTGAGACAATGCACAAATAGGGTATTATCTCCTTACAGATTTCGGCAAGAACCTTATTGAAAGCTGCTCAACCGGAAAAGTTATGTTACACACAACAAGTATGCGCGCCTGGATACAGCTGCTGCAGGACCCACACATCCACGATCGACGTGGCAAACAATAGTTGTATTGGGATGAAATGTCTCAGGATCCACGCTGCCTAATGAATGAAACCAGAAACTGGAACACTGGTTTCAATGGGTGCTCTTTATTCCCACGAGTTTCAGAGCGTTACCACGCTCCTTCCTCAGGAAAGGTTTGTCCCTGAGGAAGGAGCATGGTAACGCTCCGAAACCCGTAGGAATAAAGAATACCCGTTGAAACCAGTGTTCCAGTCTCTGGTTTCATTCATTCAGCAGCATGGATCCTGAGACAATTTGTCCCAATACAACTATTCCATGCGAAATTGGCACTTGAGTTCCCTGGGGCTGCATAACTTGTGTTTGCGGACTGTTGGGGCCCATAATTTGTAGAGAGTGCAACCCTGTTATCTGTTTAATATGTTTTCCATAAAACACTTTGAATGGTGGTCCCACCTGTGTGTGGTGGGGCATATCATTGATGGGAGCGCTTGCATAAGCTTTGAGTTTATTTGGCCCAGTAGGCCTAAACAGGTCACTGACCTACCTGACTAGTTTTTTTGGTAATACTCCACAAAACTGATAGTGGTCCCACCTGTGTGTGGCGTGGCAATATCATTGATGGGAGCGCTTGCATAAGCTTTGAGTTTATTTGGCCCAGTAGGCCTAAACAGGTCACTGACCTACCTGACTAGTTTTTTTTGGTAATACTCCACAAAACTGATAGTGGTCCCACCTGTGTGTGGCGGGTCATAACACTTATTGGAGTGCTAGCATGAGCTTTGAGTTTATCCAGCCCAGTAGGACTAAACAGGTCACTGACATACCTGAATAGTTTTTCTGGTAATAATCCACAAAACTTACAGTTGTCTCACCTGTGTGTGGCGGGGCATAAAATTGATGGGAGCGTTTGCTTGAGCTTTGAGTTTATCCAGCCCACTAGGCTTATACAGGTCACTGACCTACATGACTAGTTTTTTTCGGTAATATTCCATGAAACTTATAGTTGTCCCACCTGTGTGTAGCAGGGCATAAAATTGATGGTAGCGCTTGCATGAGCTCTGAGTTTATCTGGCCCAGTAGGCCTAAACAAGTCACTGACTTGCCTCTCTAGTTTTTCCTGTAATACTCCACAAATCTTACAGTTGCTGAGTAATGTTTAACCTTGAAATGCTAGGCCAGGTCCTCTTCCAGACCCTGTTCCATGGAGGCAGGCTGGGGCATTCACCAGTTTTTAGTCTGGGACTATTGATGCCATTTTGCTGTGGTCTAATCCTTTGGGAAGAGTGAGGACTCTTGTTGGAGTACCCTTGCTGTGTGGTATATGATTTGAGAAGGGCGTGACATGCCTATGCCTGTGTCTCATTCTCCTTTTACTTCTCCACCTCTTTTTATTTAATGTAGAAAACTACTGGCACTTTCCCCTGTAAATCATCCATTTGTCAATTCAAAATCAGTTTCACTCAACCTCTGAAATTTTAGGTGAATATTAACCACCTTCTATTTTGAAGTGCTTTGGAAGAGTGTGTAGGCTGGCGTAGACTGTGTCTCTTGCACCCATGCTATGCCATGAGACTATTTGTACTCTGGTTAGATTGTTGTCACTTTTCCTGGTGTTTGTTGTCTATTCTAAGTAGTTTGGCAGCTTTTGGACACCTTTGAAGGTGTTTTCGATTTGTTTGCTGTAGCCTGCCATTGATTCCAATGGGGTTTGACGGTGTTCAAAGAACATTCGATGAACAATTCGACAAACACACCCCAATTTGGCGAATCGAATTCGAACACTTTAGGTGGTAGCTCAAAACTACAAGTAACATAACATTTGCAAAGAAAATATACATAAGTTAGCGCTGTATAAATGACTTTCCTGGTAAAAATGAACAAGAAAAGCAATTGCCTGAGCATATGAAAGATTCATTTTCATTAACCATGAGTCTCTTCTCATTTCTGTACTTATCAACACAAAGATGGGTAAAGGAAGAATAGGTGGCAATATGATCAATAGTTGTTGCTGCCATTGTATTAGAACACTGTGGAGACAGAAAAATGGAGGCCACTCGGCACTTCAGAAAGGATGTATGACTGGCAGCATTCTGGGAGAGGTTGCTCAGCTAAGTAACAGAGCAATCACTTGAAGTTAGAAGACCTGAGCAGCCCAACCCCTCCCAGAAACAAAATGGAAGACTACTCAGAAGACCAGCATACTAATAGCTCAGCATACCATGTTACACCAGTAACAGCATAGCTATAATAGTGTCCCAGCCGTGGTGCGCAAGGGATTGTGACAATGGCGTTTTGTATCCCACATGATAGTGCTGTTTGGTATTGTATATACTGAAAAAATTAATAGAATGTGTACGGTAAAGATAAAATATATTTTTTATGCTTTCAATAACGGGTGCACTTATAGTTTAAATTTCTACATATAGTGTGAATAATATAGTATATAGCTGCTATTCTATGATGTGTAGCAGATATATAAACCAGAATAGCTAGTAAGAACAAACAAAATGTATCCATCCAGTACTTGTTCCACAGCACTGTATGCCACACAAAGGGCATGCTTTACAGAATACAGAGGGCTTCCAGACATTGTATTTATCCAATTACAGGAGACAGAAAGTTCAACTCATCTGATTTACTTTAACTTTGCCAAAAGTTAATTTACATAGAAATTAAACAGTGCATTAGTTCAAAAATTTGTGAGTCTGATGAAAAATGTAATTAACTTCAAACTTGAGGGGGGACATAAATAATTTCATCTTTGTTGATCAATTCAGTCATTTGCTTTCCAAAGTGCCATCATGACTTTACAAAGCAATGCTGAAGACTAATAAAAGCAAGCCTTGATCTTCAAGGAATAGATGTATTTTTCAATTACATGCTCTTTGGTCATTGTGCTTCTTCTTATTTATTTTTACAGTGCATAACTCTGGTGCATTTGCCAAAAGGAAATTAAGGAATATAGGTTCATAAGCTGGTAGGAAAAATGGCATTTAGAAAGGCTAACATGAAAAAATGTTCTTAAAAAAATGTATTCATTATGCATTTAAAGACAAGGAAATATGAGTAAAAATATAATAAAAATGTGTGTTATTTATTAGAGCTAAAATACAGGGGTTAGAGCTGGCATCCTTAACCTATTTCCCAATTAGAGATGAGCCACCACCCTAGTGTTCAAATTCGATTCGATTCGTCGAATTTGATGTGTGTTTGTCGAATGTTTGTCAAATGTTCGTCGAACACCGTCGAACTCCATTGAAAACAATTGCAGGCAAACACAAACACATACAAACACATACAAAACACCTTCAAAGGTGTCCAAAAGGTGACAAACTACTCAGAAGATACAACAAACGCATGGAAAAGTGACAAGTACATATAAAAATGTGAAAAGAAAAGCGATTGACGAGTAAAAGGAGGAGGAGACACAGATATAAGCATGTCATGCCCCTCTAAAATCTGTTTTTACTCCAGTATTTGTAAGGCATCATGCAGACGATGAGTACTTGGTGAGTTTTACTTCAGTATTTGTAAGGCCTCGTGCAGACGATGAGTATTTGGTGATGTTTTTCCTCAGTATCTGTAAGGCCTCGTGCACACGCTGAGTATTTGGTGATGTTTTTCCTCAGTATCTGTAAGGCCTCGTGCAGACGATAAGTATTTGATGAGTTTTACTTCAGTATCTATAAGGCCAGGTGCAGACAATGAGTATTAAGTTAAGTTTTACTTCAGTATCTGTAAGGCCTCATGCAGACGATGACTATTTATTGATGTTTATTCTCAGAATCTGTAAGGCCTCGTGCAGACGATGACTATTTGGTGATGTTTTTCCTCAGTATCTGTAAGGCCACGTGCAGACGATGAGTATTTGGTGATGTTTTTCCTCAGTATTTGTAAGGCCACGTGCAGACAATTACTATTTTTTGAAGTGTTTCCTCAGTATTTGTAAGGCCTCGTGCAGATGATGCGTATTTGGTGATGTTTTTCCTCAGTATCTATAAGGCCATGTGCAGATGATGAGCATTTGATGAAGTTTTTCCTCAGTATTTGTAAGGCCTCGTGCAAACAATGAATATTTGGTGAGTTTTACTTCAGTATCTGTAAGGCCACGTTCAGACGATGAGTATTTGGTGAGTTTTACTTCAGTATCTGTAAGGCCACGTGCAGACGATGAGTATTGTGCCACATTTAGGGGACTACAAGAAGAGTCTCCATTTTTCCAAAAATTTGGGCACAGACAACACTTAAGTGGCATCAATTGCCCCACAGTTGCAAACTTTATATGGTTACTTTTAGGCAAAAATCCACAAGGATTTAGTCTCCCCAGGATGACACAGGGGTAGAAAAGTCCTTGTGGATCCATGCCTTGTTCATCTTTATGAACCTTAGTCTGTCCACATTCTGGGTGGATAGACGCGTGCGCTTTTCTGTCAGCACACCACCAGCAGCGCTGAAGACACGTTCCGAGAGAACGCTGGCTGCGGGGCATGACAAGATCTCCAAGGCGTGAGTGGCAAGCTCAGGCCATTTTTCCAGATTGGAAGTCCAAAATGAGCAGGGCTCCAGTTCCTCAGTCATGGCATCGATGTTAAGTTGGAGATACTGGTGTACCATTCGCTTCAGGCATTGACTATGTGTCAGACTTCTTGTGTCTTCAGGCCTTGCAAATGATGGTCTAAAAAAATTGTGAAATGAGGCCACAAAACTGCTGTTACCAAAACCAGTTATGGCGTTACTAGTACGGTGTGAGTGATGATGACTCGACAGTCCCACGGTTGACAAGTTAGAACTGTGAGATTCACTCTGTGTACCACTGGTGTTTTGTGAAAAAGCCGATCTGAGAATATGTATCAGCTTCTGCTGATTCTCCTGCATGTGTGCGTCTCTTTGTATGGCAAGAATTATTTCAGCAAATTTGATCTTGTACCGGGGATCTAAGAGTGTAGCAACGCAGTAGTCGGCATTACTTCTCATTCGGACAATACGAGGGTCGTGTTGCAGGCAGTGCAGCAAGAAGGTTCGCATGTGTCTTGCACATCCAGGAGAACAAAGTCCTTGTTGTGTTGGTGGTGGGGAGGTGAGAATCATGCTTCCTTCCTCTGCCCTGTCCCCCCAACCTCGTACAACAGAAATGTCATCAAGGTCTCCCTCATCTGCTGACTCTTCCATGCCCATTGCCAGTTCGTCCTCCATTTCTTCCTGGGCTCCTGCACTTTCCTCAAGAGTTTGGTTGCTACCCTGCGCCCTCATTAATCCCTCTCCACCACCCTCCCATTCCTGCCGTCTTGGTGCTGCCGACCGTGAGGACCTTGGAGATGTTGTCATCTTTTCCGCGTAGGACTCCTCGTGTACTTCCTCCACCTCCTCTTGTCCCACCATCTGACTCTGAATATTGTTTAGAGTGTGCTCCAGCATGTAGATGACCGGAATAGTCACGCACTAAACATCTTCATCGCCATCTCAAAACTGTGCAGAAGAGTGCATAGGTCCTTGATCTGAGACCACTCCTGCAGCATGATCTGCACCACCTCTGGATCTCGTTGGCCCAGGCTATACGTCATAACTAGGGATGAGCGAGTACCGCACTATTCGGATTCGCTATACTCGCAACGAGTAGGTCCCGATACTCGGTACTTGTTGCGAGTATAGTGAGTCTGATTACTTTCACAGTGTTTCTATAGATACACTGCGAAAGTACCCTAAAAGTGAATAAAATTGGTTAAAAATAATCAAGTTACATACTCACCTGTCCGACGGCTGCATCGGGACCGTCCCAGAAGACCTGCGATCACCGGACAAGGACCTGTGACTTCCAGCCAATCAGATGGCTGGTAGCAATATGGCAAATCAGATGGCGTCACGTCACAATCACGCGATCGCTAGCAGCCACCTGATTGGCCAAATTGCAAGGTCCTGGCAGTACACCTAGGACCTTGCAATCTGGCCACTTAGGTGGCCACTAGCGATCAAGTGGTTGTGACATGTCGCCATCTGATTGGCCAGATCGCTACCCCTGGGGAGTCCGGGGTCATCACCGGCATACCGGAGCCGAGGCAGTCAGTTGGTCTACCCTGACTGCAAACCGAAAAGCTGTGGGACCGACATAAGGAAACCATAGCACCACGGACTGAATCCCTACCTCAATTCCAAATTGGGTCCAGGACACTTCAGGGAAAGGACCGAATTCTGGTGGTGAGAGGATTACTCTCCTGTTGCTCCTGTCCGTACCGGTAAGGAACCAACTGTACCTAACAGTAACAGTCCAGGGGACTGGCGAAAGGACTCTTCAGTGTGGTTAAAGAGAGTTAAAAAGGAACCCAGACCCAGAAAGCTATTACAAAAAGGACCACTAACAGACTCTGCAAAGTTACCTCAAAATCTGTGGCTACGTCCCCGCTAAACCCACAGCATCAAAGAGGTGAGGACAATGACTCTCCTCATCCATCCCCGTTGCCCTAAGGTAAAGCTCCACCTGTGGGGAGCTGTACTACTCTGAACTGCACCTCCATCACCTCAGCGGCCGGCCACAGTGCTGGAATCCATGTTACCAGGTACCACAGGTGGTGTCACGTTACCATTTCCCCATTCATCATCATCATCCCCAACCATAGCCACCAATGAGGGTCCAGGGCGCCGAACCAGGAACCGACCAGCCGTGATTCCCCATCAAAGTGACCATCTGTACCGGTATCCGAGTATCCCCCCTACCCTGTCGACTGACACACATACATGCAGTCACGTCCTGGCGTCACGAACAGGATCCCGTGCCCGGTAAAATCGGGTGTACTGTGTGCCTCAAATTGGACTTTATTGACTCTTCTGTGCACTGTAAAATCGGGCCACCATTACTGCACCACAGAGCGGGAAGAGCATCGCGGCTGCGCGGCTAAAAGAGTGCAAAGATAAGCCCCGCCCCCTGCGCTCTGCCGAGGTTCAACAAAGTGTGGTGGTGGGCTCCGAAAAGGCCCGAAGGACTGTTCTACTAAACATCTCTGGAAGGTGGGCCTGAATATGTAAAAGACTTTGTGCTGGCCCAGGGGCGTGCCTCGGCCCCTCAATACAGTAGGGCCATGCAAGAGGTGCCAAATTGTCTCTCCGCCCCCCTTGCTATCAAACAACCAAGGCGGCAGGTCAAGAGCCGGACCGCACCAGTTCGGGACTATAAAGATCAAGCAGGGTGCGGCCGGAGGTCAGACCGAGAGACATTGGCAGGAACCTGACTTGTTACCTGAACACGGCCTGGCTACGATGTCTGTTATATGCCTGAGGTATGTGGTCCGTGAAGTCGAGTAGGACCAGGATGAAGGAGCGACCGGCAGTGCAGGGCCCTGCGGGCTATGGTGGGCCGAACGCCTAGAACAACAGCAGGACTGGCCAAGTATAGAGATGCGGCAATATGAACACCGTGCCACAACTGCAACACCGCACTACTGGCAACCAGTCGGGAGACCCACGTACCTGCAGGACGATGAAGCTGAGAGGCAGAGGCAGTGGGAAGCTTGGTGGGAGAGTGATATCGAGACCAGCCAGGCCCATGTCTTTGCCCGTATCCAGCCACCACTGCCACTGGACCAGAGAAAGGAAGGTATGGTGATGGTTTTTAATCTGGCAACCGGGTATGGCTTTGCCTGGGAGGTAGGCCTCTATGAGGAGGTCTTCGTGGGGAGGAGGGAGCTTGAGCCCCATCTTCCGCAAGGCCACCCGGACCGTGACTTGTACAAGGGCGATGAAATAACTTATGAACGACATGCAGATCCCCGAGGTTGGTTTGCCACAAGGGTCAGCAGAAAGTGACTTATGGTAAAAACCTGTTTTGTTGTTTGAAAGTTAACTGTTTGTTTCCCTGAGTTAACCGTGAAGGCTCGCATGGACTTAAATGTGAACTTTTACTTCCAAAAACCTGATTGAACTTTAAGTCAGAGACTTGATACCCGATCCCCGTTGGGTCGATGCAGATTAGAGGTTTAATTATTGTCCCCGTTCATAACGTTTGAAGCAAAATACCTCCCGTAAGGGAAGACCAAAAGAAAATCTTATTGCTATTGTTGTTGATTGAATGTTACCCGGTTAAATTCAAATTTCAACTCAAGCACAGTTTGGTTGTCACACTCGCGCACGAGTGTAATTCACCAAGGAGGTGTGTGGAGCCCCTATGGCAAGGCGCCACAGGGAGGTACTGCATCCCAAACAGAAGGTGTAGTGCCTTCGGCCACCCAGAGGGCTTCCACAGCATCAAAGAGGTGAGGACAACGACTCCCCTCTTCCACCCCCGCTGCCCTGAGGTAAAGCTCCACCTTTGGGGAGCTGTACTACTCTGAGCTGCACCTCCATCACCTCAGCGGCCGGCCACAGCGCCGGTATCCACGTTAGCAGGTACCACAGGTGGCGTCACATTACCGTTTCCCCATCCATCATCATCATCCCCCCCCACCATCCCCGCTATTGAGGGTCCAGCACATGGAACCAGAAACCGACCAGCCGTGATTCCCCACCAAAGTGACCATCTGTACCTGTATCCGAGTATCCCCCCTACCCTGTCGACAGACTCACATACATGCAGTCACGTGCTTACTAGACATGCGAGGCTTCGGTCAATGAAATGAATTGAGCAAGGCCGGACACGTCTAGTCAGAATGTGGCCAGAAGTATATAAATCACATACTTGTGTTCACATGAACGTCCAATCTTACCATTGACATGGAAGAATCTTGAAAGTGTGCAGTGCACGCGCCATGAGAATTCGAAGGCCTACAGCCACCTAGACTTTCATCTCAAACCTAGACAACCCCTTTAATTATAACATTAAACACCTTAGCTCACTCCTGACAATGTGTGATATACTCAATGCCAGAAACAGCCCTTGCTAGTTCCAGCAGTCACTGTACCTGTAAGTGTAAATATCACATATGGATGATTAGTCACATGAAGTCTCCTGAGACGACTGTGAGGGGGAGGGAGGAGTGCCAAACTGAACTCTTGCCCTGGATGCCACAAAACCTAGATACACCTCTGGCGCCCACTGTGCACTAGGATTTGCTGTTTCTAAATCAGGAACAGACCACAGTTAGGTGGTATGCATGTACCAGGCCAGAATCCCCGACTAGTGGGCGTAGCCTCATTCAATACAAGTCTATGGAACAAGGCCGCATCTACTAGTTGTAAGTGCCCGCTCCATACATTTGTATTGAGTGCGGCCACGCCCTCATGTTGGGGGGCTGTGATTGGGAACATGCATGCTACATAATTGTGGTCCGTTCCCTGGGAATACTTGCAGCGCCCAGTGCAGGCAGTGGGAGGTTTGATAAGGCTTCAGTTACATAGAGTGACTGCAGAATTATCAGTTTAGACCAGACAACCGCTTTTGACATTGATGTAGGCTTTAAGCCATCCTATATGAAATGTGCCCCCCAATATAGATATGTAATCAAATGTATATTGCCCTAAGGGCCATATATACTAGCAAAGTAAACACAAGATACAGATATGATAGAAAATTGTTATACTTATTAGAATAGAACTCTAGCCACTGCCTCAATTCATTAATCCCCACTACTGTGATAGAACTTTAATCCTTCTCACAACGTTTGGGTTTGTTGGGTATGTTGAGGACCAGAGACGTGAGCGATTAGGTGAGTGTAAAACTTTTTTTTTTAACTTTTACACAGTATATTAAAGGGAAATAAAATCTGCAGATAATATTTTCTATTCAAATTCAATTTCCTAGGAAAAAAACGTAAAACAAGTAAATTCTAATTTCTATCACCTCTCATCTTTTTACTGTAACTAATCAACATTAAATAAACGGAAATTCACAGAAAAGAAACAAAAATAAGCATACCCTAAAAATAGTAGATATGTAAATTCCTAAAGTCCATAAAAACAAAATAAAATAGGGTACTTGGTGACATTTTTTTGATTAAAATAATGTGTAAGCCATTTCACCACATCACGGCGACCCCATTAGGACGATCCCAACTTAGCTTCAAGTATTAAAAACCTTACCAGGTATCTGGTGGTGAAATAAGATAAGGACCAAATAGGCCCTGGGTTCCAACAGAGAACACCCAGCAATGGGAAAGCCATGTGCACACTATGTCCAGCTCTTATAAGGCAGGCCACACCCTAGATTGCAACAAAACATACAGAAAAAACAAAAGCTGAACTGGAACACAAGTATATCCATGCCATATATATGTGCATGTTCACATTGGCCTAAATTCAACAAATTCACAAAAAAAGAAACAAAAATGAGCAAATCCTAAAATAAGTAGATATATAAATTGTTAAAGAACATACAAATAAAGTAGAGTAAGTAGAGTACATTGGTGACATTTTTTTGATCAAAATAATGTGTAATCCATCCCACCACGTCTCAGGGACCCCATCAGGACGGTCCTAACTTAGCTTCAAGTATTAACAACCTTACCTGATGTCTTGTGACGTAAATATGATAAGGACTGAGCAGTTAGTGTCGAACTGCAGTGCATACATATAAAATAAAAAGACATTTTTACAATTTAAAAAATTGCAACTCAAAATAAAAAGTAAAGGATAAGGCCGGGAGAAGAGATACAGAAGGATGTGAACCAAACATAGTTTTAGTGCACATCTGGCATCTGGCCCTGCTTTGACAATCGCACAATTGTTGAAGGGATGGATAATAAAAGAACTAGGAAATAATAAATAATAATTTTGTCTTTTTAATTTTTTGTACACACTACATCCAATAAAGCTGATTTTACCCCCAGTGCAGTCATTCAGGCACAGCAAGCAGCTCACACTGGGCCAAGCTCCAAGCATACTGGAGCACAGAGATGCTCACTCCAGTGGTTTGAACCCGAACTCGGTACCTGAACACTGAACTTCAAAGTCCAGTTCACTCATCTCTAATAAGGACTTCTCAGTCCAAAACATGTTTGATTGTTTTACCACCCATATGGATGTTGGTTTTTAAATTTTACTTATATTCTTGTTGTACTTTGCGATTTTTAAGATATCTACAAATTAATTTTATGAAGATATGAATACTGGATTTACCTTCTTCATGAGTGTTGACATAAAAGTGCACAATCAACAATTTTTTTGCATCTTATGGTGTTAGGAAGCACTCTAGAGAACTCATAAGAACTCTTTTTGTAATTGTTCCCATAATAATAATAATAATAATAATATATGAGGATGTGATGATATGAGGATTTAAAGATCAAACTGCAAAGACTCTGGCACAAGCCAGTGAAGGTGGTCCCAGTGGTAGTTAAAGTTGGAAAAATCGACACTTGGACGTATTCTTCATTTTCTATATTATTTATTTAATGATCCATGGTGGTAAAGTACAAAAACAGGGAATGCAGTCCCTTTGCGCTGGACGCGTTTGGGACGATTGTCCTTTGTCTATAGCATACCGTGAATGACATCTCACAAGTATAAAGTATATATACATTTTAAAACCCCTCCCCGTAGAACAAACATGTTAAAATAAATTACCTTAATTATTCATCATCAATAGTTCAGACTGAAGACACCTGATAGAAAGAGAGCAGTAACCCTTTTATACCATGATAGAGAGAAGTGCCTCAGTGCTTAAATATATAAAAAATATTCCTTTTCCCCTTTCCCAAGTGCTGTGCCTAAAAACCTTGGCCAGCACTTAAAAACATAAAAACAATTGGAGTTGACAAAATAACAATCTGAATCACAAAAAAAGTATTCAAACAACCGTGCTCTGTTGTAATAAAAAGCAGTAAAAAGCAAGTGCTGCTAAAATAGTAGTGAAAGACAGGGTATTTAGTTGATACTGTGAGGTAGCGCCCCAGGGGAACCCGCTTGGCACGGGGAAAATGACAGCAGCGACTACATTTCAACGTAACATAACCAGCGGATTTATTAATTTCTGTCATAAACCGCTTTCAACACATAAACCATAACACTGTATTTCCATTTTCACATATAATATGCATATCCTTACATTGCATTATATGACATTCCCATATGACATTACATTACAGGACATTCACATACGTTTTCCCCAGAACTTCAAGGCGTCACCCACCGACCCTTGCAGACCTCAGTCTGGTTCTAAAGACGGCTATCACCGTCTATCACCCTGACAGGGATCATTCCCCATCCTATTGCACACGAGTCATCACACATGGCACTTTTACATGAACCATTATGACTCACGTATGACACAGCATTCATGGCATTTTTACATAAACCCATATGCTACATACTCAGGGCCCACAATAGTACCAGGAACCCTGTCACTCAGTACACACAAGACCTCCACGGATCCACCGGGATACGGGACACTAACATCTGGATCAACGGGACCATATCATGACTCACTCAGTCAGTCCCAAAGTCGGCTGTGACCGCCTGGCCCTTGAGCCGTACTCGGTCTCTCACACCGCACATCTGACCGCCTGGCCCTTGAGCTATCCTCGGTCCTCATCACACCGCACATCTGACCGCCTGGCCCTTGAGCCGTCCTCGGTCCTGGACACTGGCTGGCATGCACACATCAGGTGCACTAGCATGGAGCTGGCAGGCTCCCATCACTTCCCCCATCGGGGACGGATCACTTCCAGCACCTCCTCACATGGCAGTGGTCTGGACTTCTCTGATTCCCATCGTCCTCTCCTCACTCAGACACCTGGCAGGTTCTTATCCAGGCTGCTCACTCCCAGCTGCAACCCAGTGAGTCAATCAGCACATCTTCACTCACACACAGACCTGAGATGTGATTAACACCCTGTGCACCATTCAGGTTTAGCCCAGCAAAGCACTCATCCCCACAGGTTCAGCCGCTCATTAGGCTCATGAATGTATCGGATCTTCAGCACTCACACTGAGCTGTTTTACTCAGCTCATGAAAACCCTTCAGCTGTTAACCCCCTGTACATCGGACAGGTTTCACACAGCACACACAATCAGGAAAACCGGCCCATGTGAACAGAGACCTGCATTGATAACCCGTGTGATGCACCCGGCCAGGGGCCACATCACCACAATACGTTTTTTGCAAAAATTGTATACTAAGCTGCTCTACCTCACCAAGGTAACCCGTATTAGAGCAGTCCCTGGCTGATGTGTTTAAAAACCTGATCATATTTATTGGTACCTACATGAGCAGGATTCAGACAGGTCCAATGTCTGACATGGACTGGCTGCAGAAGACGGCTTTTTGTGTGCAGGGCTCAAAGGGAGGGGTGGGAGGCTCCCTTACCTTGCAGGAACAAGAAACAATTTAGACAAAAACTAATGAGTCATGCACACAGTGAACAAATCTATAAGTTTGTAAGATAATAATATATGAGGATGTGATGATATGAGGATTTAAAGATCGAACTGCAATGACTCTGGCACAAGCAAGTGAAGGTGGTCCCAGTGGTAATCGGCACACTGGTTGCTGTGCCTAAAATCCTTGGCCAGCACTTAAAAACAATTGGAGTTGACAAAATAACAATTTGTCAGCTGCAAAAGGCCCCTACTGGGCTCTGCAAGCATTATTCGCTGATATATCATGCTGTCCTAGACGCTTGGGAAGTGTCCGACTAGTGATTTAATACAAAATCCATCATAATGATCTTATTTGCTGTGTGTAACTGTTGTATATGTTTGGAGGTAACCCATACCGAGGGTTTGGCAGCGGAATTGACACAAACCGCCGTATCTTTGAAGTGACATCAAGTCCAACGGTTTATTAACAAGCCTCATAAACCGCATATGGTATATACTGCATACACGAACAGGACAGGCATATCATGTCAGACTGTCCCAATGGCCGGGATGACACACACATGTCCCGTTTGGCCCATGATAGTGATCACTGACCTTAGTCAATCTATAATAGTGATCACTGACCTTAGTCTTTGTTGGGGAGGATGCCACCTCTGCAGGATCACAGACTCCTGTCTGGTCCAGGCTCAGACCAGGTGCAAGCTCCCTGAGTCCGGGATGATCCAGGCTCCCTAAGCCCTACTCACCTATAGTGGACTCTGAGAAAATAACTCCTTCTGGTCACAAGGCTCCTCTACATCCTATGGTGCAGAACTTTACTGACCTAACAGCCCCTGTGACCAGGAGGGAGTCTGCTTATGTTCAATGTGTCACTCCCAAAGGAGGATCCAGGTTTAACAAACACTCCCCTGGCTTTTCAAACCTGCAGCCTAACACATCTAATGCTTTACCAGAGTCGTGAGCCACAAGTCCCAGCACTGACACCTGTACAGCAGTTATCCGCTGCACCACAATGTATAATAATTAGAGATAAGCGAGTACTAAAATGCTCGGGTGTGTTAAAGACGACATAGGTACTGTGTAGCTTCCGCCATATTGTATCTATAGAAGCCATATTTTTATTAATTTATCATGTCTATTCTGACTAACTAGCTGTGTAACAGCTTGTTCAGTGAAGATGAGCACAACTCAGCGCATTCTTGTATTTGTCCTTGTATTCTAGATAAGACCACCAAGCCATATGTAAGCCAGAGTGTACCGTTCTTATCTTCTGTAACTTTCTTAAAGGTCACTAATTAATCATCTCAAAACTGTCTATAATGCATATTCATCATATTTGTTATTGTATGATTGTAACCTATTTTTTCTAAACATCTGTAACGTATATAAGCTGATACAAACAATAAACAATAGAGCTATTCTTTTGAAGACCGAGTCTGTGTCATCAATTGAGTTATAGCCATTACCAGGTATACCTGTGTAGAGCTCTATATCAAATCAGTCTACTCTGGTTAGGTGTTTTTATAGCATCTCTAACAAATGGAGGCCGCAGTGAGATTTTTATCTGTTATGTATATTTTTCCCCTTTTTATATTCACCTTGGATTGAACACAAAGGTTACCCGTCTCCTGCTGAACAGCATACAGAACCGCGGTAAGTTTGAGCCATTGTCTCAAGGTACTGTCTTCTCCAGGAAAGCGGGTAACAAGAGACAATCTTTGGGGAATTAGAAATGGGAAACTCAGATAGACTGATTTGATTATTTGTTATTTGTTCTTGTTCTTGTCCGGTGTTGTCTTGTCTTGTCCTGTCACTTCTTTGCTTATCTGTATTGTCTTGTCATACTTCACAGTATTGTTGTATTTGTCTGCATACGTTAATTGTTAATTATCAAAACTAATTTTCTAACCGCTCATATATTCTTGGTGCTTGTAACAAACTTTAACTTTATCTACTAATTCTATCACTTTCTCTCTTTACGGTACTACTTTGTTTTTAAAATCTTGCCAGAATTAATAGGGAAACAGGAGACTACAACTCCCATTCTCTTTATACTCTGAACAAGCTTCGCACCACTTCTCCCTCCTTTTCTTTCCTCCCTCCCTCCCTCCTTCTTCTTCATACGCCACACCCACTCCTCCCTTTCTCCGTACAGTATTATGTCTTGTTGCTACGGCAGCTCTGACCCATTGGTTTCATTATTAACCGTACTGCCATCTTTATTAGATACTCTAGGATGGGATGCAGGATACATTCGAATAGCAGGTACAAGGTATTTTGAAGTAAGGATCAATGCCCATTCTGTCCCAGCAATAGAGAGCATTGGATTACCCATTGAACAGATAGTTACAGATGTCAACCTGATTTGTCCACGGGCAGTTCAGGGACTTGCTTTTCTTGTGACTGCATTTTCATATCACTAAATTTTTAAAGGTGTACGCATGTGAACTGAAACCGGGTGTTCTGTTGGTGTTGTGAGACTGTGCAGAAGGATCGGAGGACTTGCAGACGGGCTTGTCCTGTCCTTGTTTTTGGTGTAAGCTGTATGCGGAGCAATTGTGTTGAATGATCTGCTGAAAGACAGACGCATGTTTTTTACAAAGATTAGATAAGAATTGTGCCTTGTATGACAGCAGAAGGAAAATTAATCAAAGTACATTATTTCCAAAAAAAGTATTAAATATATCCTGTATTACTTACTATATTTAAGTTAAAGTCCAGATCCACAGGTTTACAAACAGAACTCCTAATTGGAATATATGTGAGTATATAGAGAACAGACAAAATATATTGGTTTGCATTGTACTAAAATCACTGCTTTGTTTTTTTTCCTTTGCTAATATTGTTTATGATACAGCCAGTCAGTGGAATTTAGAATGTTTGTGTGAAGGTTACACTCACAGCAGCAGGGAAGGGAGGGGATTAAGCTGGAGGGACAACGTCACAGTTGGTACTGATAACTGATATACTCTATGGTATGTTGGAATAGATTTTACAACTAAGCTACTAATTACTATAAGTTATTTTGAGTCAGACTTCTGAAATTGGATGGAGTTTAAGAATATAATGATAATTGTAATGTTTGCATTGTGATTGGGTGACCATCGGCAAACTGTCTAATAATATCATGCCCTCATGTCTTTGTTTATATGAATTGTTTGATGTGCCACAGTGATGTTGTGTTCTTGTGTAAAGTTGATTCAGGAAAAGTGTAAAGTATAGGTGCAAAAAGGTAATACATAATTACAGATACGCAGAGGAAGGGGTGGATTCAGGAATAGAGGTGTCTGCTAGGGATGGGCGAGTCTACTCGCTAGGACTCGTTACTCGGCGAGTAGTAAGGGACTCGCAGGACTCGGTACTCTGCGAGTTTCCCAGCGATTACTCGCACAGTAACGAGTCCAATGCAAATCAATGGCAATTCTAGTTTTGTCAGAGTTTGAGACTCTGACAAAACTAGGATTGCCATTGACTTGTATTGGACTTGTTACTGTGCAAGTAATCGCAGGGAAACTCGCACAGTAACGAGTTCGGCTGTCTGCTCTGTGCCGGACTCGGTTCCTGCAGGCTGCCACAGCTCCAGGCTCCTAGAGCCCGCCTGCTCTCCCTGTGTACAGACATGAATGTCTGTGCACAGAGATGATGTAGCAGAGCTGAGATTGTTCTCAGTCTGCTCACTCCCTGTGCATAGACATCTATATCTATGCACAGGGATGTAGCAGAGAGGACATCGCGTTTTGGACTACGTCGGACGGAAGAGAATTTTTTTAAATAAAGATGGAGTCCCTAATGGCTTTTTTTTTTTTTATTTCTAATAAAAAAAAATTTCTCTGTGTTGTGTTTTTTTTAAAACAATTTAATAGAAATTCATGGCGGTCATGTCTAATATTGGCGTGACCGCCATAAATTTCGGGCTTAGGGCCAGCTGATAATACAAAGCTGGCCTTAACCTCATTATTACCCAGTGAGCCACCCACCACCAGGGCCACTGGAAGAGCAGGGTTCAGCGCCAGAGGATGGCGCTTCAATGAATGCGCCATCTTCTGGGGAGGCTGCGGGCTGCAATTTGCAGCGGGGGGTGCCCAGAAAGCTTGGGCATCCCTGCGCTGCGGATTCCAGCCCCCAGCTGCTTAGCTGTACCTGGCTAGACATAGAAATTGCGCGGAGCCCCACACATTTTTTTTTAATTATTTCATGAAATTCATGAAATAATAAAAAAAAAGGGCTCCCCTATATTCTTGTGTCCGGCCAGGTACAAATAGGCACCTGGGGGTTGGGGGCAGCCCGTCGCCGCCTGCTGGATCTGGCTGGTTCCAGAAATACGGCGAAGCCCACGTCATTTTTTTTCTGAAAAATCAATAAAACAATCCTAAAAAAGGGACTGCATCTTTATTAACCCCTCGCCCATGGTCCAGGGGTTAATAAAGATGCAGTCCCTTTTATTTATATTGTTTTATGGATTTGTCAGAAAAAAATTTGACGTGGGCTTCGCCGTATTTCTGTAACCAGCCGAATCCAGCAGGCAGCGATGGGCTGCCCCCAACCCCAGGTGCCTATTTGTACCTGGCCAGACACAAGAATATAGGGGAGCCCTTTTTTTTTTTATTATTTCATGAATTTCATGAAATTAAAAAAAAAATGCGTGGGGCTCCGCGCAATTTCTGTGTCTAGCCAGGTACAGCTAAGCAGCTGGGGGCTGGAATCCGCAGCGCAGGGAGGCCCAAGCTTTCTTGGCACCCCCCGCTGCAAATTACAGCCCGCAGCCGCCCCAAAAGATGGCACGTTCATTGAAGCGCCATCCTCTGGCGCTGACCCCCGCTCTTCCAGCGGCCCTGGTGGCGGTGGCACGCTGGGTAATAAAGAGGTTAATACCAGCTTTGTTATACAAGCTGGTGTTAAGCCCGAGATTCTTAATGTCAGGCCAGGTTTGACCCGGCCACTAAGAATCTCCAATAAAGGGTTAAAAAAAACACCACACAGAGAAAAATTATTTATTAAAAATAAAGACACAGACACCATTAGGGACTCCAACTTTATTACCACCACATACCCCTCCAAAGACCCAGGTCTTCTCTCTTCTTTCTTCTCTCTTCTGTCTTCCTTCTTCTTGTTGAACTCATTCAGCTCTGCTACATCACACATCACACAGTAGGGGGTGGAAATGCAGATAGAGCCTGAAGCTTCCGAGACACATCTGCGATTTGTAAATCGCACATTACTTGCTATTACTCGCTTCCCCATTCATTAACATTGGACTCGCTAGACTCGCAACGAGTAGCGAGTCCCGGGCTCGGACTCGCTAGAGTCAAGCGACTCCGAATAATTTACGACTCGCCCATCACTAGTGTCTGCTACAGATAATTCTGATATACATGACAATTGTTTTTTTTTGGGATTGCATTGTATGTTTTTTTTCCCGTAGATCATTATTATTATATAATTAGTCATCATTGTATGTTATTTTATTTTTTTTTTTTCTACTTGCTTAGTCAAGTGTTCCCTACAATTAGAATTGAGGAATTGAGTTTGCATTGACTGCCCAGGAGAGAGAGGTCCAGCTTGGGGAAACCAGGTTGATGGTTTGTTTTTTTTGGTTTTTGTTTTCGTTTTTTTAGTTGTTTGAGGCAGGGTGAAGAAGTCCAGCTTGGGAAACCAGGTTGATGGTTTGTTTTTTTGGGGGTTTCTTTATTGACAAGCTGGGGATAGGGTGAACTGATGAAGGTCTAGCTTGGGGTGCCAGGATACTGAAGACAGGGTTAGCGACCTTTGACAGTTACTGGGGAACCAGGTTGCTGGTTTGGATGACAAGCTAGATGAACTATCAGAAGGTTGCTAGTTCGGAGAGAGGTAGTGGGAGACTGAAGATGGGGTTAGCAACTCATGACAGACGGCAGACGCTATAGAAATTCACCAAGGCTCTTACTGGATCAAGATGGATCCCAGATTCAGTGGGAGCAGAGAAGCAGGGTAGTTAATGATGCAGCAAAAATGTTAGAAAAAAAAAGAAAGAAGCAAGAAATGCCTAGATGGGGAAATTGGGTTGTTTTGATATGGCCTGTTGGAGGCAATTCATCCGTGTGAATGACCAGTGGATTCAAAGGCACAGATACCGGTACCAGGTGCCAGGTAAAGTCCTGGGTCTGGGCTTCTGAACGCCACAATCCCCTTATAGATTATAGATAATGGTAACAATTAATCTGGATATAAATAGACCAAAATAAAGCAGCTCCACTGTCACCTGTACCTATATACTTCTTTACTTGCACCCAGAAAATGAACAAGTACAATTGATTATGCACACCAGACGGACCAACTTGTTTACAGGTAACATTGTCTCTGTTTGGGTTTTTGTTTTAGGAGAGATGCAAAGTGGGGAAGAATAAGTTATAAGTTCATAGTTCATAGACTGAAGTCATTTTGACTTGATTGCTGCATCTCTACTCAATCAAGACACATCACAGCTGACAGAAAACAATCAGTAAAGCAAAACAACCTAACACTGAAAGTGTATTAAGCATCTTCTTAGGGCTGGTGGGTTACTGCAGGGAGTGGATTTCTTCAGCATCAAAGAAAATGCAGCCACTATATTATGTGCTGGAAGAAAGCAAAAAGAACAAACCCTATGAAATCACACCAGAAGCAAAAGAGGGGTATGACATGCTGAAGAATGACATTCTCTCTGCCCCAGCACTAGGAATTGCAAATTTATTAATTTTATGTTATGAATTAGAGGGATATGCAAAAGGAGTATTGACACAGAAACATTTATTACCTGATACTAATGAAAACTTGACAAATTAAATTGAACACAATTGTTTTGAACTAATAAACATTGAAATACAGCCATTAGTAAATGTAAAAGAGACCCCAATCCATATTGCAGACTGGGCTAAAGGCTCTGATAGAGGCTTGAGTTATGGTGGAGGGGCTTGGGGAGCGTTTTTGTTGATAACCATTACGCTTTTGGTATTTGCCCTGATTACGGCCCTGTATAGAAAAGCAGACAGCTTGTGGGAGCTCCAGGGAAACCCATTAAGCTGTGGTTAATGTGCAAGCTCACTCAAAGGAGCGCACCAAGGAGGCCGAAGGAAATGACCATGCTGACAGGGCAGCTAAAGCTGCAGCCATGCTCCCTCTCCCGATAGGCATGTACACTATGTGTGTCTCTGGGAGGGTGGACGCTGAAACTCCTAGGGTGCCTGCAAGCACAGGCCTCTAAACGGAAGAAAGAAGAATGGAAACATGAAGATGTCCGAGAAGAGGATCCAATAGAAACATCACTAGGTAGCACCTTGGTTCCACTATGCTGCTGCTAAGTATAAACACGGTTGTGTGGTCTGTGCATGGCATAAAGTGGGAATAGCGGTTGAGACAGAAGTGTGCGCTAAGGCTACTCTACCCATTTCAGCCACTGCAGATTGACTTTGTTCAGCTCCCAAAGATAGGAACCTATGAGTATGTGTTGGTCTGCATGGACCTATTCTCTGGATAGCCAGAAACATGGCCTACTGCCAAGGCCACTGCCCAAACTGTTTCAAGGAAATTATTATACATAAATTATTATACATTGTATTCTATAGGGGTAACGCCAAACAAAATACTGGGTTATGTCCATTTGAGATACTATTTGGGAAACCATCAAAGACAGGATTGTATTTTTTTCTTAGCAGTTACAGACATTACACTCTGATATGACAGCATATGTAGGAGTTTTAATTATTATGGTGATAATTTTAATTATTATAATAATGATTCTGTTCATCTATATGGCGCTATTAATTCCATAGCACTTTGCATATATCTGTACCAACAGTTTTACAAAATGTATTGCACCAAACTCACAAATGTGTTTTCAGTTCCAATCTAGAACTATCCTCCTTGGAAGGTACACACTCCCTAAAACCTGGTCACAGTCCGTGAGGAAAGCTTGCAACCCAGATTTGAAGGTCCATAACAATCTGGATCCATGCATCCCGCTGCAAGAAGGTTCACAGAGACTAAAGAAATAACCTTAGGGGAATATTGTTCATTACTCTTGTTTTTCTTCAATACTTTCCTTTCCAGAACAGCAGAAGGTGAACTTAAGCAGTGGGAAAGAGGAGGGTTGCAGCAGAAAAAGGTAGCCAAGCAGGGAAACTCACAATGGGACGTGAAACCACCACAACAAAAGGCAGGAAGCAAATGAAGGTTGATTTAGGAAAGTCGATAGAAGGTTCGAGTTGGGCTTTGAAAAATAATTGGAACTGATTACGAGCTGATCAGTTCACTTGGCAGGCGTTGATAGAGGAGTGGGGAAGGATAAAAAAGTATGTGAAAAGGTGTGAAGGTAACATATGAAAGAGACAGGAAAGTGTTGTTGGATCTTACAGGTTTGTCATTCTCCAGGTTGAATAATCTCTTTATGGGGGTAGGTGGATGGATATCTGGGATAATTCATTTTGTAATCCAGGGAGCATCTATAATACTGGTTATTGCTATACTGGTAAAGTTATTTGTGATGCTTGTCAAGAAAATTCTAAGAACTAACTGCAAATGTTTTTCAGGTAAATACAAAATGAAAAAGAATAAAGATACAGATACTGAAGCACTGCGTACTCAAGTGCTCCTGACTTATGTTACAACCCAGGACGCAAGTGTGTGCTGTGAAAAAAAAAAAATAAAGACTTTGGCAGAACTTTCAAACTGCACTTATTGTGGAAATCCTCTGGATTCACCTCCACCACCAAAGATACAAGAAAATGAGAACTACAACATTGTGTGAAACATTCAATATCATTGACTTATGATATCCCACAGTCTAAAAATAATCATATGTTTTTTTTTCCACTGTTTTTCCTTATATTCATAGACCCCTCAAATTAACCAATATACTAATCTTTAGGTTAGGTGGTGTTGAGGGATGGACTAGGCCAGCTAACAGGGTCTTCCTGAATGATCGCGCTCCATAATATGCGTAGGAAGTAGCCTTGTGTATTGTGTAGTAGGGCGGGCTCTGTGGACCTAAGGGCAGGCAGGGATAGGTCAAGAATAGAGATGATAAAAAGAGGGGACTGTTAAAGATGACATCATAGGTACTGTGTAGCTTCCGCCATATTGTATCTAAAGAAGCCATATTTTTATTAATTATCATGTCTATTCTGACTAACTAGCTATGTAACAGTTTGTTCAGTGAAGATGAGCACAACTCAGCACATTCTTGTATTTGTCCTTGTATTCTAGATAAGACCACCAAGCCATATGTAAGCCAGAGTGTACCATTCTTATCTTCTGTAACTCTCTTAAAGGTCACTAATTAATCATCTCAAAACTGTCTATAATGCATATTCATCATATTTGTTATTGTATGATTGTAACCTATTTTTTCTAAACATCTGTAACGTATATAAGCTGATACAAACAATAAACGATAGAGCTATTCTTTTGAAGACCGTGTCTGTGTCATCAATTGAGTTTTAGCCATTACCAGGTATACCTGTGTAGAGCTCTATATCAAATCAGTCTACTCTGGTTAGATGTATTTTATTGCATCTCTCACAGGTGCTCGATGCTCTGGCCGAGCATCCCAAGATACTCGTGTACTCGGCCAGAGCACCGAGCCCAATGTAAGTCAATTAGTGACAGGCTCCGCCCACAGACTTCCGGTTGTAAAACGAGTATTTCTGGGAAAGGTCGGGAGGGTGGGCTTTTTCAAATTGCCGCAGCATACAACACCTTGCTGTGCCCCCCAGAGGGATCCTAACAATCAATCTGCTCTCTGTGAGGTGCCAGCTCACTGTGTGCACTGAAGGGAGCTGTGTATTTGTGTCAAATCGATAGTTACTAGCGAGGAGTCCGAGCATCTCGGCGGTACTCGGTGCTCGCCGAGCATCCCGAGTACCGAGATACTCGTGAGAGTAACGAGTAGCGCCAAGCATACTCGCTCATCCCTAATAATAATGTCACGCAATCCTAGATGCTTGGGAAGTGTCCGACTAGTGATTTAATACAAAATCCAGCATAATGATCTGACTTATTGTGTGTAACTATTGTATATGTATAATAATAATTTTTATTTATATAGCACCAATATATTCTGCAGACAGGGGTGCACCGAGCCCCGCTGCCGCCTGAGCCGCGGCACTGATTACGGGGGGGGGAGGGTGCTGGTGGAGCCTGCCGCCCCTCCTGCAGCGACCGGATCGCCACTGCCGCCTGAGCCGCGGCAGTGATTGCCGGCCGCTGCCGCGAGTACCGGGGGGGTGGGGTGCTTTTGAAGCCTTCCGCCCCTTGTGTGCGTGTCCCCCCGCTGCCCGCCGCTTACCTGCGGTGAGCGGGATGAGCGGCCGGCGCCATGACAGGGGAGGCTCTGTGCATGAGGCGCCGCCCCCTTCTGCACAGCCGCTCCCCCTGCCGGCTGCCGCCTGAATGACAGGGCTCACACTGTCCAATGGACGGTGCGGCCCTGTCTGCAGAGCTTCACAATTTAGAGGTTATATTCAATCAATCATAAGAAACAGTTATCAGAAAATACAATAATTAAAGCAAAATAATAACAGCCCTGCTCATAAGAGTTTACAATCTAACAATGAGGTTGGGGTGACACAAAGTAGAGGTACTTATTTACAATGATGGTACAGTCAACTTGAGGAAATGGGGCATAGATAAGAGCAGCATAAGTTGCCATTATTTTTAATGCATTTGTGTGAGACTAGTGGAACGGATAGGCTATGTATAAATTATAACAATGAGGTTGGGGTGACACAAAGTAGAGGTACTTATTTACAATGATGGTACAGTCAACTTGAGGAAATGGGGCATAGATAAGAGCAGCATAAGTTGCCATTATTTTTAATGCATTTGTGTGAGACTAGTGGAACGGATAGGCTATGTATAAATTACTTTGACTAGGGATCATGATAGGCCACCCTAAAAAGATGTGTTTTTAGGGAGCACCTGAATCTATGTAAGCTGTGGCTAGACCTAATTTCTTGGGGTAGTGCATTCTAGAGAATTGGTGAAGCTCGGAAGAAGTCTTGGAGGCGGGAGTGGGATGTTTAGATTAATGCAGAAGTGAGTCCAAAGTCACTCCCAGAGCGAAGAGAATGAGTGGGATGATATGAAGAGATTTGGGTAGAGAGGTAGGGAGGTGCTGCACTGTGAAGAGCTTTGTGGGTGAGAACAAGCAGTTTGAATTGGTTCCTATAGTGTATAGGCAGCCAGCGCAATGACAAGCATAGAGCGGAAGTGTCTGAGTAACTGTTAGCTAGATATGTGATCTTGGCTGCTTCATTAAGGATGGACTGGAGAGAGGAAAGCCTAGTAAGGGGGAGGTCAATTAATAGAGAAAACCAATAGTCAAGGCGGGAATGAATCAGGGTTTACAGTGAGGGTTTTTGTTGTTTCCACGGTGAAAAAAGGGACGGATTCTAGAGATGTTCTTCAGGTGCAAGTGGCAAGAGCGGACGAGAGATTGTATATATGGGGTAAAGGAAAGATCAGCATTAACCCCTTCATGACCCGGAAATTATTTGTTTTTCATTTTTTGCTCCCCTGCTTCCAAGAGCCATAACTTTTTTATTTTCCCATCAATATAGACATTTGACGGCTTGTTTTTTGCGGGACGAGTTGTACTTTCATATGCAATCATTTATTTTACCATATAGTGTACAGGGAAATTGCTAAAAAATTCTAAATGCAGTGAAATTGCAAAAAAAAGTGCAATGACACGTTTGTTTTTTTTGGTATTTTAGTCGCCATGTTCACTATACGGTAAAACCGACATGACGGGGTGATGCCTCTGATCCGTACGAATTCGTAGACATCCAACATGTATACCTTTATTGGTATCTAGGTGCTGAAAAAAAAAAATTCAGAAGTTTGACAAAAACAAAAACTGACTTTTTGCGCCATGTTCTGCGATCCGTAGCGTTCTCATTTTTCAGGATATGGGGCTGTGTGATGGCTTATTTTTTGCATCTTGAGATAACGATTCTAATGATACCATTTTTGGAGGGATCTGCAGTTTTGATCGCCCGTTATTGCATTTTATAGCAATGTTGCGGCGACCAAAAAAACGGAATTTTGGCGTTTGGACCATTTCTTCCGTTACGGAGTTCACGGCTCTCATTAACAGATTTAATAGGATGATAGATCGGGCGATTCTGAATGCAGTGATACCAAACGTGTATTTTTTTTCTTTTTTTAATACTTTTATTGTGAATGGGGGAAAAGGGGGGTGATTTGAACTTTTACATATTTTTTTTTTTTTCCAGGTTTTTAAAAACTTTATTTTTTCATTGATTCTCATCTGTATTGGTACCTTTACACGCCGCGACGGCAGGCTGGATACATCGCGCTACTTCGCGTGCACGAGCACGCTCAAACGGCTACAAACGGTCAACGCACCCTCTTTACACGCCGCGACAAGGTGCGCTACGCCACGCTACATCTATAGCTAGCTACATCGCCGGGTGTCTCAAGTAGCCAGCTGTAGCGTAGCGTACCATGTTTACACACCGCTCCAACAAGCTACTATGGGCGGACCCGGTGCAGCAGGGATAGCACATAGGCGTGCAACAATCTTGGATTACGAGCCGTCCGTACGATGATAGGACAGCGCAATATCATCAGGATTGGCCAGGCATCGCAGGAGGCTGAGACATCCAGCACGCTCGAGTAATTGTGTAGTGTGACTGGTCAGCTCCTTAAATATCCCGCCCTATGCTGCGACTACCAATCATAAAGCAGGAGCGATCTCCAATGATCGAAGATGGGGCGCTGTAACATGGCGACTGTGTCACGCCTTAAATACATGGCAGCCACATCGCCGGGTGTCCAGAGTTGCCTTCCGTTGCTTCTTTACACGCCGATACAGCTCGCTACAATCGGCGATGTTGCCTTAAGTTTATGAGCAGAGACCATAAACAGATGTATCTGTCGCCGGCTGTAGCGTCGCCTCTTCAGACGCCGCTACTACAGGCTATATGGACGCTACAAGCTACAATTGTAGCTTGTAGCGCGATGTATCCAGCCTGCCGTCGCGGCGTGTAAAGGCACCATATCTCCCAAAATCGTGCACCTGCTGTGGTTGGCAGCACCTGCCAAAAACAGCAAGAAACTGTGCTCTGACAGAATCCGGGGTCTAGCCAGGACCCCGGGCTGTCATGTGAGTGCTGGAGATCCTGCGATACTATCACGGGATCTCCAGAGCAGGTGGGGAACAGCTCGTTCCCTGCGCATCCGCCTTGGATCCCACTGTCAGTGATTGACTGCGGGATCCAAGGGGTTAACAGCGCCGATCGGATCCCGGATCCGATCGGAGCTGTTAGCCCGACATCTCAGCTGATCACATCAGTCTGCTGTCTGCTGTTTGATGAGATCTCCGCGCCGAAGCTCACATCAAACACCCCTTACCCGCCCATGACGTTGTATAACGTCATAGGTCGGGAAGGGGTTAAACATAACACCTTAGAGCAAACAGGGGTGTAATACAAAGAAACCCAGTGCCACATAATGAAGTTATGCAGCTCATATGCTATTTTAGAAACAAATGAGTCCTGCACACAGAGAACAAGTCTGTAAGAACATGTTCACACCGCCAACATATTTGGAGACCAAAAAGCTAAATGCGACCAAAAATAACAGTACACTGCAGTAAAAGTATTAAATGCAAGTGCAGTATAAAAAATAGTATAACAAATACAGGGTACTTAGTCTATCCGTTTTGTTTGCGCAAAAAAAGTTATATCAAGCCACGTCACTAACTTCAAAGTGTACCCATCTCTGACGCGGTCCTAACTGTTGTATTAAAAAACCTGACTAGTGTGTATACTTACCAGTAAGCAGGATCCAGCAAGACCTGTGTCTGAGATGGACTGAAGGCGACGGGGCTCTATGTGTGCAGGGCCCAGAGAAGGGGCGGGAACTTCATCTCTTGCAAAGCAAGAGGCAACTTAATTAGAAACAAATGAGTCCTGCACACAGAGAACAAGTCTGTAAGAACATGTTCACACCGCCAACATATTTGGAGACCAAAAAGCTAAATGCGACCAAAAACAACAGTACACTGCAGTAAAAGTATTAAATGCAAGTGCAGTATAAAAAATAGTATAACAAATACAGGGTACTTAGTCTATCCGTTTTTTTGCGCAAAAAAAGTTATATCAAGCCACGTCACTAACTTCAAAGTGTACCCATCTTTGACGCGGTCCTAACTGTTGTATTAAAAAACCTGACTAGTGTGTATACTTACCAGTAAGCAGGATCCAGCAAGACCTGTGTCTGAGATGGACTGAAGGCGACGGGGCTCTATGTGTGCAGGGCCCAGAGAAGGGGCGGGAACTTCATCTCTTGCAAAGCAAGAGGCAACTTAATTAGAAACAAATTCTAATTAAGTTGCCTCTTGCTTTGCAAGAGATGAAGTTCCCGCCCCTTCTCTGGGCCCTGCACACATAGAGCCCCGTCGCCTTCAGTCCATCTCAGACACAGGTCTTGCTGGATCCTGCTTACTGGTAAGTATACACACTAGTCAGGTTTTTTAATACAACAGTTAGGACCGCGTCAGAGATGGGTACACTTTGAAGTTAGTGACGTGGCTTGATATAACTTTTTTTGCGCAAAAAAACGGATAGACTAAGTACCCTGTATTTGTTATACTATTTTTTATACTGCACTTGCATTTAATACTTTTACTGCAGTGTACTGTTGTTTTTGGTCGCATTTAGCTTTTTGGCCTCATATGCTATTTTGCTGCAGTTTTTCCAATATTTGATAACACTTTTCTCTGCAATCATACATGTAATCATTGAAGTAAAGGTATAATTGCATTCAGTATCCCAGAGCGTGTAAGACACTGGCTTCACTTTATAACCCTAAAACCTGATAATTGGTTCACTTTAAGAATAGAGATGAGCGAACCTGTTCGGGGTTGGAGCTCGGGGAAAATTCTGTCTTCTAAGTGCTAGAGCCGAGATCACTGTGCTCTGGTACGCTTGCTGGTCGGGCCAGCTGCTGGCAGTGTGTGATCGGCTCGCACGGGGGTTAAATCCTACAATGTCATCCTTAGTGTGGTTGGAAAATTAAAAAAGTTAAAAACCGCACCCTCTGTCCCCAGACATCTTTTGATTGTGGCTGGCTGTATGTGGGGGGGGAAGTCGAACAGCCAATCAGTAACTTCTGAGGATGTATGGGATCACGCGCAGGTCCTAAACAGGAAGCACCCGAACATCCAGATGATCTCTCATCTCTAATTAAGAATGCTTTCAAAAATTCACTGGCCTCCTACAGTTGCAATACAATAGAAGTCAAAATAAATGATTTTTTATGCCCAATAATTTATTAAATGCTATCTGTTTTGTGACCTTTTTTTTAATGGTGCTAAATAACAAAAGGGGTAGTGGAATTATGTGTATGTAATTTATTTATATTGTAGTATACATCTAATAAGTACCCTTCATCCATCATATTATAGCTATCGTATTCACATAGGTTACATTAATTACCGACTACGTTCATAAACCTTGCTCTAGAATTTCAGATTGTAGGAGTTTAATAGCAATAAGGTCAAGGTAGGGCCTCCATAATTTTATCCTATATTCACTGACTTAATTTTAAAGCAAATGCAAATGCACTGCTCTACAAATTCCACGGCTACTAAAATTAGGTAAACAGCTATTAAAAGTAATTGGCATATTATTACAGTGTGTAGAGACAATATCATAATTGAGAACATTGCCGCTATCATTACCGAATGAGACTGCATTTAATTGTAATAAATTATATACTTTCAATGTCAGGACATAAATTCATTTATTTATGTTTGAATTTATGTTTGAATTTCTACTCGGCCTTACAATGGATTTTCAATTTATGGTTTTAAAGTGGAATTTTCAAAAATATAAGATAAATTGTAAAAATGGTGTAATTTATTTAAAATTAGTATTGAGGCTCTACATTACCTCATTTATTGCCTTCCAAGGTTTTAAGAACAGGTGATGTAACTGCCCATAGTTGTGACAGCAATTCAAAATGTTGGGTTTGTCTCAAGGGATTTTATTAATGAACACTTCATATCCTAATCCAATAAAACGCAGCAGATCAATTTTATTGTATTTAAACTTAAAGGGATCCTGTCACCCCAAAACGCCTCATAAGGTATTAAAAGATGTCCCTAGAGCATATTAACACTTAGGGTACCTTTACACGCGGATACATTTCTAGGGTGGCTACAGGTAACTTACTGGTTGCAGTGAAATCATGGAGACAAGGTTCTATCTTTTTTTTTTTTTAAACATTATGTTTTTATTGGAAAGTTTTCAGGTACATAAAATAGTAGATGAATATAGGTACATATCCAAATAACAGAATACAATGGGGTACAAAACAATCATTCAAAATACAATAGAATATAACAGTAGGGAACATGTTTCATTAAGACAGACAAGGAAGGGAAAAAGAACTTAGGGAAGTGGTGGAAAGGGGAGGAAGGGGATAGTGTTGGTGGGTCGGCCAGATAACCCGAGATATATGGTTTTGGCTTTGGTAATATTTTTGCTCAAGTAAACTTTATCACGTATTTCTTTACAAATGTGCTTAGGTCGTTATTATTACATTGTTATGCGGCGAGCTCACCCATGTATCCCACCAAGCAATGATTTTCTTACGTTTAGACGCCTCTGATGCCAATACCAATTCGTAGTGTAAATGCAGATTAAGTTGAGAGATTACTTCTTGTATAGTCGGAAAGGAAGGTTTTTTCCAGTGCCTAGTAATGCAGTAACGGGCTGCTATAAGTATATTAGAAATTATTGGTCTTAGGCCTCTTGGTAAGTCCTGAATGTTCAGGCCCAGTAAAGCCATCTGTGGCGTCAAATTGAGGTTGAGTCCAGTGGTTGTAATTATCAATTGGTTTATTTGTACCCAAAAGGAACGAATGCCCGGACAGTGCCACCAGACATGTGTCATGGTTCCCACCTCTCCACATTGTTTCCAACATAAGTTTCCCCCTGATTGGGGAGCCCTTCTAAAACTAGCAATTTTGTCTGGAGTTAGGTACCATCCAAATTGGAGCTTTTTTGCCTGCTCATGATGATTCAGGCAGGATGTAAAAGAGAGAGCGTGTGATGATGCTCTCCTCCATTCCTCCATAGTCGAGGCAAACGATAGTAGTGTCTCCCATTTAGTCATGAATGGGAGTTTCAATTCTGCTTGTACTTCTGACAAGGCCCTGTAAAAGATGGAGATCCCTCCGCTGGCAGCCAACTTTTGTTTAAAGATAGATACAATCTGCGGGAGAGTATCCATCATATTCTCTATTGGTATAACTACAGTTCTAAGAAAGTGTTTTAATTGTAGGTAAGAGAAAATTTCAGTATTTGATAAATTGAATTTGTCTCTCAGAACTGTAAATTGCTGAATTTTGGTATCGCACATCACATCCGTCAACTGTTTAGCGCCTGCCCTCCGCCACTTCGCCAGAGAGAAGGCTGGGGAGTCTATACAGCATTCCACAGCCCTCAACGTTATGTACCTGTACAAACCTTTCAAAAGCGAGCGGCTGACCAGTGACCAAACTCCAAGCACAGCTTGCATGGATTTCAGGAGTAGGTTTCCAGGCCCATGGCGGAGGAGACTCGATTCCAGCAATAGACGAGTAGAACATTGTGGTGCATACCAGGATTCTATTTGTAGCCATAGGGGTAAGGAATTTGTTTCAGAGTTGGTGATCCACCATAATTGTGAAATCTCCAAGTTAACCGCTCTGTAATAAAGGTGTATGTTAGGGGCACCCATCCCTCCCATATTGGTCGGTAGCGTCAATGTTGTGGAGCTAACTCTATGTGGTTTATTTAACCAAATGAATTTGCTTAACGTGGATTGGAAAAGGTTAAGAATCTTTCTGGGAAAATGTATCGGAATGCAACGGAGGAAGTATAATATTTTTGGAAATAGGATCATTTTGGTAATTTGAATTCTGGCAATCCACGATAATAGCATGGGGGAATATGATTGTATCAAAGAGCGCAGTTCTTTAATTAGAAGATCGGCATTTAATTTAACTATATTTTTAGTGTGGGAGATTTGGATACCCAAATATGTAAAGCTTCGGGAGATCCAAATGAAAGGCATCGTATGGCGCATCAGTAATTGATCGTTTGTTGAAATGTTTACCGGGAAGAAGGAGGATTTGGTTAGGTTGAGTTTATAATATGAGGCTGCTGCGAATTCTTCCAAGATATTCATTAAGGCAGGGACAGTTTGTTTAATATGGGTACACGTGAATATCACATCATCTGCATATAGATTGATTTTATGTTCTACTGGTCCTACCCACACCCCGAGACCTCCGCCGTGTTGCGCACTATGGATGCCAAGGGCTCCATAACCAGGGCAAAGATCAATGGAGAGAGGGGACAGCCCTGTCGTGTGCCATTAGTAATGTCAAATTTTGATGATGTAAAGCCAGAGGCACGGACTAAGGCTGAAGGTGATGAGTATAAGGACATTATAGAGTCCCTAAACCTCCCCACTATATGGAACCTATCTAGGACTTCACTGAGGAACCCCCAGTGCACTCTATCAAATGCTTTTTCTGCGTCGAGTGAGAGTAGTGCACCGGGGGCGCCCCCCCTCTATATGATCTCCAACAGATTTATTAGTCTTCTTGTGGCATCCCTGGCCTGACGACCCAGAATGAAGCCCACCTGGTCTTTACCCACTAGGTCAGGAAGTACTTTCATGAGTCGAGTGGCCAGGATCTTGGCGAACAATTTAGTGTCACAATTTAATAAAGCTATCGGGCGGAAGTTGCTCGGGGTTGTGGGGGGTTTGCCTGGTTTGGGGAGGGTAGTGATCACAGCTTGTAGTCCTTCCTCTTTGATTTTACCTGTGTCTTGCCATAATCGAAACATTTTAGTTAAATATGGAATCAATAATTGGGAAAAGGAGTTGTAATATTTATATGTATAGCCGTCTGGGCCAGGGGCTGTGTGCTTTTTAGATGTTTGAATGGCCTCTTGGACCTCTACTTCAGTTATGGGGTTATTTAATTGGTCGATTTGTTGTGGATTCAAAAAAGGTAGAGTGGCCCTATCTAAAAATTTATTAATTATTGTTTTTGTGGGTTGCTGGGTAGTAGAATCTGTTTTTAGATTATATAGAGATTCGTAATACGTTTTAAACTGATCAACAATTTTTATGGGGTGTCTTATTTTAGACCCATTGGAATCCAATAAGTAAGCTATTTTAGTGGTGGCCATGCGTTTGCGGACTCGTCTAGCCAATAATTTGCCCGCTCTATCCCCCATTGAGTAAAATTGGGCTTTAGATCTGGTCATGTCTTTTTGGACTTTAAGTAGAAGCGTAGTGCGGAGTTGCCTACGTGTCTCTATTAACTCGGCTGTTAGAGTTGACGAGGGATGGGATTTTGTTTTATATTCCAACTTTTGGATGCGGGATGTGAGTGAAGTAACTTTGATGGTGTATTGTTTTTTCACCCATGCCGACATCTTTATTAGTTTACCTCTGAGAACAGCTTTGTGTGCCAGCCAAAGCGTTTCCGGGGAAATATTTTCTATGTCATTTAGGGAAAAATATTCTGTTATGAATCCTGATATCTCTTCTAGGTGTGCAGGTGAAGAGAGAAGATATTCATTAATTTTCCAAAGGCCAATGGGGGAGACAGCTAAAGCGTCTTCCATTGTTATTGAAACGGGGGCGTGATCTGTCCATGAAATGGAACCCACATCAGCCGAAAGACACAGAGGGAGCAGAGCAACATCAGTTAAGATGTAATCTATTCTTGACCAAGAGCCAAATCTAGGTGACATATAAGAGTAGTCTCTTTATTCCGGATGGAAGCATCTCCATACATCATAAAGTCCAAATTGTGTAAAAGTAGATCCCAACTCGGCTCTGTATGTTCCAGGTCTGGAGCAGTCAAGTTTTTTATCCGCCGGAGCGTTTAGGTCTCCGGCTATGATTTTTTTCCCTATTGATTGTGGGAGTAGGAGGTCCAGAGTTTGAGTTAAAAATTTATTCTGGCCCACATTAGGGGAGTATAAAGACATTAGAGAATATAATACATTATTTAACTTGCAGTTAATTAAGATGTAACGTCCCGCTGGATCGACTATAGAGGAAATGTGTTCAAAAGCTATTCTCTTGTGAATTAGTATAGCCACTCCCGCTTTTTTGACCTCTGCGGAGGCAAAGAAACTATAAGGATATTGGGTTGACCTCATTCTGTGTACGTCAGCTGCCAGCAGATGGGTCTCCTGCAGGAATAAAACATCATACCTGAGTTTTACAATTTGTTTCCAGGCCAAGGAGCGTTTCTCTGGACTGTTAAGACCATTAACATTTATTGAACCACATGTGATACTCATGGTGGATCAAAGCCATCTAATTGTCGTACTCGAAGATCACTATTGGGCAATCGGCCGACCTGGGGAGGGAGGAGGGGGTAGGAGAGG
Source organism: Allobates femoralis (assembly GCA_033576535.1). Taxonomy (NCBI): domain Eukaryota; kingdom Metazoa; phylum Chordata; class Amphibia; order Anura; family Aromobatidae; genus Allobates; species Allobates femoralis. Next base: position 100,586,017 of record JARQOC010000009.1, on the reverse strand, counting down.
AGGGAGGAAAAAACAGTAGGATAATTAATGCAATAATACATAGCAATAAAAGCATTAACGATCAGAACGCTCAAACAGGTGAAGCCAGTGTGCCTCATATCCACAGTCTCGCGGTCGGGGCCACTGAAAAATAAAAAAAAGAGTGCCAGAGGCAATGCACTCACGGGGCAATAAAATCCCAGATTAGATAGAGTTGTAGAAATAGATAGATCAGGGAACACAGGGGTCAGAGGACAAGAGGAAGTGAGAAACCAGTAGGAGATTTTAGAGTGAAGGTATTTAGAGAAAGGGGGAAGATGTAGTTGTAGTGCGGAGTAGGAATATGCCACAAGATGGCGAGAGTAGGGAGAAGAAAAAAGGGAGATGGGATGGGACTTAGGGAGAGTGTGAGGATGAGTAAGAAAGAGCAGGAAAAGAAGTGAAGAACTCTATCCGGGATTGTTTAGCTCCAGGATATTGAAAAACAAAAGAGTGGTTTCAGGAGCATAAAAGAACAAGAGTTCCCGACCACCCCCGGGTTATCAAGCTGTGCGAGCCATTATGAAATCACACTGTGAACCACTCGGGATCAATTCTAGGTCGTCCTCCTCGGTGTTTCTTTCCATCCAGGCGAGCTTGCATGGTGAGCCTGTCGGAGCCATTCTCAGGGGGAGAGGTCATCAGTCCCCACTGTCTCAGAAGTCTTTCTGCGTGGGCAGGAAGCAAGCAAACATAAGGTTTATCATCCTTTTTGAAGATGAGCTTTGTAGGGAACCCCCATCTGTAAGGAATGTCATTGTCCCTCAAGACTTTGGTGCAGTGCTGGAAAGCTTTACGCTGTAGTAATGTTCCTGGTGAAATGTCCTGATATACTGCAATATGTGCAAATTTATCTGGTAGCTTAGGACGAGCTCTTAGTGCCCTGAGAAAGTCATCTTTCACTTCAAAATAATGCACTCTAGCAAGAATATCCCTGGGCAGGGAGGAATCCAGATTTGATGGTTTTGGGATCCTATGTATCCTGTCGATTTTGAACTCTCTGGGGTCTACTTCAGGTAAAGCTGCAACTAAGAATTCCTGTAGAAAGCTCCGCAGCTCTTTGTTTTGGACATTTTCATCCACCCCCCTCAGCCTCACGTTATTGCGACGTGATCTGTCCTCAAGGTCCAAGTTCTTGCTCTGGATCCTTGCAATATGCTCTTCTAACTGCTCGTTAGTGTCCAGCAGATCATTATGAGAGGTGATAAGCTCAGTGAGCTTCCTTTCTAGTGAATCTGTGCGGGCACCCAATTCAGCCATTTCACCCCGCACCTCCGCCACCATTTGCATCATGTCGGCGTGGAGGGAGACCCGGAGCTCCGCCAGCAGTTCCTTCATGCTGGTATGTGTAAGGGGGATCTCGGGAGCCCGGTTCCCGCCAGCCGCTTCTTGTGATTGCGGACCTCGTTTGGCCGCTCGCGCCGCTCTGGGGGAGGGGGGCGCCATGTTGGAGTCTGAGAGCGTGAGGGGCTGTGGGGCTGCAAAAAAGTCGGAAACCCGCCTGGGTGTTAGTCCTGTGACCGGTTTCGTCTTACCCATCGGTGCAGGAGACAATCCGGTCCTTTGTGTCACCGAGTAGGGCGTCAGAGGAGGCTCGGGATGCTGATTATTGCCGTTTCTAGGCCCGGGTAGTCAGGAGCTCAGAGTTATGCGGCCTCCGCCATTGCCAGTCAGGCCACGCCCCCGAGACAAGGTTCTATCTTGTTGCTGTGTACAAATGGAATACTCTCTCCATGATTTCACTGCAACCAGTAAGTTACCTGTAGCCACCCTAGAAATGTAGCCGCGTGTAAAGGTACCCTTATCCTACACTCCTTTTGGCTCCTACATGCTTCTAGTGAAAATGTATAAAAACTTTATTAAACTCACTCATTAGCGATGTTAATGAGTGGCTACTGTATGCATAGTCACCCAGGCAGGCTCTCCTCCTCATAATATCACGCCTCAATAGGCGTGATCTTCAATACTGATTGAAATGCGCGCCTCCCTCTCTCCTCTGATCCGGCCGGGCTGTAGTGTGTGGCTGTATGATGCGAATCGCGTCATTTCCGGCTTCGGGTGACGTGGGTACACCCGCACCGCTCTATTAGCTTCAAGCCCCGCAATGCGCATGCGTGCTGGAGGCATAATAGAGCGGCGCAGGTGTTACCAACGTCACCCGAAGCCGGAAATGACGCGATTCGCGTCATACAGCCGCACACTGCAGTCTGGCCAGCTCAGAGGAGAGAGGGGAGGCGCGCATTTCAATCAGCATTCAAGATCACGCCTATTGATGCGTAATATTATGAGGAGGAGAGTCTGCCTGGGTGACTATGCATACAGTAGCCACTCATTAACATGCCTAATGAGTGAGTTTAATAACGTTTTTATACATTTTCACTAGATGCATTTAGGAGCCAAAAGGAGTGTAGGATAAGTGTTAATATGCTCTAGGGACATCTTTTAATACCTTATGAGACGTTTTGTGGGTGACAGGATCCCTTTAAGAAATGTTTCAGGTTAGAATTAACAGTTCACAATGTATAAATGGTGTAAAGAAATTGTGGACACTATAGGTCACATCCACTGTTCGAGAGGACCTGGAATATAAGAGATGTGAGGATGTAAAGGTGCATGACTGCTTTATTAGAAAGTGCAAATGTCCATACTTAAACACTATAACCCCTTCACTGAAGCAAATGTTTTAATAAGTCACAAAACTTAGGGGCATCTTGCAGTTGTGCAACTATTTTATGACTTTTGCTATTTTAACATCAGTTCTTCGACTCCACCACGCCTTGTCATCAAATCAGATAAGAATATTGATTGCCTATTTGTTTTTTTTAACTTAAATATTTCAATTTTTGGCTGGCTGATGTATCATTGAAGGATCTACTTTTTGGATTTAGAGCTCCAAAACCTAGAGAGAGAATACAATCATACAGTGAAGGAAATAATTATTTGATCCCTTGTTGATTTTGTAAGTTTTCCCACTGACAAAGATATGAACAGTCTACAATTTTAAGGGTAGGTTAATTGTATTAGTGAGAGATAGAATATCAAAAATAAAATCCAGAAAATCACAGTGTCTAAATTATATAAATAAATTTTCATTTTGAAGAAAGAAATAAGTATTTGATCCCCTACGAACTACTGAGTTCAGGCTCCTACAGATTAGTTTGATGCTCCCAATCAACTCGTTACCTGCATTAAAGACAGCTGTTTTTAATTGTCACCTGTATAAAAGTCTCCTGTCCGCATGCTCAATTAGTCAGTCAGACGCTATCCTCTACAACATGGGCAAGACCAAAGAGCTTTCTAAGGATGTCAGGGAAAAGATCCTAGACCTGCACAAGGCTTGAATGGGCTACAAAACCATAAGTAAGGCACTAAGTGAGAAGGAGACAACTGTTGATGTAATAGTAAGAAAATGGAAGAAATACAAAATGAGCGTCAATCAACATTGAATTGGGGCTCCATGCAAAATCTCACCTTGTGGGGTATCCAGGATAAAGAGGAAGGTGAGCGATTAGCCTAAAACTACACGGTGAGAACTTGTTAATGATCTCAAGGCAGCTGGGACTACTGTCACCAAGAAAACCATTGATAACATATTATGCCGCAATGGATTAAAATTCTGCAGTGCTCGCAAAGTCCCACTGCTCAAAAAGGCACATGTACAGGCCAATCTGAAGTTTGCCAATGAACTCCTTGGTGATTCTGAGACTGATTGGGAGAAGGTGCTGTGGGCAGATGAGAAAAAAATGAGCTCTTTGGCATGAACTCAACTCACCATGTTTTTAGAAAGAGAAATGCTGCTTATGATCCAAAGAACACCGTCCCCACTGTCAAGCAAGGTGGAGGATACATTATGTTGTGAGCGTGTTTCTCTGCTAAGGCCACAGGACAATGGATGGAGCCTTTTAAAATCCTAAGTGACAACCTCCTTCCTTCCACCAGGACATAAAAAATGGGTCTTGACTGGGTCTTCAAGCACGACAATTACCCAATTTATACAGCCAAGGCAACAAAAGAGTGGCTCAACAAGAAGCACATTAAGGTCATGGCGTGCCCTAGCCAGTCCCCAGACCTTAATTCCATAGAAAACATATGGAGGGATCAGAAGTTCTGAGTTGCCATGCAACAGCTCCAAAATCTTAATAATTAAGAGATGATCTGCAAAGAGGAGTGGACCAAAATTCCTCGTGACATGTTTGCAAACTTCAATGTAGGATAAAGACAGGCTCACGTGTCTTTTGGATGGGTGCTCCAGCAAAAATTGGTAACAGTCAGCTTAAGGTATCTGGGCACACACGGTTTTGAAAAAACTCCAAGTACAAGTTTGCAAGTGAAAAAAAGGTGTCCTCTTTATTGCCAACAGTATCATACACAGGTCCCAGCGTTTCGGCCGTCCCCGGCCTTTATCAAGGGTCTAGTTACAAAGATTCGTCAAACGTAATGACACAGGTATTAATATACTAAGCAAGGCATATACAACAAGCGTTGCTGATGTGAATCTCTAAGTGGATTTACAAGTATCTTTACAGTAGGTGAGTGTTTGGACTATGGGCGGTGGAGGAATGTGCAGGCGTGGCGTGATCAGGATGGTGTGGTGACGAGAGGAGTGAAGAGAAGAGGTCAGATGAATTGAGGTGAAGAAGCTACATGATTGACATTGAGTATACTGGCCAAGGTATTTACAATGGACAAGGGTCTAAATGTTGTGGTAAATAGGTAGTTATCGTGTAGACACTGGGGCTGAGCTCTAGGAGGAACGTTAGTCAAACAAGTAGGAGGAAGTTCTTGTAAGAGACTGGAGGATGGTGTTTTAAGAAGAGAAGAAAAAAAGTTGTTATTACGAATTCAAGATTGTACATCACATCATATTCTAAAGAAAAATAACAAAGGATAGTCTATAAAATTTAGGAGAAAATCAGATAGCCATGTCTTTAGTATATCTCACAGAATAGAGATAAGAGTCTAGAAGTGTAAAAAGGTTGGAAACCATAGTACTGTCAGTGAAGGGTCACGTATAGCCATTCCAGTATATAGGTCTAAAGGTCAACTAGGAGGATCCCTCAGGGTGGGGAGTAAGGATTATGAAGATTGAGCACAGGTGAAAGGGAGGATAATCAAAGAAAATTGTGTATAGTCAAAGACTGTGGGGAAACATACTGATGGCTGTGGTGGATCTGGAAACAACCAGGATTTTTTTAAGACCTCAATAGTCCACAGTATTATGGATCTGCACAGAAAAACTAAGTTAAAGCTGAAAAAAATATATGTAATATCATGTAGCAACTATCTGAGTGCCATTTATACCTACCGTATATGGTCTCCTCAAATCAGGATGTTCAAGAAACGTCTGCTGATTAGATGTCAGTAGGGATCTGCCTAAGGTAAAAGGAGTGTAAAGAGAGGGTTGGAGACAGGTAATTACAGAGATTCGTCCTAGACCTCAGTCCCCGTGTCTACACGGTAACTACCTATTTACCATGACATTTAAGGCCCAGTCTCACAACGACGCATCAGCGATCTCGATCCCGATAGCAATGTGCAGAGATCGCTGGTGCGTCATTTACACATCGCTGGTAAGATCTCAAACAGGCATCTCACCAGTGATGTGAAAAACGACGCACTAGCGATCCAGAATTATACCAGAATTATAGCAGCGTGCGCTGCCTAGATACCCGCAGTTTACCTTGGAGACCAGCCTGCTCACGCTTACCGCAGGCTGCCAGCGGGAGCAAGACATCGTGGAAACGATATTTAAATCGTTTCCACGATGTCTTTGGTCCATTGATCGCTGGTGAGTCTGGCTGTGTGACAGCTCACCAGGAATCATCTGTCAATGTCGTCAGCGATCAGATCGCTGACGACATTGACGGTGTGACGGCCCCATGAGTCTGCTGAGCTGTTCTCACATTCTGTTCCATGGGCATCAGAGGTCTGTTCAAAATATTCCCAAAATCAAGAGGAGAAAAGCATTTGCACTGAAGACCAAAATCTTTTGGAGTTGGATCCAGGGACGAACAAAGGATGGTCTGAGCAGAATCCAAACCCTCATCACCAGACATTAACTACCGGTGATGTAGGTAATAATGATGAGACTCAGATACCTGAGGTGCACCTGCGTTGTACTGTGCTGTAAGGGCAGAAAAAGGAGAAGGGTGATTCTCAGAGCAAGGAGTTGGACAAAAGAGAGGATGATGATGAGATTCGATATCCCACTTCCAATCAATCCAGAGTCATGCAGCTGAGTACCTCAGCAGAGGAGGTGGTCGAGGGGGTTAGGTCCCCACACAGAGACTGAATGCTGCAACAAGAACAAGCACTGCATCCTCAGCCACAGCTCTGCCTCGGGATATTAGTGGTCAAAGGTCTGCAGTTCTCATGGGCAGCATGGGTTGCGTAGCCTGGTCTTTTTTGAGACCACAAAGAATGACCCAACTAACATTATTTGTAAATTTGTCACGGTGTAGGGAATAATGATAAGAGAATGGCAGTTACAGGTAGGGTGACCAGGAAAGACTAGTCTGACCCTAGTCTAAGAACCCTGAATGGCCCTGATCCTGAAGGTCTCTCTGATGGTGAGAAGGTTCGGGCCTCCAGCCTCTCCCTAAAACTCCTCCACCAGCCCTGCACTATTCCCCCCTCACTTTCCTCCACATAACTGGGATACAGCAACTCCAAAGGAAAGGACATCATCCACACAAACACAAAGATCAGCACAGCACGGCTTCCAGGCATAGAGTGAGACTCTATCAGCAGCACCAGGGCCCAGGGCTCCCTCCCCTGGAGTACACAGCAGGAACCACCGTCCCTCCCTGGCCCCTCCTCCTGGAACGACACCTAGACCCACCATTAATCTGAGGCATAGTCTAGACTCCACCCCCTCTTCCAGGCTCACTCCCATTCACTACTGGACATGGGGTAGGAGTTAGAGCAACCAGTACGGTAGAAATAGTTGTAGTGAGGCAATTATTCACCATGAGCCAGAGCAAAGCCAAAATCCATCAAATTGACCCCTGCTCTGCTATCGACCAGAGCTGGCACAGTCTCGGTCTTACCATCCACCACCACCTTGGCAGACAGTGTGAATGGAGACTTAGCGAGGAAGGAAAGATAAACTCTCTGGTCATCTCCATGAACATGGAGTCAGGGAAGGCTGTGTGCAATAACAATGCAAACCTGGTAGAAGCCCTATGAATGGGTTAGCTTAACACATGTCTTGCATGTTTCATGTCTTCAACCTGGTTGTACAGCAATTCCTATGCTTCTATCCTGGCCTGGATGAGCTGCTGCAGATGCCTTAGTTGCTGAATGCTCACCTCTTCCATTTGCACCCCACGGCTCATTGACTAGCAGCACTATTGAGATCTTTTGGACAATCTGTTAACCAATTGATATGTGATGTGGCAACACGGGGGAATTCCTGTCTGCTCAAGTTGCAGCAACTGTAAAAGCAGTGACGAGCCCTGGTGCTGTACGTCATCAAACATAGAGTGAATCAAGGCGAGTAAAAGGTGGTGCAAATGATGCTTGCAGAGTGGGTACAGATCAAGGACCTCTGCATCCTTCTGCGCAGTTTTGAAATGGCTACTATAATGGTTAGTACTGACAAAGCCATCATCAGCATCACTAATCTGGTCATCTACATGCTGAAGCAAACTTTGAAATTAGGTTTTGGTCCCAAAAGGAAGAGGAGGAAGAAGAGGAGCATGCTGAAGGGATTCCAATATCTCTAAGGTCCGGACTCTCATTGCACAGCCAGAGGGCAAGACAGGGTGAAGTAAAGTGGCAGCGAGGGGCTCATCGTACCAGACAAACTGTTAGTGAAAGTGCAAGAGCCATTGAACAAATGGAAGAGGACAAGGATGAAGAAGTGAAAGGCACAGAACAGTTAGGAGATGAAAAATAAATTATTCCCCTTTCTGTTTGCCGAGGTTGGCGAGAGAAAACAAGAAAGAAGCTCAATTTTTACCCTTCCACCAACACAACAAGTACTTGGGCCTCATGGGTGCATCAGATACATGAGTGCCTTGTTGTACTATCTGCAACATGATGTCTGTACTGTTAGGATTCAAATTAGAAATGATTACTGAGTTGCCACACTTTTAGATCCACAGTACAAGAGTAAATTTAGTCAGATGCGTCCCACCCTGGACAGGGACATGCACTTGGTGGAGTATCAAAAAATGCTTGTAGATAATTTTAGGACTAGTTTTCCCCAACATAGCAGTGAGGAACAAAATACTCATTGTAGATTTACACTTCCAACGTCAAGTCGTCATCATAGAAACATTAGCAGCAGCAGTATAACTTTCAGAAGCAATTTCTGGTGACCGATTTTTTAAACCAGCCCCTCCACCAGCAGAACTGAGTACAAATCTTTCTAAGTGAACAACTAGAGAGAATGGTGCAGGACTTTTGAGCTCAATATTCATGCCATCAGAGGGAGGAAGTTGGACACTTTTGAATTTTGGGCTCCAAAATGGAGGAGTGGCCTGAGTATGCCAGTCATGCACTGGAGGTTTTGTCATGCCCAGAAGCCAGCATTCTCTCAGAACATGTCTTCAGCGCTGCTGGTGGTGTCCTGATGGATAAGCGCATCTGGCTGTCCCTGAAAGTGTAGCCCACCTAAGTTCCATCAAGACGAACAAGTCATGGATCTCCAAGGACGTTTCCACCACATTCGCAGACTTAGCAGACTAGGCGATGGTGTACTTTTCATTGTGCTGCATTGATATCGCCATTATGCAATTTTTATTCTGGGTCAGTTGATGCCACTTTAGTGGTGACTAGCCCTAATTTTTTGAACTGTGGCAACTATTAATGGAGTCTCTTTGTTGTGTGTTTCCAGAATGTAGGTGAATTTTCTGAGCATGATGCCTACACCTGTTCCTCATCGTCCAGTTCCTGATGAATGGTAAAGCGTGAACTGCTGAGCCAGGCTTTGTCCCAGGCATCCATAGGGTGGCATGATAAAGATGTCTATTTTCCTGGTGTCTGCCCTTAATTATCACTGTTTTTGCAGCTTTTGGCCCCCCGAAAGCGTTTTCTATGCCCTTGGTTGTGTCTGCCATTAAATTCAATTAATTTTAGGGTTTTAGCGAACTGTTCTCCGAACTATTCGTCAAACAGCTGAAAGTTCATCAAACCGAAATGAACTTCTAAAGGTTTGCTTATCTCTAGTTCTTACCTGCCCACCATAATCACGAGTTTTTTAAACCCAGAGAGAGACATTAGCTTAGGTAGGGACCCATTAAAGAGATACGCCATAACATTGGCTACTATACTCACATAAAACCGACCTTTTTTATATGCTAAGTATCTCTATTTGTTCTTTTTTTATATGTATTTCCTTAACAGTAATGCATGTCTATATTTGTATATTCATTGTTTGTATGCCTCAGTATTTCAAAGTGCAACTGTCTCTTTATTTGTTCTTGCTAAAAGTGGCGTAACTTCAGGCCCAGGGGCTCCGGTGCAAAAGCTCCAACAGGGCCCCCAATTATTGCAAATCTTTAATAGTATTAGTATTTTTCTATAGGCCAAAGGGACTTTTGGGACCCCCTAGGCTGCAGGGCCCGGGTGCGATCGCAAACTGCTTGCTACATTTGTAAAATATTTATTACCGTCTTATTTTATGAGTTGATAAGGAAAGAAGAACATAATGCATGTTGATGGTAAAACAAAAATTGTATTTCCATTGTTTAATCATTCTATGTGTTTTTTCAAAATTCTTTTGAGACAAATTGTGTAAATGGTATAATGACTATTGGGTAGAAGAATGAAGTCATCCATCCAATTTTTCTTGAAAGGTACAAATTAAATAACAAGATTCAAGTTTCATTGTGAAAATAATGTCTGGGGCAGTAAATCTCATTTGAAGGTGCTACAGAAACCCATTTACACATGAGATTAGGAGTGACTTTTGTGCCTGTAAATAAGTACAATGATGATTGTCATGCCTTTACACCAAATACACCGAGCAAGAGAATATTAGTGGCCAGTTAAACATCATCTTAATGGATTCATGTAAGAGCCATTCTGTTTAATACCTTATTTGTGTTGTACTCTATTCATTGATCTTCTGTCCAGATATTATATTTAGTTTTACTCTTTCTTAATGTTCAGATTGGGAATCTAAAGGGAAATCATTGTTATAGAAGCTTACGATTTATGATAATAATGACCTTTCGAGCCCTGCATTTCAGGCTAATGGAGGATATAATATTTTTATGCTAATTTGTGTTTGATTCTGTAAACAGCCTTTTGGAATGGAAAACTTGAAATTAAACCTGAGTTTTACAGGAATCGGAAGCAAAAAACAAGATATAAGGAAAAGAAAACCTGTCAGCCTTGCTATCATGTAGCATGTTTATTCTAGTAGGTTATGGGAAGAGAGGACTTGTGATTTCTATAAATTTTATGAATTCCTCTTTTGGTCATGTACAAATAGTTCCTTATGTGTTTAGGTAAAATTCCAAGCAAAATGATTGGAAAAAAACACATCAGGTTTGCATTCTATATTCTATAAACTATAATATAACATCATTTTTTGACCGTTTAGACGTACCCCAAATTTAAAGGAGGCAGTATATGCGCAGATTGAGATCTTGGCTCCTCGAGGTCTCAATCTGCACATGCGCCACCTCCACAGCTATTTCTCTGAAGTCCATCACATCTATCACCGTGAGATTAATGGCACTCACCCTGCACCACCTCTACACCCCCTCCTCCCAATCTAGGGCTCACAGCATTACCCCCACTCATGCTACCACCAACTTCCTGCACTAGCAACCCTGCCTCCTGTGATCCCGTCACCGCCGTATCTCCCGGTAAACTATATTCGAACTATAAGAGGCATCCCCATTTTGCTCCAATTTTGGGGGAGAAAAATACATCTTATTGTATCAAAAATATGACAATTCATTATATTTGTATATAGTGTCTACATATTTGTAGTGATATATCAGAAGTTATTTACGTTTCCACAATCCCAGATAAGTGTACCAGATGAAACATATTTAAGTTTGGTATTTTTGTAAAAGCAATGATATTCAGGGTCAGATTCAGGGATTAGGCCAGTGACTGAAGCCTTACAGCACTAGAGATCGCTTAATGAGTTACACATTTCCTTATAATTTAAAAAAAAGTAATTATTATTCTCCAAATGCAGTTTAATTCCCACACAAAGAATATTAGGTATTACATGGACATTTCCAAAACTGAAGTCATAGCCTCAAGTTGTCCTGTACATGCAATCAGTAAAATATTCACATTTTCTTATAATGTACCCTTCCTTTCTAATGACTTCCCCCAAATAGCCCATGTATATTCAGAGTATGAGCACATGTTCAGTATTTGCAGCAGAAAAATTTGCAGCGAAATCTGAAGTGTCTAGCAGGAAAAACATTTTGAAATATCCACATGGAAAACGTGGAAAAAAAAGTGACCAAAAAATGCAAAGCTTGACCATGCCATAAAGAGGACCTGTCACCCCCATGGTGCTTTCAAAACTGAAACTACTGAATGCAGCGTGTCTGCTACATTCAGGGAAGCTGTGTACTAAGACTCTAGCCCCCCTGTACCCCAAAAAAACACTTTATAAACTTTACAGTTAAAAGGTCCCGTGGGTCGGGTCTGATTAAGACGTTCTCACTGCTGGCACATTCCCCCTGCCTCCTCCTTGTGTGTTCCACCCCCTCTATGTGTCTGCCACCTCCTCCTCTTCTTCTGGGTCTGCCCTCCTCTTCTGCTACGGCTCCGTGTGACATCATGCACATGTGCTTAACAGTTGCCAGACCCCATCACCCCAAGCGCTGTGCACCTGCGTGACATCACACGGAGCAGGAGCAGAAGAGGAAGGCAGAGCTAAAACAATAAGAGGCAGTGGCAGACACAGAGGGGGCGGAATACACAATGAGGTGGCGGGTAGGACCCTGCCAGTTACGAGGACCTCTTAATCAGATCCAACCAACGGGAATTCTTAAAGAGGACCTGTCACTAAAGCAGGCATGGTGATCTAATTACAGCACTGGATACAACATGTCTGCAGCATGCAGGCAAGGGGTCCCCCAGCACTTGAGCAGCCCTGTACCCCGAGATAATACACTTAGAAAACTTACATGCTCCAGCCACTAAGGAGGTGGCTAGGGGCTGCAGCCAAGGGCAGATTCACACTCCCTGCATGTTTAATCTGCCCACCGCTGCCAATCATTCTCTCCCTCTCCAGCAGCATTTAAACAGAGTTTTTTTTTTCTCTCCCAGAAATGTCCGTTTAGCCCCGCCCCTGAGGGACAGGGCTAAACGGATGGGGGGGTAAGAGAAAAAAACCTCAGTTTAAATGCTGCTGGAGAGGGAGAGAATGATTGGCAGCAGTGGGCAGATTAAACATGTAGGGGGTGTGAATCTGCCCTTGGCTGCAGCCCCTAGCCACCTCCTTAGTGGCTGTAGCATGTACGTTTTCTAAGTGTATTATCTCGGGGTACAGGGCTGCTCAAGGGCTGGGGGACCCCTTGTCTGCATGCTGCAGACATGCTGCATCCAGTGCTGTAATTAGATCATCATGCCTGGTTTGGTGACAGGTCCTCTTTAACTGTAAAGTTTGCAAACTGTTTTTTTCGGGGTACAGGGGGGCTGGAGCCTTAGTACACAGCTTCCCTGCATGCAGCAGACACGCTGCATTCAGTGGTGCTTTCACTTTTGAAAGCACCAGGGGATGACAGGTTCTCTTTAGGGATGAGCGAGTATACTCGATACTATTCGGTACTTGCTGAATAGTATGGTATTCGGGCTATTCGTTACTCTGCGAGTATCCTTGCGATTACTCGCAAAGTAACGAGTACAATGTAAGTTAATGGGAAATGCGAGTAATTCTTCTGCTGCCAGACCCTATAAAGAGGTCTAGCAGCAGAGGAAAAGGCTGTAATGACCACATAATTGTTTAAAAGCCAGCGATAAAAAGCTGCCAGGTTTTAAACAATGATGTAACCCCCTACTTGCATCCACGCAGCCTCCCATACCAATGCTCCACTCCCCCCGCCGCCTACCCACCCGATGCTAAGTTAGGGCAGGGCGGGGAGTGCAGCACAAGTGAGCAGGGAGCGCAGGAGCTGGGCAGGGAAGCTAGCGGTGAGAAAACCTCACCGCCTGCTTTCCCTGTCTGTGCTGCGCTCCCCGCTCACTGATGCCCCCTCCCCGCTGCCTGGTACTTTGCTCCCCACCCAGTCCTAACTTAGGATCAGGTGGGGAGGGGGCATCAGTGGAATTTGTATCCAGCTGGATACAGCAGGCAACACAATAATATAGGGGAACCCCTTTTTCTTATTATAATTGCCGTAGGCACTTCCGTGTCGGACCCCGAAAAGACCGGTGCTTTGTCCCTCTGTGACGTCACCACGTGCGAGCAATGGCCGCGAAGCGGCCATTGCGAGGTGCTGGCCGAAAATCGAACCAGAGGCTCGGCCACAAAGTTAGCGATTTACCGCTCATGTAGCGCGAGCAATGGCCGCGAGGCCATTGCGAGTCGCTGGCCAAGTTAGCCATTTACCGCTCATGTAGCGCGAGCAATGGCCGCGAGGCCATTGCGAGTCGCTGCCTGAGCCTCCGCACCTGCCGCAAGTCCCCCTATACTTTCTATGGGGATTACCGCAACCGCGCCGCAAGTGTAACGTTTATGCGGCAAACGCGGCAGATGCGGTTACACTTGCGGCGCGGTTGCGGTAATCCCATAGAAAGTATAGGGGGACTTGCGGCAGGTGCGGCAAGTGCGATTTTGCACTTGCGGCAAGTGCGGCCGCGAAAAAAAACGCAGTCGGCCGCGGTTTTTTTCGTGGCCGCACCTGCCGCAAGTGCAAAACCGCACTTGCCGCACCTGCCGCAAGTCCCCTATACTTTCTATGGGGATTACCGCAACCGCGCCGCAAGTGTAACCGCATCTGCCGCGTTTGCCGCATAACCGGTACACTTGCGGCGCGGTTGCGGTAATCCCCATAGAAAGTATAGGGGGACTTGCGGCAGGTGCGGCAAGTGCAGTTTTGCACTTGCGGCAAGTGCGGGCGCTAATTAAAATAAAAAAGATTAATCTAATACAAATAAATTTAATTAAAATAAAAAATTAATATACAAATAATAAAAATAATAAATAATAAAATAAATCAAAATTAAAAAAATAAATAAATAAAATAAAAATATATATAATTAAAATATTAATAACATTAACTAATTTTAAGAAAATCAAATTACTCAAATAAAAAAAAATTCAATTAAAATAAAAAAAATAATAATATTATAAAAATATTAAATAATAAATAATTACAATAATAAAATAATAAATAATAATAAGAAAATATTCCATATAAAAATTCATAACATTAACTAATTCTAATTAAAAAAAACAAATAAATAAAATATTCATAACATTAAGTTATTCAAAAAAAATGTAAAAAAAAAAAAAAAAAAAAAAAAATAATATAGCTACTATAATCTAATTAACGCACGTTCTAGAATCCCGATGCATTTGCATCGGGCTCACAGCTAGTTATTTCATAAATTTCATAAAATAATAATAAAAAAAAAATGCATGGGGCTCCGCGCGATTTCTATGTCCAGCCAGGTACAGCTAGGCAGCTGGGGGCTGTAATCCACAGCGTAGGGAGGCCCAAGCCTTCTGGGCACCCCCAGCTGCGAATGGCAGCTCGCAGCTGCACCAGAAGATGGTGCGTTCATTGAAGCACCATGAACCCAACTCTTCCAGAGCCCTGGTGCGGTGGCTCACTGGGTAATAAAGGGGTTAGGGCCAGCTTTTTCTTTTCAGCTGGCTCTAAGCCTGAAATTCATGGGGTCACACCAATATTAGACATGCCCCCCATGAATTTCTAGTAAATGGTTTAAACTAAAACACCGAGAACATTTTTTTAATTAGAAATAAAACAAAAAAACCTATTAGTGACTCTATCTTTAAGAAAAAAAAATCCTAAATTAGGACCAGGTGGGAAGCGAAGCACCAGGCAGCAGGGAGGGGGCATCAGTGAGCGGGGAGTGCAGCACAGACAGGGAAAGTCGGTGGTGAAGTCTTCTCACCGCCAGCTTCCCCGCCCGGCTCCTGCACTCCCCGCTCACTTGTGCTGCACTCCCCACCCGGTCCTAACTTAGTATCGGGTGGGGAGGCAGTGGAGGGAGAGGAGCATCAGTATGGGAGGCTGTGGGGAAGCGAGTAGGGGGCTACATCATTGTTTAAAACCCGGCGGCTTTTTACCGCCGGCTTTTAAACAATCATGTGGCCATTGCAGCCTTTTCCTCTGCTGCCAGACCTCTTTATAGGGTTTGGCAGCAGAGGAATTACTCGCATTACTCGCTTCCCCATTGATTTACATTGTACTCGCTATACTCATAATGAGTACCGAGTATCGGGACCTACTCGTTACAAGTATAGCGAGTCCGAGTATTTCAGTACTCGCCATCAATGCCAAAATCAAAAACCAACACTGCTCTTGCAGGATGCCGTCAGACACCACTATGTAAAGCAAGCTCCAGGATGATAAAAATCACCTCTACCTACAATAAAATGTGGGAGGTGACCTGCCATGCACATAATGGGCTTGCTTAGGACACAATTCACAGTGATACAAATGATGCAGAGTGTCTGAAAGCTACCCATTGGCTCTGCCACCTAACCAATGGGCCGCCCAGTACGATGCTTCTGCACTGCTAGATGAACGACACCCCATGGGGCACAGCTGCACCCCGAAAATGATAAAAGAAAGTGCAAAAAAGTTTTTTATGTGATAACCAATAAACCTTATAGATGAGGTATTGGTTCATGCATTGGCCAAGAAACTGAGGGTACAGTTACACGACACAATATTGCATGCAATTTCACTGGCAATTTGCTGGTTGCAGTGAAATCATGGACACATTGTTCTATTTTGTTGCTGTGTACAAATAGAACAATATGTCCATGATTTCACTGCAACAAGCAAATTGCCAGAAAATTGCTAGCAATATTGCCGCGTGTGACAGTATCTTTAGGGTAGCTTTACACGTCGCAACATTGCATGCAATTTCACTTGCAACTTGCTGGTTGCAGTGAAATCATGGACACATTGTTCTATTTTATTGCCGTGTACAAATGGAACAATGTGTCCATGATTTCACTGCAACCAGTAAGTTGCAAGTGAAATTGCATGCAATGTTGCGACTTGTATAGGTACTCTTAAGCTCCTGATCCACGTCACGGATGCTCATGCTCATGAGTCCTAACAAATTATGTACCAAAACGTCTGAGAAAAAGCAGCATTAGAAAAACTTACCATCAATGCCAAAATCAAAAACCAACACTGCACTTGCAGGATGCAGTCAGACCCCACTATGTAAAGCAAGCTTCAGCTAATGTTTTTTGTTTATCACATAAAAAATATTTTTTGCACTCCTTTATAATTTTCGGGGTGCAGCTGGGCCCCATGGGGCGCCGTTCATCTAGTGGTGCAGAAGCATCGTACTGGGCAGCCCATTGGTTAGGTGGCAGAGCCAGTGGGTAGCTTTCAGACACTCTGCATCATTTGTATCAGTGTGAATGGTGTCCTAAGCAAGCCCATTATGTGTATGGCAGGTCACCTCCCACATTTTGTTGTAGGTAGAAGTGATTTTTTATCAGCCTGCTCCTTGTGCTTGCTTTACATAGTGGGGTCTGACTGCACCCCGCAAGTCCACTGTTGGTTTTTGATTTTGGCATTGATGGTAAGTTTTTCTAATGCTGCTTTTTCTCAGTAGTTTTTATTTCAGTACTCGCTCATCCCTAGTTCTCTTTCAATTTTGTCACCTATTTGCTACCAGGAATGCATTTCAGTAGTACTTTATTTAGGTTTTAGGAAGCTGGGCCAGCATTTGTGAAAAATACCCTGAAAGTTAGAAACTATTTGTCCAAAGGTCTAGAAAAAGTCCTCAAATGAATTGTGAGAGTCAATTAAAGTTAGGCCCCCTTCACACTGCATGATTTCACTGATCAGTGTCCATCAGTGTTTGGGTGCCAAAACCAGGATTGAAACTTGCAGAGAAAAACTACAATTGAAAGATTGACACCTGTTCTGAGTTTTGGAGACACTCCTGATTTTGGTACACAAAGACTGATGGACACTGATCAGTGAAATCATGCAATGTGAAGAGGGCCTTAGGCCAGCTTCACACCATGGCCAGATCTGATCCGGGGCTTTTAGGGGTGAACCTGACAGCCCCGGACGGAATTTGGATACAGAACCGGAGGGCCAATTATGCCCTCCGGTCCGGTGTGCAGCCGGATGGCTCATTGGCAGCCACTGATAATTCAAGATCCCTGCCGTCCTGAACTGTCAGCAGGGGTCAGCTCCGTGCTGCTGAAGTTCAGTGTGGCTCCAGTGCAATCCGGCGCCATAGACCCCCATGTTAGGTCACACCGGATCGGGAGGATCCGGGAGCATCCGGGAGGATCAGCTTTTTCCCCGGACCCAAAAATGCTGCATGCATACTATGGGGCTGAAATCCGGTACTGGGCTGTCAGGTTCACCCCTGACAGCCCCGGATCGGATTGCACCGTGGTGTGAAGCCGGCCTTAGGCTGGTTTCACACTGCAGTTTTTTCCCTGATCAGGTTCGATCAGGTTTGTGTGCCAAAACCAGGAGTGTCTCCAAAACTCAGAACAGGTGTCAATCTTTCAATTCTAGTTTTTCTCTGCAAGTTCTTCTCCTTGTTTTGCCACACAAACCGGATGGACACTGATCAGGGAAAATCATGCAGTGTGAAACCATCCATATGAGGCTAGTGTACTAAGAAGGATAGGAAGAAACTCTTGCAAGACAAGATTGCAAGTGATGAAGAATGGCACATTGTAGATAACCCGTATCAAATTAAAGTCAGCCTGTGTGAAGATTGCATTAAATGTATAACATACTTTTAGGATTACACTTTATAGTCGTTAAAAGATAATTTAAAGAATTTATATATTATATAGGGATGAGCGAGTACTGAAATATTCGGACTTGCTAGACTCGTAACGAGTAGGTCCCGATACTCGGTACTTGTTACGAGTCTAGCGAGTCCAATGTAAGTCAATGGGGAAGCGAGTATTGCGAGTAATTCCTCTGACCTCCAGCGGGGAAGCCAGTAGGGGGATTCAGCATTGTTTAAAAGCCGGAGGCTTTTTGCCGCTGGCTTTTAAACAATAAAGGGGGAATTGCAGGTTTTTCCTCTGCTGCCAGACCTCTTTATAGGGTCCAGCAGCAGAGGAATTGCATTTCCCATTGATTAACATTGGACTCATTACTCTGTGAGTAATGACAAGGAAACTCGCAGTGTAACGAGTAGCCCGAGCACCCTACTATTCGGCGAGTACCAAATAGTAGCGAGTAGACTCGCTCATCCCTAATATTATATAATAATACATAAATTATTACTTTATAGTTTTTTCTGTGGTTCCCCTTAGGAAGAGGTCCATTAAATGCTTTGGAAATAGACTACAATTTATTTTTATATACTTGAATCCTGTGCAGTGCAGCAGACTCGCATTTCTTCTTTTGCTAGGTCATTTAAAGAACAATAGTGGCCTAGCAGTAAAGCCAGGGTCACACATTTGTTTTTTGTTTTTTAAACCAGATCCGGTTTTCAGCTTTTAAAAAGCTCAAATCCGGATCAGGAAACGCTCCTCATAGGAGCCTATTATAAAAACCGGATTGCTTCACAAGCAATCCGGTTTCCGCCTCCAGCTCTGCAGCCTGTGTGAAAAATCATGCAGGCTGCAGTTTTCGGAGCGGTTGTAACATCCGCAATGCGGGAACCGGATTGCTCAGCGTGTGTAATCCTGAGCAATGCTGTTACTGCATATACTTTGCTTATCCCGGCTGCCACCAGGATAAGCAAAGTATTTTGTGTGTGTTTAAACATTTAATTTTATTAGTAAATGTTTCTATAATGTCTCTAGGGGATGCCCACTCCCCCTAGAGACGTTCCACCCACTCAGGTGGGCATATAATGCTTTATTCACTTACGTACAGCAGCCGGCTCCTGTCAGCTGCTGTACAGTTTTATCAATGAAGGCATCGGGCTCCTCTGAGAGCAGCGCGCATACTATAGCTATTGTAGCTATAGTTTGTGTGCCGTCAGAGGTTCTGAAGCCATTTACAGTAGATCTATGGGCAGTTGAGTGTAGCTGCTGGAGATGCAGGAGTGAGGATATGATGCGAGTACTGTGTGATTAGGAGAAATGAAACACCTGTTCACTCCTATCCTTAAGCGATTATGAGTGATAAAGCATAGAAAGGCTGCACCTTATACAGAGAACTTTATACAGATCCCCACTGCTAAGAAACTCTCAGGCTGGCTTCTCACCATGGTTTTTGCCATCCTGTTCTATTTGTTTTTAAAAGAACAGAACAAGATCATTGTTAGCCTCCTATGTATCCCTATGGTGCCGGATTGGTCATAAATGACCTTTTTTTTTTGTGAATTCAGTTCTGGATTTATTTCCGTCCTATTTTCTCCCTGCCCCAAAATCAGAGATTGCTCCGATTTTGGGCTCCGGTGCAAAAACCGGACCAAACCGGACAGAAACTAATCCGGGGCGATCCACCGCACATAGCATGGGAGTCTGTGGGCAGCAGATTGGGGAAAAAATCTGATTGTTTCTCGAATCCGATTTTAGCATATTGAGCATGCTCAGTACACTAAAACTGCTCTGTTCCCGTAATTTCACTTTAGCAGTATATCTATATACACTGCTAAAGTGAAATAAATAAAAGAATGGTTAAAAATAAAAAAAATAAATTCTCACCTGTCCACCGAGTGTCCGGTAATGCACCCACCGCCGATGGCTAAAGGACCTTAATCATCTGACCGGGAAGGGGTGGGGCAACCTGATCAGCTGATGGGTCACATCATACTCAGGAAAAGCGGCGAGTGGGATCTAAAGGCCGCTTTACACGTCACGATATCGCAACGCAACTCCAATAAAAAGTCGCGTGGTAGGGGCGTTGCAATTGATATCGTTGGTGAGTTGTGTCGTGTAAATGGGCAACGCAACTCAAAAACGATGCAACTTCGATATTGTTTTTGAATTGTGCATGCTCTTCAACCGTGCAATATTGGCTTGACGATCTGGCAGGATCGTGCTGTGTGACAGCACAACTACGATTTGGAGCGCAACTTCCCCTATTCACTCCAATATTACAGTGCCTACAAGTAGTATTCAACCCCCTGCAGATGTAGCTGGTTGACACATGCGGAATTAACTTGGCATTGTGACATTTGGACTGTAGATCAGCCTGGAAGTGGGAAATGCAGTGCCACAAAAATTTTTTTTTTTTTTTTTTTTTTAAAGCGTTAAAAGTTAATTCAGAGGGTCATTTATTATTCAACCCCTCAAACCACCAGAATTTTGTTTGGTCCCCCTAAAGTATTAAGAAGTAGTTCAGGCACAAATAACAATGAGCTTCACATGTGTGGATTAATTATTTCTTTTGCCAGCCTTTTCTGACTATTTAAACCCTCCCCAAACTTGTGAACAGCACTCATACATGGTCAACATGGGAAAGACAAAGGAGCATTCCAAGGCCATCAGAGACAAGATCGTGGAGGGTCACAAGGCTGGCAAGGGGTACAAAACCCTTTCCAAGGAGTTGGGCCTACCTGTCTCCACTGTTGGGAGCATCATCCGGAAGTGGAAGGCTTATGGAACTACTGTTAGCCTTCCACGGCCTGGACAGCCTTTGAAAGTTTCCTCCCGTGTCAAGGCCAGGCTTGTCCGAAGAGTCAAGGCTAACCCAAGGACAACAAGGAAGGAGCTCCGGGAAGATCTCGTGGCAGTGGGGACATTGGTTTCAGTCAATACCATAAGTAACGTACTCCACCGCAATGGTCTCCGTTCCAGACGAGCCCGTACGGTACCTTTACTTTCAAAGCGTCATGTCTAGGCTCGTCTACAGTTTGCTCATGATCACTTGGAGGACTCTGAGACAGACTGGTTCAAGGTTCTATGGTCTGATGAGACCAAGATCGAGATCTTGGTGCCAACCACACACGTGATGTTTGGAGACTGGATGGCACTGCATACGACCCCAAGAATACCATCCCTACAGTCAAGCATGGTGGTGGCAGCATCATGCTGTGGGGCTGTTTCTCAGCCAAGGGGCCTGGCCATCTGGTCCGCATCCATGGGAAGATGGATAGCATGGCCTACCTGGAGATTTTGGCCAAGAACCTCCGCTCCTCCATCAAGGATCTTAAGATGGGTCATAATTTCATCTTCCAACAAGACAACGACCCAAAGCACACAGCCAAGAAAACCAAGGCCTGGTTCAAAAGGGAAAAAATCAAGGTGTTGGACTGGCCTAGTCAGTCTCCTGACCTTAACCCAATTGAAAACTTGTGGAAGGAGCTCAAGATTAAAGTCCACATGAGACACCCAAAGAACCTAGATAACTTGGACAAGATCTGCATGGAGGAGTGGGCCAAGATAACTCCAGAGACCTGTGCCGGCCTGATCAGGTCTTATAAAAGATGATTATTAGCTGTAATTGCAAACAAGGGTTATTCCACAAAATATTAAACATAGGGGTTGAATAATAATTGACGCACACTTTTATGTTTAAAATTTATAAAAATTCAACTGAGTAACATAACTTTTTGGTTTGTAAGATTTATGCTTCTGTTAATAAATCCTACTCTCGTTTGCAGTTTGAAGGCTCTAACTTATTGGCATCTTATCAAGCCAGCTAAATCTGCAGGGGGTTGAACACTACTTGTAGGCACTGTAATTGGTGGTTCCCTAAGTTGCTTAGACACAGTGTGCAAGAGGGGCGTACGATATCTTATGGCCACTTTACACACACCAACTTATCTGTCCAACTTCTGAACAACTCACTGGTTGCAGTGAAATCATGGACACATTGTTCCATTTGTACACAGCCACAAAATGGAGCAATGTGCCCATGATTTCACTGCAACCAGTGAGTTGTTCAGAAATTGGACAGATAAGTTGGTGTGTGTAAAGTGGCCCTTAGTTGCGTTGCCTGCCGATATCTCCCTGTGTAACATATCCTATGCGATTTTGGACAAGTGCCAAAAACATGCGTGCTCCTGTGAAGTTGTATGCAATATCGGAAAGATATTGCGACGTGTAAAGCGGCCGTAAGGAGGATCTGCAATCATCTAAATGCTGTGACTTTCTAATCCCAGATCCACCTGAGGTCTCATCAGGGTGTGACATTCTCATGACAAGCATTGAAATATGAAGAAAGAATGACATTCACTGTTGGACTTATAGTGAATTTACGCAGCCTTATGCAATATCGGCCCCAGTTGGGGATTGCTTAAAATGGAACAAAAAATGGTATTTTGCAACTCTCAAATGTACTGTGCCACATAATGTGATTTGCAATCATCAAATTTCCTGTCCCTTTAATTGTAATGTTGTGTTTTGTAGAAAAAAAAAAAAATGATGTATTTGACTTTTCTAAAAATTGATTACAATTAATTCTACAGCCAGGTAATTTTTAATTCCCACCTCATAGTTACACCCCTAAATCTCAGACATTGATTTGCCATATCAGTGAACAATCCTATAATAGCTGCCATTAAGGGGCCCGTCACACCGGATGACACTGCCGAAGATGTCGGCGGCGACGGGCGGGAGTGTGCACGTTTTTGGCCCACCTCCAGCGTCACCGTCGCATGTTACATGCGGTGACACCTCCGGTGATGCACCGGCGATCTGACAGGCGGCATTGCCTCTGGGGTGTCTAAAAACCCCAGCAGCGATGCTGTAACATGGGAGCCTATGGCTCCCATCGCCTGTCACATCGCCATCCCCCTGTTACATTGGGCGATGTCTACCCATCGCCCCTGAGTGCTCGCCTGGTTTCAGAGCCCTGATGTGAAACCAGGCGACCACTCAGAGGAGATATGTAGTGCCGACATCGCCGCTTTACATCAGGTGACGCAGGGGCAATATCGGCACCTCTAGACCATGCCCCTACGTCACCTAAGAAACCGGCGGTGCCGTCGCCAGGTTTGACGGTACCCTAAGTCACATGAAGTTTCCCAACCACTTTCTGCCTGTTCCATGCAATACTTATTGATTGAGATTCGTTGAGATCCAGTGCTTGCTTTGCAACAATATTTAACAGCTTTTAGGTTACATTCAGACTGTGCATTTTTTTATCTGTTTTTTGATCCGTTTTTTACAGTGCACTGCAGAAACTGGATCACTCAAGTGACATCCCAGCAAAGTCTATGGGTTTTCATTTTTGCTTTTCAGACTTTGCTCTTTTAAAGTGATCTGTTTTTTCACTTTAGGAGGCTCCATTTTGAAAAATGTCATGTCAATTTCTGTAGCATTTTTGTCCTGTGTTTTTCCCATAGGAGCCCTTCAAAATGGGGAAAAAATGCAGCAGTTAAAAACCGATCCAAAAACTCTTCCAATAACGAATCCTTTTTTAGGGTGTGCTTTTTTGACAGCTCCTGTTTTGCAGCTAAAAATTGCAGCAGGGCAGAAGAAAAAAAAAAAACAGTCTGAATGTAGCCTAAGTGAACCTTACATGTCCTCAAATGCTAATAACCTGCAGACTTGTGGTTAATATACAGGTTAAAGGCCACTTTACACACACCAACTTATCTGTGCAACTTCTAAACAACTTACTGGTTGCAGTGAAATCATGCACACATTGCTCCATTTTGTGGCTGTGTACAAATGTAACAATGTGTCCATGATTTCACTGCAACCAGCAAGTTGGTCAGAAGTTGGACAGATAAGTTTGTGTGTGTAAAGTGGCCTTTATAGTGTTCTAAAGATCCCTACTTGCAGCACAGAAAGCCCAGCTACTGAGAGGAAATTAACTTTTTGCTATGCTAGAGCAGCGACAGTCACTGTTCAGTATACAGTGATAAAGAGAGAAGGGAGCGCACATAGGGTCTTATCTATGATGATAATTCCATGCCCCCCGATTAGTGTGACCCACCTTTTTGGGTTGTGTGAGTCACAACAAAGTGCAAGAGCCTTGTTATCCTGGCCGCTGCAGACACCTCGTGAGGGAGAAATCCGGTTGTGTAGAAAAAAAGCCCAGGTTTAGATTCCGTGCAGACCACAAAGCAGGAAGGGTATGTTTGATGTCCGTTTATTGAGCCAACGCGTTTCACAGCAGGACCTGCTGCTTCCTCTGGACAAAACCTGAGGAAGCAGCAGGTCCTGCTGTGAAATGCGTTGGCTCAATAAACGGATATCAAACATACCTTTCCTGCTTTGTGGTCTGCACGGAATCTAAACCTGGGCTTTTTTTCTACACAACCAGTATACAGTGAGCAGAGGCTATAAGCACACCACAGAATGATCTAATAGATAATTTTACATTGATACGCTGGAGAGCATCCTATCAGTCAATGGGTTAGGACATGTTTAAAGCTGCCACTCAATATGTACTGTAGCTAAAGCTGCTCAGAACCTCGCCTTGATGACTAAAATCTGGATGCCTCCTGGAAGAAAAAAGTACATTTCCTCACGGCAGTGCAGCTCTCAGTGCAACACCGCACAGCTTTGGAACACTATTCACCTGCAGATTAAGCCCAGATCTTCAGGTAAAAGCATTTGTTGACCTGACAGATTCCTTTTAAACAGGACCTGTCACCCCCTTAGTGCTATGCTAAGTGAATGCAGCACTGAATGCAGCGTGTCTGCTGCATTCAGGGAAGGGGCTCCCCATGTTTCTAGCCCCCCTGTAAGTTTTTTAAAAAAGACTTTATAAAGTGTACAGATAAGGAGTCCAGGGTGACTTAGTAATGAGTCATCGCTGTTGCTGGTGTCCTCCCCACCTCCAGTCCTCTCTGTGCCACCTCCAGTCCTCTCTTGTTCAGCCTCCTGTATGTGTCATCGCTGTTGCTGGTGTCCCCCCCGCCTCCAGCCTTCTGTGTGCCACCTCCAGCCCTCACCGATGACGCATACAGGAGGCTAAACACGAGAGGGCTGGAGGTGGCACAGAGAGGGCTGGAGGTGGCACAGAGAGGGATGGAGGTGGTGAGGATACCAGCAGCAGCAATGACTCATTACTGAGTACATCCCTCCGGACTCGTTACACTTTCTAAAATCTTTTTAACAACTTACAAGAGGGCTAGAGACATGCGGGACCCCTTTGCTCAATGCAGCAGACATGATGTATTCACTGCTGCATTCAGTTAGCATAGCACCAGGGAGGTGACAGGTGCTCTTTAATGATATTTTATAGGGCTGAAAACTTTTACCCTGCCCTGTAAACACTTGTATGTGTAATCATTACTGCAACAGTAAATGTAAGTATGTAATTATGTGTAATTATGTAAGACTACAAACAGGACAATTACCATAGAAGTTTAGTCAATTTTATTTGCACCGGATTACAATTTGAAAAAATTAACCAGAAATACCTATGAATTAAATATTTACTGGTGCGGGAAAGTTGTATTATTACGGAGTATATCTGACAATCTAGTTTGAGAATTAAAATATTATAATATACGGTAAGTCAGCAAATTGCAGAAAGAAACAGGGAAGCCGAATCTACATGCCCCGTTCATCTTCAGTATTAGTAAATGTTATTACTCTGATTCGCTTTTCATAATAATGAATAATAAAGAAATGGAATAATTTAAGGCTCTGACATCTCTGAAAATTCAATTTTGTGCAATGACTTTTTATTAAAAAAATGAGAGTTAGAAGAGACATTGATTATTCTTTTATTAAATTAATGAGGCTGAGTCATTAGGACGGACTGTAGTGATGTCATGTCTCGTATGAGGGAATGAATTCTTATTACACTACATTAATGTGTTATCAATATCTGCTTCACTAATGAACTTACTAATAGTGAGCAAACATGATCATCATTTCAGCGAATAGATGTCCTTTCAGGTCTTTTAGGAAGGTTTAGTACTAATTTTCATGTTTAAGGAAATTTATACGCGGAGGTTGAAATTAGAAATTTAATTCTATGTAGTAGTGTACTTGAAGTGTGGCACGCCAGGGTCCAGTTGCCATAATACTGTGCTTGGAAGCAAGGGAAGATATTCGCATCAGGTGAAACTCACATACACAACACCTTCCCAACTCCAGGTCAGAAGGGGGATCTCTAAACCCGAGTTCAGGGAAGGTTGTCTATAAATTCTGGTCTGGGGTGTGGTTAGGCAGGTCAGTTACTAGGAGGACTATGGAAGACATTCTACACCAGGGGAGCCGTGCTATGCTCGCCCTAGGACACTTACTAGCCAGTGTGAGCGACCCGTAGGTGAGGGTCTGAGGAAGTAAAGGAGTAGGTGTGGGGAATGAAGCAGTGCCATCTAGCCTCCGCACAGAGCGCAGGATGGAAACCAGAGTCCAAGGTCGCAAGGGACTTTATGCCCAGCAACTAACACCGGAGGGCAGGTGATTCCAAGTTGCTTGCCCACCAAAAGGCCAGGAGACACAGCTGCACCAAAGAGCTCAGGTAGATGTAGTGAGGGGAGAGTGATGTAAATAGAGCTCAAGCCGCCTGTCATACAGCCAAGACAGAACAAGAGAGGAGAGCAAAGTTTCAAGCAGCCAGGGCCCACAGGCAGTAGCGCAGTAGGGAGGCCTCAGAACTTGAAAAACCTAAACTTGCTTCCATACTCCGGACCCCTAACACCACTTGTGAACAGTGCCCTGGATAAGCCTGCAACTTTCTTCAGTAAAGGTAAAGGAGATTGTCACCCCCATGTCTATCCGTTATTTCGAACACTAAGTCCTGCACCTTCAACTAATCCATTGTCCCCATAGACTTCACGGTTGCCCCGGGCACCCGCTCTTCCTGTGGAGAGTTAAATCATCATACCTGCTACTCCCATCATCCCCAGAGGACCCGACTGCAGCAGCGGCTATACCGGCCGCATTCCACGGGTGGCATCACGACACAAACTATATTATTTTATTTTTATATTTTTCTTTTATCTCTTTTTTAATTATCCCCTTTTTAATTGATCGCCCGACGAGGGGTTCACAGACTGGGTCATGCCACTGTGACATGCCACAGCCCCAACGATGCAGAGAGGGCCCGGTTCCGAGTACCCCACGGTCCAACCAGGGGCAAGTCAGAAGCATGACAACTAACCAATATCCCAAAGACATACACGAAGACACTAATCTATTCTCCATACATTGTGGAGTCTGTCAACCCCAAGCTGAAAATTTAGTTACTCAAATATTTACATTAAGGGGTAAGGTTTTACTTTAGAACTCTGAGCTTATGTTTCAGGAAATGTACTATTTAATAGGAATGCAAATGAGCCGCAGATGGTGGCAGCCACTACACTTACAGCACTATTGCCTCTCTTCCTTATCTTCCCCGCCCGCTGCTGTCTGCCTCCTTTCAGTGATTGATAGGTCACTTCTCTTTCATTGATACAAACTGTGTGCTTGCTCTGCCACGGGTGGAAAACACAGCCTGCCACATAGCACTCAGCTATCCTGATCTTTCCATTAGGCTGAGATTTCACTTCTGTTTTTAAATGGACGAGTGCATTCTGATAAAATATTGGATTGCATTCTCCTCGCTATAAATCAATAGACAGTGTCTATCTGCTGTTGTTTCCTAGGCAAAATTGTGCAAAGGAAAAAATCACAGCTTGCTGTGTTTGGCAGCAAGTCATGGATTACATGTATCGCCCTCAGGGCTATGGGTTACTCAGGACCGGTCCTTATTCTCTGCTTACAGGGTATGTCACGGTGGTGGCTGTGGACTGGTTCAGTGGCCCTGGAGGGACCGCAATTAAAAAGGGAAAAAATAAAAACACAAATAAGAGTTTGTTAGTGACGCCACCTGTGGGATGCGGCCGGATATAACCACCGCTGCTTATCTCAGCTTCAGGGGATGATGTTGGGATGCAGCAGGAAGAGAAACCCTCCACAGGTAGGGCTAGGATGACCCCTGAGCTGGTGATAATAATTGTTATTGGTGTTGATGGGCATGCAGGAATTAGCTCAAACAATGATGTGGAGATACAAGAGTAACAGTCTTTTCTTTACCTTTAATGGTGGAACTCCGGTCGTACCGGGTACTGTTTTCTAAAGTTCACAGGGTCCAGAGCTTGGAGGTAATTTTAGGCTTTCCAAGCCAGGCAAGTCCTGAGGCTTTCTTTTTAGATTGCGTCCATTGCGACCTGGCTGCATAAAGCAATGCTGTGACCCTCTCTGTTCTGTACTAGCTGTAGGACGAGCAGCGTGAACCCTTCTCTTGGCTGTATTTCTACTTAGCTATCCTGGGCTCTGTAGTGCGGCTGTGTCTCTTTAGCATTACAGTGAACGGGGAGGTGTATAACTATCCGTTCTCTGGATTTGGCCGCCCCCTGCACCTGCATGTCTAGGAGACCTATATTGATGTCAGCAACTGACCTGATCTCAGCTGTTAGAGCTCCCCCTACAGGCCCAGGTTGGGATAAGTTATATGTGTGCTTCACCTGGTGGATGCTTTGCCTCCAAGCTTGTAATGTGATTACCGGACCCCGGGGTGCCACACTTCCCCCTTGGTTAATGTTAGTACTCCTGGACTGAGAAAACATATAAAAATATAACATAACATAACAGGAATTAATAACAGAGTTTCAAAAGAAAAATTACAAAAACCAAGCAAAGTTACTTGAAAAGCAGTCCAACAAAAAGAATAAAAGTTCAAAAAGTAACAAAAGTCTTTACATTTACCCAGCCTGACAGGCCAGTTTGCTCCTGCAGCCTTGGTGGTAATTTTCTTGCATTGACACTCCAGTGTCCTTATCACCACCGGGCTGCTAAAAGTCATATAAAAAAAAACTATATTCTCCAACTATTTACTTTTCTAACTAAAAAGAATATTCACACTATATACATTACAAATTTTACTTCCCTCTCCCAGGGCTAATCATCTCTATACCGAGTTGGAACCCGACCTTTGTTGCTACGCATTGACCTATGCAATACCGATGTTTCTGTCAGGGTATTTAAATCTGTATCAGTATCAGCTATGTGTGGAGAGGGTACACTATTGTTTAGTGCTTGTGATTCTAGTGGAATAACAGGTACACTCTGACTCACCCGGGGACTGACAGGTTCCTCTATAGCACGAGGGGTGTCGTATTCATCAAAGTCTTCAGCCCATAAGGTCCTGGCGGGTGGATCAGTCACTGGCATAGAGAAAGTGAGCACTGGAACCACAATGGCTCTGCCAATCTGAAGCCAATCTGAAGCAGGGAGGTCACCCAGCATGGTATGGATTATCTCTTGTTTTTCTGGCTTGTGAACAGGCATTGACAAGCCCAGTTCAGGACTCCTTAGCTGTTCAGGACATCATTTCAAATGGTCTTGAGAGACAGTAGCTGAGGTTTCTCCCCCATCCCAGCATATCAAGCAAACCTTCTGAGGATCAAGATGAGACGACATCACAGTGTAGGGCTCGGCATCCCATTGGTCATCTAATTTGTGGATCCACCATTTCCACTTCAGGACCTGCACTTCTGGTTCCAGAGGGCCGGCTGGCGCATTTTGGTTGTAGACCCTCTCTTGCTTCTCCCGAACCTGAGCCAGATTTTTCTCCACACATTCTTGTACCTGGTGGTACTTCTGTTGACACTCAGCGTCATAGTCCATCTCTGGGAGGTTACTTTCAGGGGTCAATACCACCATTTCAAGGTCAATGGGCAGCTTACCTCTCATTAGGTAAACAGCACTGAAATTGGTGGAATTTACTGGAATATTATTATAGATATCCACTAGATCTGGCAGCCTTTCCGGAGACATGTTCCTTTCTTCTATTGGAAGGGTATTCAGCAAATCCATCACAATTCGGTTCATATTTTCACATAAACCATTTGTCTGCTGACAAATAACTATCCGTTCTCTGGATTTGGCCGCTGGGTGTATAATCCCTTACGATTTCGGTCTCCGGTGACCGTACTCTACTTAATTCTGGCCTTGCTGGCACTACTACCACTCCCAGATCTTCCTTCTCTCCTCCTCACACTGTCAGTTTCCTTGGACCGGCCAAACACGGCTCATGTCCCCAAGATCACTTTCCTCTCCTCCTTCTCCTCTGCTCAACTGTCACCTCAGCTCTCCTGACAGGAACTGATTAGCTCCGCCCTCTGCACCTGCATATCTAGGGGACCTCTATTGATGTCAGCAACTGATCTGACCTCAGGTGTTAGAGCTCCCCCTACAGGCCCAGGTTGGGATATGTTATATGTGTGCTTCACCTGGCGGATGCCTTGCCTCCAAGCTTGTAATGTGATTACTGGACCCGGGGCGCCAGACTTCATGCACCAATACAAGTGCATGGGTGCATGGGAAAAATCGCAATGGAGTTGAATGTCACCCTACTCCTTTGCGATATACACCAATGCCGGCAATGCAGGAGATGGAGAGAGTAATCTCTCCCTCTCCTCTACAGCTGTGATCCGATCGTAGGATCAGATCACAACATAATGCCATTTGGCTCCCACTCGCAGCAGAGCAGGAGCCGCGGGTCATTAGCATAATCGTATCTGATGCTCACTCATTGGAAGCCATATGCAGACGGATCCCCCACCTTATAAACTTGGCACACACTGATGAAGGTCTATATGTGCCTACTTTTTAGTAAAAACCTTTAGAACTTTACCAAAGTGCCAAGTTATCTACTTACTAGTATGAGATTACATCCTACTCTGGCAACTATACGTAGATATCGGAAGTTTTGTGTCCTCTTCTGCAACCTCTTTTACATTGACCTGTCTCTCCCATTCACAATCAAGAGAAGGTGCTATCATTCCTCATGAAGGTGAATGCACACAAAGCTGCTGATGAGGATGATTATCCTGGTGTGGTGTGCTGTGCATAGTTTACAGATCGCGCTAGACAGTGACCATCTTCTTCACTAGGACAACCAGAGCGGAATTGTGCATCAGTAGTGAAGAAGACTATGCCAAGGGTCACACTGGTTTACGGACCCACATTTCCAGGCCATCACTAATACCGGACAGCGTTAACGGCAAGCGGTGCATGGAAACATGGGTCCATAGAAATCCTGTGTTTACCTTAGTAGCAGCCGCACACAGAGCTGCTGGGCGGCCGCTTTTCTTCAGCGCACAAGAAAACATTGCAGGCAGCGTTTCCTGTGCACTGAGGAAAAGCGCACCTCCTGCCACTCTGTGGCCAGCATACTTTAATATAGTAGAAGGCGTGCACACTGACTTTTATTGCATAGGTAGAGGTGCCAATTGAGAGGTCTGTTGGACCCACAATGCGGATAAGGTAAATGAACAATTGCACACTCTTAGGATTCGTTTGCAAAAAATGTAGTTATTTTAATTAGTGTAACAACAGGGAAAACCAACGTTGCGGTCCAACCTTTCGCGTCATTTCCGGCGGCGGGTGACGTATGTACACCCGCGCCGCTGTTAGAGTTTCAATCCCCGTACTGCGCATGCGCAAGCGCATGCGCAGTGCGGGACTTGAAGCTAACAGCGGCGCGGGTGTAAATACGTCACCCGGCGCCGGAAATGACGCGAATCGCGTAATACAGCCCCCACACAGCAGCGGTCCGGAATAGGAGAGCGGGGAGGCGCACAGGGAGGCGTGCATTTGAATGTATGATGAAGATCACGCCTATTGAGGCGTGATATTATGAAGAGGGACAGCCTGGCTGGGTGACTATGAATACCATAGTCACTCATTAACATCAGTAATGAGGTACTTTTATAACGTTTATATTCAGTTTCAATATATGCATTTAGGAGCTAAAAGGGGTGTAGGGTAAGTGTTACTATGCTCTAGGGACAGCTTTTAATAGCTTAGGAGGTGGTTTGGGGGTGACAGGATCCCTTTAAATGCTGAAATCCAATACCACCTGTTTGAGAACAGGACAGGAGAAGTGGTACTGTACAGTGTATATATACAGAATAATACAGATACTGAGGATTACACCCAGTATACAGAACAGGAGAAGTGGTACTGTACAGTGTATATATACAGAATAATACAGACACTGAGGATTACACCCAGTATACAGGACAGGAGAAGTGGGACTGTGCAGTGTATATATACAGAATAATACAGATACTGAGGATTACACCCTGTATACAGGACAGGAGAAGTAGTACTGTGCAGTGTATATATACAGAATAATACAGATACTGAGGATTACACCCAGTATACAGGACAGGAGAAGTGGGACTGTGCAGTGTATATATACAGAATAATACAGATACTGAGGATGACACCCAGTATACAGGACAGGAGAAGTGGTACTGTACAGTGTATATATATAGAATAATACAGACACTGAGGATTACACCCAGTATACAGGACAGGAGAAGTGGGACTGTGCAGTGTATATATACAGAATAATACAGACACTGAGGATTACACCCAGTATACAGGACAGGAGAAGTGGGACTGTGCAGTGTATATATATATACAGAATAATACAGATACTGAGGATTACACCCTGTATACAGGACAGGAGAAGTAGTACTGTGCAGTGTATATATACAGAATAATACAGATACTGGGGATTACACCCAGTATACAGGACAGGAGAAGTGGGACTGTGCAGTGTATATATACAGAATAATACAGATACTGAGGATGACACCCAGTATACAGGACAGGAGAAGTGGTACTGTACAGTGTATATATACAGAATAATACAGACACTGAGGATTGCACCCAGTATACAGGACAGGAGAAGTGAGGCTGTGCAGTGTATATATACAGAATAATACGATACTGAGGATTACACCCAGTATACAGGACAGGAGAATTATACCCAGGAGGCTGTGCTATATAGACAAATCTTCCGGACAAAGTACCTTAAAGTCCGCGCTGCTGCCAAAAAGATGTTGAAACAGCAAAGACACTGGACGTCTGGGTACGGTGATACAGGTTTATTTTCCGACGCGTTTCAGAGCCACATACCGAGCTCCTTCCTCAGGGAACATCCCTGAGGAAGGAGCTTGGTATGTGGCTCTGAAACGCGTCGGAAAATAAACTTGTATCACTGTACCCAGACGTCCAGTGTCTTTGCTGTTTCAACATCTTTTTGGCAGCAGCGCAGACTTTAAGGTACTTTGTCCGGAAGACTTATATTAGGTTAAGGGATAAAGACAAAATAAAATCTAGAGAAGTAGAGCTGGACTTTTTATTTTTATCTTTTGGGTATTTCTCAAATACTATAGCATTTTAATATACATAAATGTAAAAAATAGATAATGTTTCTAAAGTATTTTCTATTCTAATTGTGGTCTTCTATAACAGATGCATGCTTCATATGGAAGAGAAAGCTAATTTACTAAAGATACTGTATTTGTACTGTAATGTCATAGTTGTTACCAGTTACAAGTCATATTCATTTTACCCTTTAACATCAATACCGAACACACAATTGTTTCAGACTAAAATACAATACTTTAATATAGTGATGCCCTATTTTCATGATAGGGATGTGTGATGCACAATTGCCATGAATAGAATCAGGTATATTTATATTCAGAGAGCTTTAAAGACCTGATACACTATAAAAGAACCTGACACAGCATGCTGGCATTGCTAACTATTCTGCAAGCTTCACATCTCATTTAACACCTCATGCCAGGTAGATTGCTCATATCACCATGATTTTTGATAAAAAATTCTTTCTTTGACTTTTGATACAAAGGAATAAAGTATAGTTGAAAATAAGACACATGGCTATCAAAGGAAGTTCCAGTATTCTAATGGAACGAAAAAGAGAAGATTGATACATGTAAACTTAACGTCTCCTTTATTTACATCATTTTTTTAATTGCTCCTCCCACGAGGAAAGATAATAAATTATGAGAAGGGTATTGCTAGGGTTTCTGGGCCAAAACTTCTTGCTCGTGGTCATGAATCTCTGCGAGTAAGAATTTGAACTGTGTTGTTTCATGCAGTAATAGGAAATAACAGGGGAATTGGGAATTCCTACGCTGTCCCTTAGACTAGGGGCCCTTAGCTGTCCCTTATCCCAGAGATACCTCTGATGGTGAAAATATCTGGCCCTCAAACCTTGCCCTGGCCCTGGTCAGCCTTTATCTAAGCTCCCTCTTCCCCACCCCAGTGGATGTATTTCAAAAAGAGTAATAGGTATTTGTGTGAGCGCTGGGGAATCAACCGGCACCAAGGTTATTATGAATAGTTACCTCTCGGCTTTATTTGTACAATAAAAGGCAGGGTCCTTTAGGCCTAAAGGACCCTGCCTTTTTATTGTACAAATAAGGCTACGTTCACACATCGCGTATTATTTGCGCTTTTTTGCGCTCGTATTTCACCCCAAAGCGGACCTGCGTCTGCGTGTCACAGCAAAGTGAATGCACTTTCACTTTTGCTGTTCACACACAGCGCAATTTTCGGCCGCGCTTTTATGGGAGAAAGCGCGGCGCGTAAAAAGAATGAACATGTCAATTCTTTCCGTCTTTTTACGTGCGCCTTCTCCCATAGGCCCCATTTTAACCCCTGGAATTACGCATCGTCATTCAGACGATGCGCATTCCAGAGCGGGGCAAGGGGTATGTGCGCAGGAAATGATGTCACACAGGAACAGCCCAGGGAAAACAGGAACAGGAAATCCCACCATTTTGGGATTCCTGCTTTCCCGTGGCTGTCCCTGGGTCCCGCTGCACCCGCCGGCCATTATCTGCTCCAGCTTCCCCTGTGTCCTGTCCCGCTCCGTCCAGCCCCCTCTGTGTCCATATCCCCGCTCCGTCCAGCCCCCCCTGTGTCCATATCACCCTCCGTCCAGCCCCCCTGTGTCCATATCCCCCTCCGTCCAGCCCCCTCTGTGTCCATATCCCCGCTCCGTCCAGCCCCCCCTGTGTCCATATCCCCTCCGTCCAGCCCCCCCTGTGTCCATATCCCCCTGTGTCCTGTCCAGCCTGCACCCTCCCATACCGGTCCCCGCCATCCACCCGCCCTCCTCCTATAGTTTTTCTGCCGGCGGGCTCATGCGCCCACCGGTCAAGCTGCAGGCCCCCTCCTCCCTGCTCTTACCCACCCCCCTGCTCGTACCCAGCCCTGCTCACCTATTCCGGTCCGGCGGGCTGCACGCGCCGGTGCACCAGCCCGCACCGTCGGCCTCCTCTGCAGTCTCCGGTGTGGCCCCTCCTCTTCTCAGGGGCTCCTCCTCCTCATCGGTGGGTAAGTATGAATAGATGGATGGGTGAATGTATGTATGTATGTATGTGTGCGTGCTTGGATGAGTGCGTGCATGAATGTCAGCTTGCATGAATGTCAGCGTGCATGCGTGGATGTGTGCAAACGTGGATGTGTGCGTACGTGGATGTGTGCGAACATGGATGTCAGCATGCGTGCGTGGATGTGTGTGCGAGGATGTCAGCGTGCGTGGATGTGTGCAAACGTGGATGTGTGTGTACGTGGTGTGCGTACGTGGATGTGTGCGAACGTGGATGTGTGCGTACGTGGATGTGTGCGAACGTGGATGTCAGCATGCGTGCGTGGATGTGCGTGCGAGGATGTCAGCGTGCGTGGATGTGTGCAAACGTGGATGTGTGTGTACGTGGTGTGCGTACATGGATGTGTGCGAACGTGGATGTCAGCATGTGTGCGTTGATGTGTGTGTGGATGTGCGTGCGAGGATGTCAGCATGCGAGGATGTCAGCGTGCGTGGTTGTGTGCGAACGTGGTTGTGTGCGAACGTGGTTGTGTGCGTACGTGGTTGTGTGCGAACGTGGATGTCAGCATGCGTGCGTTGATGTGTGTGTGTGGATGTGCGTGCGAGGATGTCAGCGAACGTGGATGTGTGTGTACGTGGTTGTGTGCGAACGTGGATGTCAGCATGCGTGCGTTGATGTGTGTGGATGTGCGTGCGTGGATGTCAGCGTGCGAGGATGTCAGCGTGCGTGAATGTGTGCAAACGTGGTTGTGTGCGTACGTGGATGTGTGCGAACGTGGATGTCAGCATGCGTGCGTTGATGTGTGTGTGGATGTGCGTGCGAGGATGTCAGCGTGCGAGGATGTCAGCGTGCGTGGATGTGTGTGTACGTGGTGTGCGTACGTGTATGTGTGCGAACGTGGATGTCAGCATGCGTGCGTTGATGTGTGTGTGGATGTGCGTGCGAGGATGTCAGCGTGCGAGGATGTCAGCGTGCGTGGTTGTGTGCGAACGTGGTTGTGTGCGTACGTGGTTGTGTGCGTACGTGGATGTCAGCATGCGTGCGTTGATGTGTGTGTGGATGTGCGTGCGAGGATGTCAGCGTGCGTGGATGTGTGCGAACGTGGTTGTGTGCGTACGTGGATGTGTGCGAACGTAGATGTCAGTATGCGTGCGTTGATGTGTGTGTGGATGTGCGTGCGTGGATGTGCGTGCTTGGATGTGCGTGCGTGGTTGTGTGCGTGCGTGGATGATGGGTGCATACATGGATGGATGGATGGGTGCAACAAGGGATCAAGTGTCCCCGTGTTATAGTCTCTGGGATCATAGTCATGGTGCACTGTATAACAGATCATTGTCATACAGTGCACCACAACTCTGACTCCCGAGACTGTAGGAAGAGGACACTTGATCCCTTGCTGTAGTCTCTGGATTGAGCAGAGGCGATCGAGCATCGTGGGACCTTCGTTGTGGACTACGTCGGAGGCGATCGAGCGTCGTGGGACCTTTGTTGTGGACTACGTCGGATCTTTATAATAAAGATGGAGTCCGAATTTTGTTTGTGTTTTTTTTCAAATAAAAAGATTTTTCTATGTGTGTATTTTCTGACTATTTACCAGAGATTCCTAATGGCGGGTCTAACATTGGCCCTATATTATGAATCTCGGGCTTAGTGCCAGCTGCCAATAAAAAGCTGGCATTAACCCCTTTATTACCCAGTTTGCCACCGGCACCAGGGCAACTGGAAGAGCATGGGTACAGCGCCAGAAAATGGCGCTTCAATGAATGCGCCATTTTCTGGGGCGGCTGCGGGCTGCAATTCGCAGCATGGGGGGCCCAGAACGCTTGGGCCTTTCCATGCTGAGGATTTCAGCCCCCAGCTGCCTAGTTGTACCTGGCTGGGCCAAAAATATGGCGGAGCCCTATGTCATTTTTTTTTCTAGAATTAGTTCTAGAAATAAAAAAAAAAAAATGGGCTTCGCTGTATTTTTGGTTGCAGCCAGGTACAACAAGGCAGCTGGGGGTTCCTGGCAGTCTGTAGCTGCCAAGTTGTACCTGGCTGGACTAAAAATATGGCGGAGCCCCATGTCATTTTTTTTTCTAGAATTCTAGAAATAAAAAAAAAATGGGCTTCGCTGTATTTTTGGTTGCAGCCAGGTACAACGAGGCAGCTGGGGGTTGCTGGCAGTCTGTAGCTGCCAAGTTGTACCTGGCTGGACCAAAAATATGGCGGAGCCCCATGTCATTTTTTTTTCTAGAATTAGTTCTAGAAATAAAAAAAAAAGTCCTTCGTTGTATTTTTGGTAGCCAGCCAGGTACAACTTGGCAGCTGGCTGACTGGAATCCTCAGCGTGGAGAGACCCAAATGTTGTGGGTCCCCCACGCTGCAAATTGCAACCCACAGCCACCCAAGAAAATAGCGCATTCATTAGAGGCGGCATTTTCTGGTGCTGCAACCCAACTCTTCCAGTTGCCCTTGTGCTGATGGCACACAGGTTCTCCATACACGACATGGTGTCAGCTAACAATTTCAATGGAAAATTAGCTCCAATTGTTAGCAGAAACCTTGTTGCGTATGGAGAGCCCCTCCCTGTGTGCCTGAACATTGGAGCTCCCCCACAAGTGACCCCATTTTGGAAACTAGACCCCCTAAGGAACTTATCTAGATCCATAGTGAGCACTTTGTTTCCCCAGGTGCTTCATAAATTGATCCGTAATAAGGAATAAGTACGTTTTTATTTTCACAAAAATTTATTTTTTCATTTTTACGGATCAATTTGTGAAGCATCTGGGGGTTCAAAGTGCTCAATATGGATCTAGATATGTTTCTTTGGGGGTCTAGTTTCCAAAATGGGGTCACTTATGGGGGAGCTCCAATATGGAGACACACGGGGACCCTCCAAACGCGACATGGTGTCCGCTAACAATTTTAATGGAAAATGAGCTCAAATTGTTAGCGGACACCATGTTTGGAGGGTCCCTGTGTGTCTCCACATTGGAGCTCCCCCACAAAGGGAGGCTAAGGAGGACATGGAGGAGACGAGACCAGGGAGGCCAGGGACAACAGAAAAGGGAGGCCAGGGAGGAGAGGAGGCCACTGTACAGTGCTAACCACTGAGCCACTGTATACAGTGCTAACCACTGAGCCACCATATACAGTGCTAACCACTGAGCCACCATATACAGTGCTAACCACTGAGCCACCATATACAGTGCTAACCACTGAGCCGCCATATACAGTGCTAACCACTGAGCCACCGTATACAGTACTAACCACTGAGCCACCATATACACTGCTAACCACTGAGCCACCATATACAGTGCTAACCACTGAGCCACCATATAGAGTGCTAACCACTGAGCCACCGTATACAGTGCTAACCACTGAGTCACCGTATACAGTGCTAACCACTGAGCCACCATATACAGTGCTAACCACTGAGCCACCGTATACAGTGCCAACCACTGAGTCACCATATACAGTGCTAACCACTGACCCACCGTATACAGTGCTAACCACTGAGCCACCGTATACAGTGCCAACCACTGAGCCACTGTACAGCGATTACCACTGAGCCACCATATACAGTGCTAACCACTGAGCCACCGTATACAGTGCTAACCACTGAGCCACCATATACAGTGCTAACCACTAAGCCACCATATACAGTGCTAACCACTGAGCCACCATATACAGTGCTAACCACTGAGCCACCGTATACAGTGCTAACCACTGAGCCACTGTACAGCGATTACCACTGAGCCACCATATACTCCATATAAATCTTGCAACAACAGTGTAGTTTCTGGAGAGAGGACTGTGCTATTGAGCGGCTATTTCTACGGCACCTCTTCATTTCATCGCACTCCCGATGCAATAGCAATTTTTTTTTTGTTTCCAATCTCAATTTCTCTATTGCTAACAGCTGGCTGTCACACTGACGGCTGACATTACCAATAGAGGCTTGGTGGCAGCTGTCAAAAAAGGTGTCACCAACCCCGTTATTACCCAGACTGCCACCGCCCAGGGCAGCTGGAAGAGCGAGGTACCTGCCAGGTTTGGCATCTCTCATTGAGGCGCCACTCCTGGGGCGGCTGTTGGCTGCGGTCCTTAGCGTGGTGGGCCCAGAACGGTTGGGCCTCACCACGCTGAGGATTCCAGCCCCCAGCTGCTTGGGTTACCCTTGCTGGACATAGAAAATGCAGCATGTAGATTGTCCATTCTCTAGTTCACTTTTCAATGGAGAATGTAATAATGGAAAAGAAAGGAAATGACATCACAAGGCTTTTTTTTTTCTTTTTTTTTTTTAACAAACTTCATTTCTATGTGTTTTCAGTACACATGCAGAAAAAACGCGTCCGTAAAAAAACGCATCAAAAAACGCATGTGTGTGAACACACATGCGTTTTTTTACGCGCGTATTTCTTTAGAAAACTGCATGCGTAAAAATACGCGACAAAATACGCGATGTGTGAACGTAGCCTAAAGCCGAGAGGTAACTATTCATAATAGCCTTGGTGCCGGTTGATTCCCCAGCGCTCACACAAATACCTATTACTCTTTTTGAAATACATTCGTTCCTCCGCTACGCGGAGTGAGGTATGGTGCAGCTCCGGGCAATAGGACCTTGGATGTCGTCCTGAACACGCCCACGGACCCACCACGTGATGACTCACATGTGAGGTGCTGGGATTAAGGACGCAGCAAAATCTTCACCATCCACAGCCGCTCATTAGCCGAGGACACAGGGAGATAAACATCAATGCACTAATTCTTGTTGTACAGACAGCACAACAAGCACAGGGCAGGTTCCCATTCAAATAACCTGCTTCCGATGACAATTACAGAGTGGCGCAACAATATTACCTTCTTTGCCACCCCAGAGGATGACCAGGACAAAAGTGGCAAAATTCAACACAAAAAGACAAATGGAGAAACCAAAGACTCAACAGCAATCACACAGAAAAGTCCAAGCCAGAATGCAAGCAGGAGGAGAGAAAGAGCAGGGAGGAAAAAACCAGATGACGAGAGGAATTCCACAGCAGGCCAAATAGCACTAAATAGATCTCCAGAAACTGGATCACAGCAGCACAAGGACTGGTGTGGCGCCCTGCTCACGCAGGTAGCCACAGATTTCTCTAATGCACAGCTGGGTTTCCACAGCAGGTACCCACTACATACAACACCTTCCACCCCGGCACAGTAGGGGGAGCCCCACTTGCCGACCTTAGGCAAGATCCCCTATAAATACTGCTGCTGGGGAAGGAGTTAGTGAGAGTGTGTGCAGACGCTAGAAGAGCCGCAAGGACGTCCTGGTGGTCGGTGCTGCGGTCAGGCCCGAGCCAGTGACCCGGAGTGGCCCTTCAGCGTCCCGCCAGCCTAAGTGGGACTGACGGCTAGGAGCAAGGAACTGAAAGGAATCAAGGAACTTGAGGGATTTCGTCCCAGGAGAATCACTGGATATTGGGGATCCGCACCTGTGGGACACTATAGGACCACAGAAAACTACGTTGCACAGTGGAGGCCTCGGCTACTCGATTTGTCCCCCCTGTGAGTCAAGAGAGGGAGCCAAACACAGCAGGGCAGAGCCGCAGTGATCAGGAGAAGGTATCCCAGAGACCGCACAGGAGGAGGGAAAGACACTACAGTCAGGAAGAGAGAGAGGAGGCAAGTCAGGCTGCAAGCAGGCTGTGCTTCAGACAAACACTACAGAGCAGAGGAGGCCTTATACCCAATTGCTGTGAGGACCCACTGTGCAACCTGTCCACCCGTGAGTGCCCTGGATCATATTACCTTTTTACAACAGTAAAAGGTAAAAGAGACTTTGCTGCGTGTGTGTATCCTTCCTTTTCACAACCAGTATCCTCCATAGACTGTTCCAACTCTCCCTATACAATCCCAGCTCCACTCCAATCTGTCCCTCCTCATTACGCTGCCCCAGAGGTCCCAGTCCTGCCTGTGGAGGACTGTACCATCTAACCCGCAATACCACCGACCTCCGGAGGACTGAGGCGGCGCTGGTGCTAATCACCAGAAACTGCAGGTGGCATCACGACAACTAACTTTGTAAATAATCCCATGTACATAATCCCCCCTTTTTCACGAGAATAGTCCCCCAGGACACAGGGTCAGGCGCGGCCGCCATTCCCTGTGACATTGCTAACCCTTTTGCCGCATGATACCCAAGTATCCCACACCCTGGGGCGACATACTGGTATCGCAGAAGCTATAGTTGGCAAGGGAAGACAGATTACAGCATCTTAAAAGGGCAGGGAGTGGCTGTGACAGATCTCCCACAATGTGAGATCAAAGAAGTAATCAGTTGGCTAACAGAGATTAACTTCTGCCAGTTTGATCATCAACAGGTTGATGGCCGAGCCTGTCTGTGCAACTCAGAAGCACCAGGGAAATTACACAGTAAAGTGTCAGTGTCTATAGTTTGAATAGCGCCATATGCTTCAATGATACTTGGTGAGACTTGAGCCTAACGCAGTGTGATATGTTGGTGTCAACATGCTGACGACACAGTTTAATCTAGTCTGTTGTTTGGCGCATTGTAGGAGAGATACTTTGTGCCATTTGCGCAGTAATGGCTTTCTTCTGGCGACTCGACCATGCAGCCCACTTTTCTTCAAATGCCTCCTTATTGTGCATCTTGAAACAGCCATACTGATAGTTCTCAATGAGTCCTGTATTTCAGCTGATGTTATTTTTGGGTTTTTCTTTGCATCCATAATAATTTTCCTGACAGTTGTGGAAGAAATTTTTGTTGGTCTACCTGATCATGGTTTGGTTTTTACAGAGCCCCAGATTTTCCATTTATTAATCACAGTTTGAACACTGCTGACTGGCATTATCAATTCCTTGGGTAACTTTTTGTATCCCTTTCCTGTTTCATATAGTTCAAATATCTTTTCCTGTAGACCCATTGACAATTGTTTTGCTTTCCCCATGAATCAAAATCCGGAAACATCAGTGGCTGGATGAAAGATGCAAGAGTCAGTCTGGATCCCAGAAACTCACTCAGCTTTTATGCACACACACTGATTACAAGCAAACAAGTCACAGGTGAGGATGTTACCTTTATTAGCCATTCAAACCTATTTATGTCAACTTCTGTGGAAGTTATCAGGTCAAAATCACCTGGGTATGTGAACTTTTGATCAGGGTCATTTGGATGTTTTTAGATGGCATTATGATGTAAAAAGTGAAAACACAGTAGTTTGACAATGAATGGCTTCACCCAACCACTAACCATGAGTGAAAAAAAGTTTTTGCGTTATCATTCATTTTCTCTGAAAAAAGGCCAAGAAAGCAAAAAATCTACTGGGGTGTGTAAACTTTTAAGCACAACTATATGTGTATAAATATGTGACTCCAGATTTTGAGTTATTATGAGCCTAATGAAGAGACTTGAA
Organism: Allobates femoralis; assembly: GCA_033576535.1. NCBI lineage: Eukaryota > Metazoa > Chordata > Amphibia > Anura > Aromobatidae > Allobates > Allobates femoralis. Next base: position 100,543,457 of record JARQOC010000009.1, on the reverse strand, counting down.
TAATCTCGAAAACGTCTTATTTATTACCATTTTTTCAGTTAGCCATCAATAGGTATCAACCACTGAGGACTCTCAGATTTTAATATTTTTCTACATAAATATGGTAACAGAACCAAGGTTATTACATAAGTGCAGGAACAAAAAAAAGCTTACTATGTTGATACAGGAATAATGTCAGGCCTATAGCTACAGAAAAAGAACTAAGCTTACTACTTAGGCTGGATTCACACCACGTTTTTTCACTGTCAGGTTCTGTCCGATGTTTTGCAGGATGCACCGGACAGAACCTGACAACCCCAGACAAAACAGAATCGAAGGGCAAATATGCCCTCCAATCCTGTTTTGTGCCAGAATCAGCAGCTGATGCTGTCCATTGCTGAAATTTCAGCATAGCTGCTAGAGAGGAGCTAGCCTCGGTGCTGAAATTTCAGCCAAGTAACTTTCCTGATGCTGAAATTCAACAGCCGTTGCTCTTTCAGCACCCAGCGTCCGGGAACCGATCTGATTTTATGTCGGATCCAGCGCGATGCGGCGCCCATAGACTGCCATGCTATCGGCGCCGAATCCGGGAGGATCCGGTTTTGTGCGATTTTTGCCCCGGACACAAAAAATGCAGCATGCTCCGATTTTGTGTCCGGGACAAAAACCAAAAACAGATGGATCCTGCTGGACAGACAGAAAACCGAATGGCAAATAGCTGCCATCCGGCCCAATCCGGCACCATAGGGATACAATAGGGCCAAAATTGGATCTGGAAAAAACAGATATTGCGCCACACTGCAACTGGAGGAACTTAATACACGGTTTTACTATGTTTGCACTAACCTTTACTGGTTGTGCAACACCCCGCACAACCAGACTGATGGCTTAATGTGGATCACTGTAGTGACAAGGGCCAATATTCCCTCCTCCTCAGATACTCCGGGCCTGGTGGTCGGCTCCTTAGTTCCTCTGGAGATGGAGGTGGGCTCCTTCACTCCTCCACGCGAAGAGGCAGACTCGCTGCACTGGCTTCCATCCCAGCTCCACACTGTGTATCAGTTGATCATTCAAGGATGGGTCTTTATGATGTACTGCCAGGTACTGTGGATCTTAGAGCAGCTCACACACCGCACTCCCAACAAGGGAGAAAGAGATTAGCAAATAGAAAACAAGCGGTGTCAGAGGTTTGGAGCGCAATGTGTCCATGATTTCACTGCAACCAGAGATCTGTTCAGAAGTTGGTCACAGAAGTTGATGTGTGTAAAGCGGCCCTTATGGCCACTTTGCACACACCAACTTATCTGTCCAACTTCTGAACAACTTACTGGTTGCAGTGAAATCATGGACACATTGTTCCATTTGTACACAGCCACAAAATGGAGCAATGTGTCATGATTTCACTGCAACCAGTAAGTTGTTCAGAAGTTGGACAGATAAGTTGGTGTGTGTAAAGCGGCCGTAAGTGTAGCTTTACACGTCGCAACATTGCATGCAATTTCACTTGCAACTTGCTGGTTGCAGTGAAATCATGGACACATTGTTCTATCTTGTTGCTGTGTACAAATGGAACAATTTGTCCATGATTTCACTGCAACCAGCAAGTTGCAAGTGAAATTGCATGCAATGTTGCGACGTGTAAAGCTACCCCAAAGTGTTTTGGTCACATAGATTTCTATTGTTCTCGATAGCCCTGTTTGCACAGAACAATGCACTACGAATATTCATTATTTTTAAAAAAGCTTAAAGAACCACTACAACATTTTGTTTATTGCACCCCAATAGTGGTGCGTTAAATGTAAATTCACTACCCCCTGTCTTATACTCATCTTCTGCCGCCTTCATCCTTTTCTAGCATCGCTCCAGAATGTCTTCTTTGATTTGTGATTACTGGCAGCTCCAGTGTTTTATGGATAATGCTAGAGGTCACAACCCAATGCAGCTGTATCACAGCCTTTTGCTATCCTCGCTTTGGCTCTCATAGATTTGTGCCGGGAGCTTGCGATGCAACTTCTGACTTACCGCCATTCAGAAGCTATGGCACAAGATGATGTTGCATGATCCAGCGGGCTCAGTACAGTATGAAAACACAGAAGGGTGAGTATTTGACTGGAGGCAGAGGGCTTACATTTAAAGAGCTACTACGGCAGTGAGAAGTAAAACAAAACAAAACACTAGTGGTGCTTTAAAAATATTTTAGCCCAAAAATTAGCATTTTTCTCATCCGTTGGGTGATTGGCAGACCGATTCTAGGTAAATGAACATCCTTAAGATAAGGGCTCAGTATAAATGCACTTTTAGGCTTCTTTTTACTGCCTAAAGGAACTCCATTTTTTTAAGACCTGTGATATGTCTTATTAAAGTATATACACTGGCAATCAAAATTAGAGAACAATGTATCATCAGTTGATTTTTTCAGACAAAATGTAATCTACATAAATCAACATTTGGCGGTTTTTGTGTAAGGCGTACAGCATGCCACTAGAACAATGTTTTTTCAAAATAACCAAAGTTTATCAACTTAAAACCTTTATTTTACACAAAATATAATGATAATAATTACAGACCAGCAATGACTGTAGCACAGAGAAAGATTAGAAGTAAATGTTGTGAAGGTTACAACAGTCACCAATCAGTAGGAAGTGTGCAGGCCTTTGCTTTGTACAGGCCTTTGCTGTGTACAGGCCTATGCTTTGCACAGGCCTTTGCTGTGAATGACTTCAGCACATCTGCGATCACAGGACATCACCAGTCTCTCACACTCATCTGCTGTGATTTTGCTCCACTCTTCTTCCAGTCTCTTCTACAGTTCTGTGACTGTTGTAGTTTCTTGGCCATAACTTTGTCACCAAGGATTTTCCATAGGTTTCCTATTGGGTTTAGATCAGGACTCTGGGCGGCCATTTCATTGTTTCAATGTTTTCTGTTTCAAGGAACTACATTACCCGTTTTGCTGTGTGACAGGGGGCATTGTCCTGCATGAATATTGCTGGCTGATTAAGTGCTGAACACAAATATGGAACCACGTGTTATTAAAGAAGGTTCTGATACACACTTGCATCACTCTGCCATGTAGCTGTATGAGAGGTTCAACTCTAGCAGCAGAAAACATTCCCCAAACCATGACACTTCCTCCACCACCTTTCACTGACTTCTTTACACACTTTGGGTTAAGTCCTGCCGCAATTTGTCGACAAACATAATGTTTCCCATCAGACTAAAATAAATTAAACTTGCTTTTATCACTAAAATGAGCTGTGGACCCCTTTTCCTCTGTCCACACAACATGCTCCTCACCAAAGGTAAGTCTAGCCTTTTGATTCTTTCTGTTAATGAGATGTTTGGTCACAGCAGAGTGGGCTTTCAGTCCAAATGCTCTTACATGTTCAATGCTATGTGTGGGCTCCTGGTGTAATACAATGGCTATGTGTGGGTTGCTAGTGTAATACATGGGCTATGTTTGGGCTCTCAGTGTAATACAGAGTCTATGTGGGGCACAGACACTGATACAGGGGCTATATGAGGCACAAGCTGTAAGTGTAATACATGGGCCGTGTGTGCTCCTGGCATAATACAGAGGCTATGTGTGAGCTTCTAGTGTATTACAGGGACTATGTATGGACTCCTGGTTTAATACAGGGGCTATGTGGGGCACAGATTTTAATATAGGGGCTTTGTGATGCTTGAAGTCTAATACAGGGGCTATGTGTGGGCACGAACTGTAATGCAGGGTGCTATGTGTGAGCTCCTGCTCTAATACAGCAGGGTATAAAAAGCCTTCTGTTATAATACTGAGGACTGTGTGAAGCCTCCTGGTATGTACTTGGGGCTGTGTGTGTCCTCCTGCTGTATAATGGGGGCTTTGTGTGGCTTCCTGCTGTATACTGGGGCTGTGTGTGGTATACTACTGTATGCAGGGGGCTGTGTGTGGCCTCATGTTGTATACTAATGGCTGTGTGTGTCCTCCTGCTGTACACTGGGGGCTGCGTGTGGCCTCCTGTTGTATACTGGGAGCTTTGTGCAGTCTCCTGATGTATTATGGGGGCTGTGTGGCCTCCTGTTGTATGCTGGGGGTTGTGTGTGGCAGGTTGTTAGAATAATAGCAAAGAGGTGTCCTAGCTACTTTGGGGCTTGTTTGGCTGCTGCTTCACTGACAGTCATATACCAGTGTTTGCCATCTTCCTGGTCCTTGCCTTTGCAAGCTTCTCTGAATGTTTTAAATACATGCATATGCTGTCTTATACTAAAAGTGTCCTTTGTTGCCTATAGAAATCAATCAGAAGTTGAACTGTAATTGGTTGCTATAGGTCACTTGATAAATAACCTCAGGTAGGGCCTTCTAGGAAGACCCAACATGGGAGCAGTAGGGCCTTGCATGGCAACCCATCAGCAACACAGTAGTCCATCACAAATGGCCGTTGTGCTATTTAAATACCACTGGGACTGGAGTAGCCCCTGATGGCTGCTGTTCCAGCCAGATGTTGACTATGTATCAAAGCCAGTGTCTGCAGCGCCTGGGTGAGCTCAGCTCCTGCATCCATTCTATACCAGTGCACACTATGACATACAGGATGCAATAAGGGGATAAATTCCCTTGTCTTTCCTTAAAATTGGAAAAAGTTGGAATTCCCAACAAAGATGTGAAAGACCCTCTACAAATTTTTTAAATGTACCCCAAACAAACAAATGTTTTAGGGTGTTTTGACATCTAAGGGTGGTTTGCGTTTTGCTAAATTTGCGATTCTAGGCGTTTTTAACGCTAAAAACGCTAGCGTTTTTGCCATTGATTTGAATGGAAACGCATGTAAAAGCGCATGCAAAAACGCATGTGCATTTTCAAAATCGCAAAACGCATGCATTTTTGCCAATGCTGCCCAAAATGTCGGGAAGATGTTTTGTGCTGCGTTGGCAAAAATGCATGCGTTTTGCGTTTTTGAAAACGCACATGCGTTTTGCATGCGTTTTATGCGTTTTTAAATGCGTTTCCATTGAAATAAATGGGGGCAAAAGTGCTAGCGGTTTTATGCGTTTTTAGTGGTAAAAACTCCTGGAATCGCAAATTTAGCAAAACGCACACCAACCTTAGATGTGAAACAGGCCTTACACATATACACCACAACATGCTAGTGCATACACATCTTAGGCTGCGTTCACACGGTGCATAATGTTCGCGCTTTTTTGCGCCCCCTTTTCCCCCAAAAGCGCATCTGCGTCTGAGTTTGCCGGCAACGTGAATGGAAATTCACTTTTGCCGTTCAGATGCCGTGTAATTTTACGCCGCACTTTTACACATGCGTGTAAAAAGAATGAACTTGTCAATTCATTCCGCTTTTTATCTTGCACTTTCTCTCATAGGCGCCATTAAATGGAATTATGCATCGCCGTTCAGACAATGCGCAATTCCAGCACGTATAATCATGGGCACTGGAGGAGAAGCAGGATGTGATGTCACATGGGGGAGGAAGAATCCTGTGTTCCTCCACCATGTGAAATGCATTTTGGCTTTCGGAGTGTATCCATATACACTGCGAAAGCTAAATTAAAGTTATCAAAAGGTAATGACATTTAAAAATAGAAAACTTACCCATTCATCAGCTGTTCCCGGGACCCGAAGCATCCACGTCTGATCTGCTGCCAGGACCTTAAAGATATGATTGGCCAGTAGCAATCAGCTGATATGTCACGTAACATATCAGCTGATTGCTACCGGCCAATCACATTTTTAGGCCCTGGCAGCAGATCAGACGTGGATGCCTTGGGTCCAGGGACCAGCCGGCGGATGGGTAAGTAATCTATTTTTTTATTTTTAGTACCATTTGATAACTTTTTTTTTAACAAAAGGCTTGTCACACATGTCACACGGGGAGCAACACAGGATTCTTCCTCTCCGTATGACATCACTTCCTTCATGCGCTTTTGGGGGAGAATGCAGCCGTACAAAAGAAGTGTGTGAATGCACTGCGTTTTTTTACGTGCGCTAAATAGCGCGGCCGCAAAATGCGGCCAAAAAACGCGGACCCCCAAAAGCGCAGGAAGTACACTGTGTATGAATGCAGCCTTACAAACACACATACAATTCCACATACAACATCATATACAGAGACATGCACATGTATGCAAATACTTACAATTTCACAAACATATGCACAGGCACATAAACACATACATACATGTACTGTACATTATATATACGTCGTGTCTGTACTCCTATCAGTAAGTGCGCATGTGTATACCCGCAGCGTGCATGCACACTTATTCATGCGGCCACCATCCTTGGACACCTGAGCTAAAGGAAAGAGCACACGAGGGGAGAAGAAGACAGCATAGGGGGGAGAGAGACAGCATACAGAGGGGTGAACACACAAGGGGGAACAGTTCAAAGGAGGAACCACAGGGGAGAGAGAGAGACAGCACATGGAGGGGAGCGCACAGGGGAGAGACAGCGCACAGGGGGAAGAGCGCAAAGGGGCAAGAGCACACATGGGCAGGAAAAGCACATGAGGGAAGAAGACAGCACAGGGGAAGAGCACATACTAGGGGAAGGAATGTAAAGGGAGGAGCAAAGAGGTGAGAAGATAGCACAGAGGGAGAGAGACAGCATGCAGGGGGAGAGAGACAGTGCAGAGGGAGGAGGCAGCTCAAAGAAGAGAGCAAATGAGGGGAGAAGACAGCAAACCCACGGTGAAAGAGACAGTGCACAGGGGGGAAACATGTCAAATGATAGAGCACATAGGGAAGAAGACAGCACAGGGGGAGAGATCACGGGCGTAGAAATAGCCCCCACCCTCATTGGTACGTCAATGCATCATGCACTCAACTATCTATCTATCTATCTATCTATCTATCTATCTATCTATCTATATAAATAAAAAAGCTAAATAGCACTCAAGGTCTAATCTGAACTGGTGCAAGTTGCAATATTGAACAATACACAGAAAAAAGTAAACAGCAGCACACAGTCACTGTCAATCATGTGTGTATACATACATACAGTCATATGAAAAAGTTTGGGCACCCCTCTTACTCTTTTTTTTTTTTTGTTTAAAATAGTTTTTTTGCCTCAGCTATTTTAGTGTGATATATGTAATAACTGATGGACACAGTAATATTTTAGGTTTGAAATGAGGTTTATTGTATTAACCAAAAATTGGAAATATGCATTATTTCAAAATTTGACAGGTGCCAAAGTATGGGCACCCTTCTGATTTTCATGATTTGAATACTCCTAACTACTTTTTACTGACTTACTGAAGCACTAAATTGATTTGGTAACCTCATTGAGCTTTGTACTTCATAGCCCGGTGTATCCAATCATAAGAAAAGCTATTTCAGGTGTCCACTTGCAAGTTGTTCTCCTAGTTGCATCTTCTCTGAGGAGTGGCATCATGGGCTCCTCAAAACAGCTCTCAAATTATCTGAAAATAAAGATTGTTTAACATAGTTGTTCAAGGGAAGGCTACAAAAAGTTGTCTCAGAGATTTAACCTGTCAGTTTCCACTGTGAGGAACATAGTAAGGAAATGGAAGACCACAGGGACAGTTCTTGTAAAGGCCAGAAGTGGCAGGCCAACAAAAATATCAGAAAGGCAGAGAAGAAGAATGGTGAGAACAGTCAAGAACAATCCACAGACCACCTCCAAAGACCTGCAGCATCATCTTGCATCTTGCATCTTACACTGTGCATCGGTCAACAATACAGCGCACACTGCACAAGGAGGAGCTGTATGGGGAAGTGATGCAAAAGAAGCCATTTCTGCATGCACATCACAAGCAGAGTCGCCTGAGGTATGCAAAAGCACATTTGGACAAGCCAGTTTCATTTTGGAAGAAGGTCCTGTGGACTGATGAAACAAAGATTGAGTGGTTTGGTCATGCAACAAGGCGTTATGCATGGCGCCACAAAAACACAGCATGCCAAGAAAAACACTTGCCACCCACTGTCAAATTTGGGGGAGGGTCCGTCATGCTTTGAGGCTGTGTGGCCAATGACGGCCCTGGGAATCTTGTTAAAGTTGAGGGTCGCATGGATTCCACTCAGTATCAGCAGATTCCTGAGAATAATGTTCAAGAATCAGTGTCAAAGTTGAAGTTACGCCGGGGATGGATCTTTCAGCAAGCCAATGATCCAAAACACCGCTCCAAATCTACTCAGGCATTCATGCAGAGGAACAATTACAATGTTCTGGAATAGCCATCCCAGTCGCCAGAACTGAATATCATTGAACATCTGTGGGATGTTTTGAAGCGGGCTGTCCATGCTCGGTGACCATCAAACTTAACTGAACTGGAATTGTTTTGTAAAGAGGAATGGTCAAAAATCCCTTCATCCAGGATCCAGGAACTAATTAACAGCTACAGGAAGAAACTAGAGGCTGTTATTTTTGCAAAAGGTGGATCTACTAAATATTAATGTCACTTTTCTGTTGAGGTGCCCATACTTTGGCACCTGTCAAATTTTGAAATATTGCATATTTCACATTTTTGATTAGTACAATAAACCTCATTTCAATCCTGAAATATTACTGTGTCCATCAGTTATTACATAGATCACACTGAAATAGCTGTTGCAAAAAAACTATTTAAGAACAAAAAAAAATGAGTAAGATTAAGAGGGATGCCCCAACGTTTTCATATGACTGCATGCTTTGATATTTTGCCTTGAATAATTCTTATGATGTCTTTTTTCTTCCTTTTCTACAATTTTATGTTTCTGGTTCCCTTCTCCTCTCTTTTTTATTCGTACAGGGTGGGCATTTATATGAATGCACCTAAATAAAATGGGAATGGTTGGTGATACCGTGTTTCCCCGAAAATAAGTCACCCCCGAATATAAGTCAGGGCAGGGCTGGCGCAGAATTTTCCAATATAAGTCATACCCCGAATATAAGACAGGGTGACTTATTTTCGGGGAATACGGTATAAGACAGGGGGGCGCGGGGGTGGGGGGCGCTGCGCAGTATTTCCTACGTTGTCCCCCGTTCTGCTATTGGCTAGCACCAATCACAGCGCGGCCTGCTCTGACATCACTGGCCGGGGGCGGAGGGAAGAAGCAAGATGGCAGCCCCCAGCACCGATGATGATGGAACTGAAGCAGGGGAACCACAAGGCACAGCAGACCGGGAACGGAGCGAGGACCCCACCGGAAGGCACAGAGGACATCCCAGCACAGAAGAAGAGGATCGAGGAGGCAGCACAGCGGTCGGCACGGAGGACACCGGAGGCACTGCAGAACGGGGGACAAGGTAGGAAGCTGTGTGTATGTGTATATATATGTGTGTGTGTGTGTGTGTTTGTATATATGTGTGTATATGTGTGTATGTATGGGTATGTGTATGTAAGTAGGCTGGTGGCTGCCAATATAAGCCATACCCCGAAAATAAGACATGGGGCCACTTTTGACCCCCAAAAAAATATAAGACAGTGTCTTATTTTCGGGGAAACATGGTATCAACTTATTGTTTGTGGCACATTAGTATATGGGAGGGAGAAAAACATTCCAGATCGGTGTTGACTATGGTGGCCATTTTGAAGTCGGCTATTTTGGATCCAATTTAATTTTTTTCAATGGGAAGAGGGTCATGTGACACATCAAACCTATTGAGAATTTCATAAGAAAGACAGATAGTGGGGCCCTTCTTCATCAATGGAAACCTCAATGCCACTGGATATCTGAATCATGTAGTAATTTCCAAGAATTACCCCACTATCTTTGTACCCCATATACCACACCATACCATCAATTTTTGTGTTCCAACAGTCTTGGAGGGATCTATCCACTGTGGGATAATGTCAGACCAATAGCGGGGGTATTGTTTCTTAACTTCACCATCCACAAAAAAGTTTGTCTCATCTCTCATCTGAAGGCAATTGTCTATGCTGTGAGGATATGAGATGTGCAGCATCTGAAACAACAGATACTGGAAGCCTGTGCTAGCATTTCTTCTGTGGTGTTGCTATCAGTGTGTCAAGAGTGAGAGAAGAGGCTTGCATTGACAATCCAACACAATGGACAGCACTTTAAACACATTTTATAAGTGGTCATAAACTTGTAAATAACTCATGAAAGAACAAAGTTACGTTAAAACCAAGCACACCATTGTTTTTCTTATGAAATTCTCAATAAGTTTGATGTGTCACATGACTCTCTTCCCATTGAAAAAAATAAAGTTGGGTCCAAAATGGCCAACTTCAAAATAGCCACCATGGTCAGCACCTATCTGGAAAAGTTTTCCCCTCCCATATACTAATGTGCCACAAACAGGAAGTTGATGTCACCAACCATTCCCATTTTATTTAGGTGTATCCATATAAATAACGTACCTTGTATATACTCCTTCTATATTTTGTTATCCGCCATCTAGTGGCCATGAGTGAAAATAACCAGTATGAATATTATTGGAATTAGTACTTTACTTCCTGATTATTGTGACTTTTTAGATTGGACACGGGGATTTATAACATAGGAAGCTGTGTTTCCCCTTAGATTAAGAAATGGTTTCCTAAATGACCGGTGGATAACCTTGTCACAATTTTTCACTGGTTAGCTTTTCCATATCTCCATATCGCTTGTGCCCTTATTTGTGCCCACCCTTAAAATGGCGGCGGGACAATCCGCGCATGTACGAGGTGTGGCCGGGGATACCTGATGATGTAGGTTTCAAGAGAGATGTTTCCCTGAGTCAAAGGACATTAATGGAGATTTGTCAGGTTGATGCAGGAATTACCGTGTGTCACCAGCCTGATACGTATCCACACCCCAGCACTCACATGTGCAGTGGATCCATGCTTTAAAGGGGCTATAAATATGACATTTTTTATGACATACACCACACCCCCTGATGAAGTGCCATCATTGCATGAAACATGTAGGGGTGACGCTCTGAACCCGGTTGATTAACCCTTACAAAGCTATGGGTGAGTGCCTCTTTCTCAACTAGTTATGACTTGAGAGCTGGTCTCTGCTGTGAAGGGTTTGGGAGTGTATTTCTTTGATTGCAACCCTTTGCTCTGTGACTTTTTGCCTTCCAGTCTATCAAAATTGTTAGCACTCATTTTTCTCTCTGAGTATTTTATTTGAGTTAGCACTGAATAAGAGCTTTCCTGTGAATTGATGAGACTTTGAGTGTATTTTTGACTGCAGGTCTAGGCTATATAATTTTTCCCCTATACTATCTATACTAAACTACCAGTATTCTTGTTCTGAACTTCTGACTAATATATTGTGTGCTCACCCTTCTTTTTCTGACTTTTCTATCCACTGTTTTTCTGAGGGTCATTTCTCTGCCCCCTCTGCCGCTTGATGCATCCAAGTATATATAAAAAATCTTTTTTACACTGTTTGTCTGACCGATGCTTTTATAGTCATAATTTGACCTAGTTATAATAAAAACGTTTGATTTTTTGCATATAACTAATTGAGTGTGTGTGGCGTCCCGCATGGTCAGGCTTCACAGAGGGGTATTGCACCCGTAAAAGAGGTGTAATTTCCCCAGCTGCAGGTGGACCCTAGGTTGGTGGGTGAAACCCATTCACAGCACTCCCACATAAGCTGAGTGGTGGGAGGTTACCCGGGAGGGGATATAATCACCTCTAGGGGGATCAAGGAGGTCTTTTGTCAGCAGAATGGCTAACTAAGAGCAAGAATAGTCTCTCTCTCTAGGCGCTGAGAGAGGGAGAGGGTTGGAACAGTTGGAGAAGGAGGAAAGTTGTAAAGAGTGTGTAACGAGGCAGAAGGGTTACCCCGATGGTTTAAAGCCAATCTGGAGGAAAGAAGAAGGGATCTTGAGGATATCCTGAAAGAGGGCGCCCGATGCGAGAAGTCCGGGCCCTAGAGACAATGGGAGATCCTCAGAGTGGAGCGACCATACTCCAGGGGAATCTCCAGTCCACCATGGGAACGCCGGGCCCGAAGATCTGGCCATAGTCCATCTTTGCAGTCGGCAACAGGCTGCTGTGGTCCGTATATCGGCACAGCACCCTGCCATACGGAGCGGTCTGCCTGCTACCTCACCATGAGGGAGAGGACCCCCAATACTACCTACACAGAGCCATTGGGTATAGGCCCATCTAAGGCAGGGAAAAATGGACAAGGGTTCATCAACTAAGGTACACCACGGGTTCCACCATATCACCTGCGATCCACTTCCCTTTCAGCCACCCGTAGAGCTACCTGTCATTATAACATCTGCTGAACTGTGAACTTTGTGTGATGCTGCTACAAGTTGACAGTAGAGTACCCTGGAGAAAGTGACTTTGCCTGTGTGTGAGTTTCTACATCTACCTGTTCCTTTGCAGGAACGCTGCCCCGGAGGAATCGCTCTGCTTGTAGGGAGCTTTGCCAACTCAGCCACACTACCATCCACCTCCGGCTGACTGTGGCGGCGCTGGTGACCCATCACCAGGTACTACAGGTGGCGTCACATGACAAACTCTTATCCCCTGTAAATACCCCCTCTTTGAAGTGTCCCCCAGGCCACATGCTCAGGCGCTGCCACCCGTGACATCCCAAGCATTCCACCTGAGCCTGATACCCGAGTACCCCAGGACCTGGGGCTCGACATGTGTTTAGTGATTTAGCTACAAATTGGGTTTAAACACACTACTTGAACCATGGTAAAAACTTTTTTCTTTGGGTTGTACTACTATATATGAGTTGGTTGTGGTATGTTTAGTGATGGATCCGCTTGGTTCTCTTAATTTTATATTAATTGCCTTCAGAATTTTTATCATTAAACCTGATGAAGAAACCTTACTGTCTCGACAGCTTGCTTTGCTTTTTCTTACCACCTTTTCAGTTAGCCATTAAAAGGTATCAACCACTGAGGACTCTCAGATTCTAATATTTTTCTATTCACTGACTAACACGGTACAAACATTTTTCACCATCTACAGGCTGAAATTTTGCTCATTTTTCTTTGCAATATAGCTCCAGATCACTGAGATTGGATGGAGACACGTGTGAACAACAAAAATTTTCAAGTCTTCCACAGATTCTCAATAGGAATTAGGTCTGGACTGTGACTGGGCCATTCACACATAGGAGTATGCTTTGATCTAAACCCTTCATTGTAGATCTGCAAGATGTTTAGGGTGATTGTCTTGCTGGAAGGTGAACCTATGCACCAGTCTCTTTTACAGCCTCTAACAGGTTTCTGCTTTTCCTCCAGGATTGCCCTGCATTTAGCTCCTTCCATCTACCCATGAACTCTGACCAGCTTCCCTTACCCTGCTGAAGAAAAGTATCCCCACATCATGGTGCTGACACCATATTCATTGATGGACATGGTGTTTTCAGGATGATGTGTGATGTTAGTTTTCCACTATACATAGTATTTAGCATTTAGCCCAAATAGTCCTCCTTTGGTCTCATCTGACCAGATCACCTTCTTCCACATGCACGGTGCATCCACTCTATGGCATTTTGTAAACTTCAAACAGGAATTTTTATATCTTGCTTTCAAAAATGGCTTTCTTATTACCACTCTTCTATAAAGGCCAGTGGTATATTACCAATATTTGACTTGTGGACAGATTCTTCCACCTGAGATGTAAGTACCATTGGTCAATCAGTGGTGGTGGCTATTACATTGTGTCTTTAGTAGTATTGTCTATGCATCAGCCATTTAAAATAAAACTTCCCCAACATGTTTCACCTGTTTCACTAAACAGGCATCAACAGGGAATACATAGACAAAATTACTAAAGACATGTTGCAATAGCCACCACTACTAATCAGCCAACGATAGTTATTTTTTAGTGGCTATATCTTTTACTAGAAGTGTCTGTCTGCTAGTACAGATTCCCTGAGTGGGAGCATCGGTTTATATGTTACAAGTTATCTATGCATCTAGTTTTTTTTTTAAATCACATAGTGCAGTTTATAAATGTATTAGAAATGAAAAAAGAAAGCACATCTCACCAGCGTGATGTCTCAACATCTCAACAACCGCTTATCCAAGGATATAACTGTTGAGCCCACCGTCACACCTGGGCAAAGTAATATCCAAAAGAAAAGCAAGAGATCCGGCTTATGCCAATAACATTTTCTTCTTTATATATAAAAAGCTGCACCTTCTTGTGGAGGCAGATCTGTTGATGCATTTCATTCAACATTTGCATGTTATTTAGCCATAACATTACAACTAAGGGCCACTTCACACTGCGGCGTGATCCGGTCCGGTGCTGTCCGGGAGGACCCAGACAGCCGCAGACCGGATCACCACACAGGACTCGGTGGCTAATATGCCCTCCGGTCCGGTGTGCAGCGCACGCAGTTCCCGCTGCTGATAAGTCAGGACCGCGGGCGCCGCGGTCCTGACCTGTCAGCGGCTGCAGCTGCATGCGCTGAACACCGGACCGGAGGGCATATTAGCCCCCCAGTCCTGTGTGCTGATCCGGTCCGCGGCTGTCTGGGTCCTCCCGGACAGCCCCGGACAGGATCACGCCGCAGTGTGAAGCCGCCCTAAGTCCAAATGTTGGAAATTGCCAAAAATATCCCACTAAACATTTTACTTGTACGTGCACAAAAAGCAGTTTTAACCTGTTGGGGATAGTTGAGGATAATAAGACTATATTTTTCTTCTGGTTTTATATAAAAGGACAAACACACTTTAAGCATTGAAAAATATTGAATTTTCTCATCAAAGAGTGAAATATTTTTTAGCGATATTGATGTCTTTAAAGGTTACCAATTTTTCAGCAGTAATATGTAGAAAGCTACTAAAAGCTGATAATCCATTTCCATCCAGGCTTCAAGTTTTTGTGAGCCTCTTAAGAAAAAAAATATATTCCATGTGCCGAAAATAATGATTTCCACTGCATCTCATAACTGGATCTAATGTAATGCTCGAGCAGTTGAAAGCTCTGTTCCTAATGATTCCACAGCAGCACGGAATTTGAGTGTATAGAATAAGCACTTTAATGGAATAATCACTTAAAAGCAAGAAGGCAGTCATCATATTAGACACTGTGAGACAGTGAGTATGTTACCGAAACACAATGGTATCAAAAGCGTCTTCAGGGCTTTATCCTTAAGCTCCTCAAATCTATATTCCATTGTATTGAATTGTGTGAAAGTCGCAATAAGACAATCTAGGCAAGCAGATTTCCTTTTGTTTTAGGTCAAATATGGTTATCAGCCACACAAGATATGTTGCATGACAGTAGATAAATTAGTGTGAGGCAAGGAGCCAATCTCAAAGATTTACGCCACTTGTTTAAATATTGGTGAATAATTCATTTTGTTAAATATATCGACACACAGAATAATTTACAATGTCTTACAGAGAGGAAAAATATGGTACAACTCAGTCCAAAAGTGATGAGTCTTTGGTATGTGTCCTTAAAAAACTTTGAAAAGAAAGTAAATGAAGCACTTAACTATAGTGTCACAACAGAGCGAGGAGATGCCCGGTGTGCAGTGAAAAAGAAGGGAAAAGCAGGGAAAAGATGAAGGGTGGGCCTGACAATAGGAAGAAATCATAAGGGTGACCCCTAAACACTCTTTTAACACTGAATCCTGCAATTCTCCTCATTTACCATCATGTTCCTAGAACCCTAGGCTAACTCTAGCTAGTAAGTAGGGTATCAAAAATGAAAAACCCAGGCAGCACTCCAAACTGAAATGAAGAAAAGTGGATATTTACTGATCCATGGGGATGTTTCAGCAGATTACTCTGCCTTTCTCGCTTGAAAGGTCGCTATGGATCAGTAATATTCACTTTTCTTAATTTGGTTTTGGAGTGCTGCCTGTTTTTTTCATTTTTTATATTATTTAGGGTTTGGACTCTGCCCTTTCAGGTTAGCGCTCGTATCTTACTTTGGTAGTGCTGCTCAGTTTTGTTTCTTTAGTGAGTAGGGCAGCAAGACCCTAACCTTACTACTCAGGGGCTGGCTGGCAAATTTTAGCCATGGGGGCATTCACAAAGCAGTGGCCCTCAAGTTGCGGAGGCCCATCTTTAGCCCTATTATCTCTGGCCACAGCATGAAAGCAGCAGAGGTAACAGGCTTTGCCATAACCACATGTCACATACTCTTACATGTTACATGTAAAGGATCAGAACCAATAACTGCACAAAAATACAGAACCACCAACAGTACCAAATTGTATCTCTAAAACCCCCATCAGTACAGAAACAAGTATTACTAGCCAAGTACTATACACTGTGTATATTACACCATGTATATACTGCACCCTGTATAGTACCTGTTTATAATACACAGGCACTATATACAGGATGGTGTATAAACAGGGTGCAGTATACCCAGGCACTATATACAGGGTGCAGTATATATAAAGAGTGCAGTATACGCAAGTATTAAATACAGGGTTCAGTATATACTGGGTGCAGTATACACAGGTACTATGTACAGTGGGTGCAATATTATACAATGTGTATACTGGATGATGTATATAATGCTTGTGTATACTGCACCCTGTATATAGTACCTATGTATAATACACAAGTACTAGATACAGGGTGCAGTATACACAAGTACGCTATATAGGGTGCAGTATGTACAGAGGGTGGAATATTATATGATGTGTATACTGGACGATGTATATAATGCTTGTGTATACTGCACACTGTATATAGTACCTATGTATAATACACAGGTACTAAATACAGGGTGCAGTGTACACAAGTACTATATACTGGGTTCAGTATGTACAGAGGGTACAATATTATACAATGTGTATACTGGACCATGTATATAATGCTTGTGTATACTGCACCCTGTATATAGTACCTATGTATAATACACAAGTACTAGATACAGGGTGCAGTATACACAAGTACGCTATATAGGGTGCAGTATGTACAGAGGGTGGAATATTATATGATGTGTATACTGGACGATGTATATAATGCTTGTGTATACTGCACACTGTATATAGTACCTATGTATAATACACAGGTACTAAATACAGGGTGCAGTGTACACAAGTACTATATACTGGGTTCAGTATGTACAGAGGGTACAATATTATGCAATGTGTATAATGGACCATGTATATAATGCTTGTGTATACTGCACCCTGTATATAGTACTATGTATAATACACAGGTACTAGATACAGGGTGCAGTATATACATGGGGGTGCAGTATACACATTTCTCATCATATATTGATCTAGTGTTAATAGATCAATATATTATGAGAGAATATGATGATGAATACATCAATGCAGATTCAATCAGATGGCCACTAACAGCAGCTATGATATCATGGATAGGATATGGACACTTACAGAACAGCAGGCACTGCACTTTGCAGCAGGTAGGGAGTGGGGGACTCAGACAGGCCTTCTCCTCTCATTCGGTGGCTGCCAGCCTCTCACAGACAGAACAGAGACAGTAATAGATGGCACTGCCTGGCCCTGTCTTCACTCTGCTCCACTCTGGAGGGTTCAGACAGGGTTCAGTCAGAGGCGTGCTGATGTAGCACGCTGTATATGACACGCCTCTGAACCCTATCTGAACCCTGGCTCACCCAATCCTGGCGTGCCGCCAGGTGCCATAGCAACGCTACTGCCTCCTGAGTCCCTGTCAGCCGCTGACGCCCGCCTGCTGCATCCCACTGTCAGGTGAGTGTGGCCGCACCGCATCGGCAGGCAGACGCTCTCCCGAACTACCGGCATGATGATTTCACTTTCAGGGCGGCTGGGCGGCCCTGAACTGTTGCTAATTCACCGGCATGGGGGGCAAATGCCTCCCTGCCACCTGGCCCAGTCCGCCCCTGTTACTTCTACAATAACACAACAAGAGATCAATAAATGGGAATAAAACAACAAACAGAACTCCATGGCTCCCACAAGGACAACTTCTCATATGTGGTCAGTATAGAAGGACTATAACTGGCACCTGGGTAAGCAAGGAGTGAGTTTAAGTAATGAAAGGGAGTGACAGCAAGGGCAGCAGCTGAAATTAAAGGTATTTAGAATGTCAGCAGGCTCATAAAGGAAATCTTAACCCCTGCAACACCAAATGAAAATTAAACCTTTAAACGCATGTTAATTGCTGAGCAAAATCCAAAAAGGACCTTCAAGCTGCTAATCGCCGAGACTTTCTAATCTCAGATCAAAGGTTTCATCTGATCGCGACACACTCATGACATGTATTAATAATTCCTTGATTTTACTTGCTTTTATTATTGGCCGTTGGCTAGTAATAAAGGATGTTATCCCAATTCAGATATTTATGACAAATAACTGGAACCACAAATACATGACCAATGCCTCCTCTCTATTCCCTACTGCAGGAAATAGGCATTAGTTTCAAATTTGGTGTCACTCCTAGAGGTTATTTCTGCAACATCACTCATTACATCATACTCTGTGGTGCTGGTTGATGCTCCTATGTCAGACATAAATCAACTGATCAAGCAAAACTAATAATTTAGCCTACATTGTTACATTTCTAAAATATTGATATGTTATATCATTTTTTTCAGTGTTGGTCTATCTTTCCATCTCTTCTATTAGCTAGATTACAAACAGACATTTTAAAGCAAGATTTTCTCATTTTAAACATTAAATCAGGATTACATAAAACTACATAGTGAATATCTGGATTAGAGCAGGGTTACTTTAATATACTCACAAGATTAAAAGGAATGTGACATCACTGAAAATGTTATTTCCTTGCAGATATAGGATTAATCTACCAGCAAATAGTGTTAAAGTGAACCTAACAGCTAATACATGCTGCACAATTAGAAATGAGCGAACTTTCCCCAAATATATTCACCAATTTCAATTTCAGCATGAACATTGCATGTTCAGTTTGTGATCAGAAAACATAAGCAATTTATTAAAAATCAGTGAACACAGCTTTGTTCGGTAACTAATCGATAAAAAAAAGCATTACTGCTTTAATGTATTTTAGTAGTTTCTCACTTCTGACTGTGTAGGATAGCAAGTGAGACATGTTTGATGAGGGGAAGGGGTGGGAAGAGGTCAGAGGACCGTCAGATTCCATGTATTTTTTTCAGGCACTTTGCGTGTGGCTGTTCCAGACTGGCAGCCATTCATGGTGTCATGCCATCGTACGCGGGGATGGTCTGTTCTGGACAGGGAGACCAGTGCCCACCACGTGGCTCTATGCACCTCATCTGCCTTGTCCCTGCTGATAGGCCAGTCTCTGCTTAGCAGGGAGATCAGTGCCCATAATGTAGCTCCACTGGCTCTGCTTACCTTTATGCCATGCCTTCCACCGATCACCTTACCTGTGGTTCCATGCGCCTATCTATCTCCTTATCCTCCCAGAGTCTGCGTCCTCTTGACAGGTCTCCTAGGAATGTGTGCTTAGTCAGTGCGAGCCACAACCTGCAAACTTTTAAAGGTTCAGTACACCTGTTTCCCATTTAGCATCTCAGTCTAATTGCTGGGAGGTTCATGGTATATAAGGCACCTTCTGCTTAAGGGTGGTGCCTGGGCAATGTGTTCATACCTTAAGAACGTTGCCAATGTCCAGGTCCCACTCCTGCAGTGCTCTGCACTAGAAAGTTGTTGTGGTAATTATGAAGGTCCACTCTCTCTCAGACACTCTTCCTTAGTTTACTATTTCTTTAAATAAATATCCTTGATTTATTTGAAGTCACTTACCAGTTTCTTGCTGTCTTTGGTATTGAGCTCCACTAGTGGTCCAGTGAATCCACTTTAACATCTCCATGCCCTCTGTGAATAACAAAAAGCACATTAAACATCCACAAGTTATAGACACAAGGGTCTGTGTCATCGGCTGGCTTGTGTTATTGGCTGCCTAAGTCACATGTCCATCAGGTATTAGAAGCTGCTGTTTGCCATTGCTGCCATTTTCAGAGTGTTAATGCTAGGGACAGTGCTACTGCGGCTCCATGCTGCTCCATCCTGCTCCGTCTGTGCTACACTAAAAGATATCTAGCTACTCGACCGCTTTTTAAATAGAATAGGAGGGCAAGAGGGTCCATCCAGACATAGACATTTTTTGCGAGAACAGATGTGATTACTAATTCTGTGTATTACCAAACCCACGTTTTTTGCATACAACAAGTGATTGCAAAATATTTGTGTTGTTCCTATAAAGTATTTTTTTTTGCTTCAAACAAGTGATTGCCAAATCCCTCAGTTTCCCCTAAAAAGGTTGTGTTTGGCCTCAAGTGATTGCCAAATATGTGTTTCCCCTAAATACGTTTATATTGGCTGCCAAAAAACTCATTGCCAAATCTCTGTTTTTTAAAAAAAACTTTTATTGGTCCTCAAACAAATCTTTTTTTTTTTGTTGTTTGTTTTAAGCAATACATTTTTTTATACAAATAAATCTTTTAACAACATATATAACTTGTGTACACAATTATATCAATATAACAGTCATGCCAAAATAATTACCACCAGTGAAAACAAATTCCAAACTGAATATTATAGGGGTTGCGGAGAGAAAGAAAGGACCACACAGAAGACAAGGGGCAGCCAGGATTGGACATAAAAGGTAAATTAATGGATAGTGAGGGGAGGAAAAAGATTTAGGAGCTTTGTTTTAAATATTTTTTGTGTACCAATATACTTATGAGAAGACAAGAATCAACCAGGAAAAATATTAAAACCATCCTAAGTGTGAGATATCGCCAATCCAGAAGTCTCGCAAATCTCCCATTGGCGACTTACTCGTTCATTTTGCTTTATCGAGTAAACCAAACAACATTCATGTAGATAATGAGAATTTATCCTACAAATGAGTTCCTTCTGTGTGGGGGTAGAACCTTCCCTCCAGTGCCTTGCCAAGCTCTGACGGGCTGCTATTAAAACATGGGTTATCACTTGAACTAAGTCTGGGGGAAGAAGGTCCAACCCAATATTTAAGACTGCCAAGGGCCCTTCTAGAGTTAAAGGGAAACCTGCCAAGGTTCTGATTAAGTCTGCTACTCGATTCCAGAATTCTCCTATCTTGGGGCACCACCACCACACATGACCCAGATCCCCTTTTTTACTACATCCCTTCCAGCATAATGGGGAATATGATTTGTTAAATTTGGAAAATTTATAAGGGGTTCATATGTATTTTCTTTAGTCGTTCTAGATGGTAAATTCAGGAGAAGTGCCTTTAAGTAAAGTAAATGTGGCTGCAGTCCACCAATGTTCGGGGTGTGGATGAGAAAGAGAGTGCATCTTCCCAGACATTTATATAAGGGAGCTTGACCCACTCTGCTGGCAAATTAAGAGTCCTATAGAACAGAGACAATCCATGTTCATTGGGTATTCTACTTTAAAGTATTTCTTCATCATGTCTGATGGGTCAGGGCTCCACCAAGCTGGAAATGTGCATGACTGGATAAAATGATGGATTTGGAGGTACTGATGAAAGCACATTTTGGGAATCTTGTAAAGTTGGGACAAGTCTGCAAAGGAGGGAAATACAGGGCCACCTAAGAGTTAGCCTAAGGTCACACATAAGTCCTGCATCCGTTATTTGCATCAGTTTTTCAAATTTACAATTCTAAGTCCAACAACTAATGCTGTTAACGGATCCTGGATTCAAGTCTGACTGCTTTGCTATGCCTTTTTTAAGAGGACCCAAAAAATGCTGCAAGCAGCATTTTATGGGTGCAGTAAAAAAAAGATCCATTTTTTTGACATTTGTATTCTGGCAACCCAGGACAGTGGGAGAAGGGTCTGCCTTTTCCAAGTCCCTACGAACTTCCAAAATCAGTGATTCACAGTTCAACTTAATTAGATTTACAAATTTTGTAATTTTAATTCCCAAATATGTAAATCCAGCTTCCTCCCACTTAAAGGGAAAATGCTCTAGTATTCCATCCTTTACCAAAGGTGTAATATAAATAGACGGACAGGATGGAGCCGGGGGGGCAGGATGGATGCGGGGGGCAGGATGGAGCCAAGAAGGGGTAGGCAGGATGGATGTGGGGGGCAGGATGGATGTGAGGGGGGGCAGAATGGAGCCGGGGGGCAGGATGGAGCCGGGGGGGCAGGATGGATCCGGGGATGAAGGCAGGATGGAGTCGGAGCATCTAGGATCTCGGGCGATGTGTCTCGGGCAGGTCTTGTGTGTGATCTCCGGAGCCTTCCGCGGGTTCGGGCTGGTTGTGTCCCGGCAGCTGGCAGCTAGGGTGGCCCCGGGGTCAGCGCTGCTCCTGGTGTCCCGCTCTAGTGACTGTCTGCGGCAGGAGGCGGGGGAGCTGCGGAAGATCTGCCCAAGGCTCCGGGTCCACTGGCCGGCGCTGTATCTCAGCACGGAGGATGGGGTAAGGAGGACGGTGACTGCGGCCGCGGAGTTGGGAGGAGGAGAACCGGAGAGGTTGATCATCATCAGCAACACCGGTACGTGAGGAGAAACCGGGGAGCATAGAGGGGAGACCGGGGAGCATTGAGGGAAGACCGGGGAGCGTGGAGGGGAGACCGGGGAGCGTGGAGGGGAGACCAGGGAGTGTGGAGGGGAGACCGGGGAGCCTGGAGGAGAGACCAGGGAGCATGGAGGAGAGACAGGGGAGCGTGGAAGAGAGACCGGGGAGGATGTAGGGGAGACCAGGGGCGGCGGGTACCCGTATATCTCGGCGACAGCGGCGCTAGCGTGCCAATTTCCATGACAGACAGAGAACATTAGACAATTATATAGTAGATACACACACACATATGCAGTATACACACACATATACAGTATACACACACATATACAATATATACACACACACAGTATACACACACACATATACAGTATACACACACACATACAGTGTACACACACATATACAGTACAAACACACATATACAGTATACACACATACAGTAAACACACACAGTATACACACATATACAGTATACACACATACACATACAGTATACACACATATACAGTATACACACACACATATATATAGTATACACACACATATAATCTCACTCTTCAGTGCAGGAGACTTTGTATGAAGAAGCTGCAGATCTCCTCTATCTCTGTGTGATCACAGCTGTATCCTCAGCTCTGCAGCATTTCCAGTCCCCTGATGACTACATGTCCCATCATGCACCATGGCTCCTCCCCTGTGACGCCGTGATCCTGGAAGCGGTGAGGTATATAAGGGAGGGGGGGTGGCATCCAGTCTATTATTGTGTGATTGGGGTGGTCCCCTTGGCCTTGTTCCACCCACCCCTGGGCTCAGCAGTCACCTTAATGGATGCGGCTGGGGCCGGGTGTGTGGTGCGGACATGCCCCTTAGTTACCCGACCACGCCCTTGGTCACCAAGCTCTCCGGGGAGAGTGGAGGGGAGACCGGGGAGCATGGAGGGGAGACTGGGGAGTGTGGAAGAGAGACCGGGGAGGAGGGGAGGGAGACCGGGGGCGGCGGGTGTCCGTGTATACCGGCAACAGCAGCACGGCGCTGACGCTCTGCTGTCACCGGCCTGCAAATTGGCGCGAAATTCGAACTTTGAATTTGTGCGCCTATTTGCATAGTCTGCGGTCATTGGTGACCACCTCCGGGCAGAGCTAGCATAGTCTTCATAGTCTTCCCCCCAAGACGCTCCCCCTTACTACCTGACCTATCCATTGTCGTCAACGACAGCTCTCTCTCCCCAGTCCCCGACGCCAAGTGCCTCGGGGTTATTCTTGACTCTTCCCTCTCCTTCAAGCCCCACATCCAGGCCCTCGCCACCTCCTGCTGACTCCAGCTCACAAACATCTATAGGATCCACACTTTCTTTGACCACGAAACTGCTAAAACCCTTATTCAGGCTCTCATCATCTCCTGCCTCGACTACTGCAACCTCCTGCAGACCGGCCTCCCCAATATCTCCCTTGCACCTCTCCAATCTACCCTGAACTCCACTGCCCATCTAATCCATCTGTCCCCTCGCTACTCCCCTGTCTACCCCCTCTGCCAAGCCCTTCACTGGCTCCCTACTTCCCAGAGATCCCGGTTTAAAACATTAACCATGACATACAAAGCCTTTCACAACCTGTCCCCTCCATACGTCTCTGACATGGTCCCCGATACCTACCTCACGCAACCTGCGATCCTCCCAAGAGCTCTTCCTCTACTCCCCCATCTCCTCTTCGCACAACCGCATATAGGATTTCTCCCGTGCTTCACCATACTCTGGAACTCACTGCCCCAACACATCAGACATTCTCCTAACCAGGGAACCTTCAAAAGAAGCCTGAAGACCCACCTGTTCCGCCAAGCCTACCACCTACAGTAAGACCCGGTCCACCACACCGCCTCACGACTGGAACTTCCCCCTCCCACTGTATGCTCACCCGCCCCTCGTAGACTGTGAGCCCTCGCGGACAGGATTTCTCCCCTCTTGTATCTGTACCACCGAATTGTCCACATTTATTGTTACTTGTATTGTTACTATGTTACTTGTCCTAGTCTGTCCCTTTTTGCATGTAAAGCGCCAGGGAATATAATGGTGCTATATAAATAAATAATAATATTTATAATAATAATATTAATAGACTTTGTGGCATTTAATTTGTAATATGAAATTATGGAGAATTCAGCCAGGGTGTCAATGACACCGACCAGGGACCCCTCCATGCCGATAAGAGATAATATCACTTCATCTGCATACAACCCACCACATGGTCTGTATCACCTACATGGACTCCATGTATGCTTGGATTAGTTCTAAGAGTCTCTGCTAGTGGCTCCATTAACAAAGCAAAGATAACCGTCGAGAGAGGGCAGCCCTGCAGGGTGCCATTATTTATCATAAACCAGTCTGAGGTGAAGCCAGACGCACTCACCACCGCGTTTGGATTAGAGTATAGGGCCAATATAGCCTTTTTAATAACTCCCACAAAACCACATTTATACAGAGCCTCACCCATATAACCCCAGTGCACTCTGTCAAACGCCTTCTCGGCATCAAGAGACAGCAGTACATCGGGGAGTTTATTAGTGTCCATTATCTCCAACAAATCTATTACTCTTCTAGTGCCATCCTTTGCTTGTCTCCCAAGGACAAACCCAACCTGGTCAGGTGCTATCAGAGAGGGAAGGACAGATATTATTCTGGCTTCAAGGAATTTAGAGAATATTTTTAGGTCACAGTTAAATAAGGAGATAAGCCTAAAATTACCAGGAGTGTGCGGGGATTTCTCGGGTTGAGGAATGGATATGATTACTGTCTCAAGGTTTTCAAGGATTATTGAAGAGCTACATTTCCAAAAATTTAAAGTTTTTAGGAGGTAATGAGTTAAAGTTTTGCCGAAACAATGATAATAGGTGTTAAAAAGACCGTCTGGACCAGAAGCAGAGGACTTCTTAGTACAACGGATTATTTGTTCTATTTCAATGATAGATATAGGAGTATTTAGATCACTTAGCTGAGCCACTGATACTTTGGGGAGTGAGATTTGTTTCTAGGAAGTTACCAATTTCTTGTGGATTAGGCTGAACTGTATGGGGATCCTCTTTTAGGTTGTACAGTGAATAATAAAATCGCCTAAATTCTTTAGCTATGTCGATCAGATTTAGTACTTTAGTCCCATTAGGTTTATTCAAGTATGCAATCCTATTTCTTATCTCCCTTTTTTTTATTCCTCTTGCTAAAATCTTCCCTGCTCTATCTCCCATGGCATAATATTTTATTTTGGACTTTTTAAGTGTTTTTTCGTACTGGAATAAAAGTAGAGCACGTAGCCTCATTCTATGTTCTGTTATTTTTTGGGACAACTGTGGTGTGGGGTTTTTCTTGCTGATTTGTTCCAGATTGTTAATTTGAGTTAATAAGTCTGACCCTACCGCCTCTCTTTTTTTCTTTTCTACTACTGCCATCTTAATAAAAATACCTCTCATGTATGTCTTGTGGGCTAACCATACCTCGTCATCTGAGGTGGGGTTATTATCAGTTATGTCAAAGAAGTCTTTTAATTTGGTCTCTATTTATTCAACATTTTGTTTGTTAATCAATAAAAAATCTTTTAAACGCCATCTGTTAGCTTTGACCATGGAGTCCCTATCAAATATGGTGAGTGAGACAGGAGAATAGTCAGATCACGAGATCACACCTATCGTTGCCTCAAGCGCACAACCTAGAATTCTATCATCCACAAAATTATAGTCTATAGTAACATAGTAATATAGTTTTTAAGGTTGAAGGAAGACTTTAAGTCCATCTAGTTCAACCCATAGCCTAACATGTTGATCCAGAGGATGGCAAAAAAAACCATGTGGCAACACTAAGCTCCACATTGGGGAAAAAAATTCCTTCCTGACTCCAGATATGGCAATCAGATTAATTCCCTGGATCAACGCCCTATCAAAGGATCTAGTATATATAACTGGTAATATTATAGTTTTCATCCAGGCCCTTCTTAAATTTTAGTAGTGACTCATTACAACATCATGTGGCAGAGAGTTCCATAGTCTCACTGCTCTTACAGTAAAGAATCCAATGTCCCTGAGGAAGGCGCCGGGTGTGGCGCTGAAACGCGTAGGAAAGAGGAGAAATAAAGGATGAAAATACTTTTGGCTCTTTGGTGAGTTTATCCATACTACAGCAGCGCGGACCGTGGCACACCAGCACTCCCATTTTTCTTAGTTTTCAAGAAAGGCACCCAGGCCCTTCTTAAATGTTAGTAGTGAGTCACTCATTACAACATCATATGGCAGAGAGTTCCATAGTCTCACTGCTCTTACAGTAAAGAATCCACGTCTGTGATTATGATTAAACCTTCTTTCCTCCAGACGTAGATGATGCCCCCTTGTCCCCGTCTCAGGCCTAAGAGTAAAGAAATCATTAGAAAGTTCTCTGTACTGTCCCCTCATATATTTATACATTATTATAAGATCACCCCTAAGCCTTTGTTTTTCCAAGCTAAATAACCCAAGTTTAATAACCTGTCCTGGTATTGCAGACCCCTCAGTCCTCTAATGACTTTGGTCGCTCTTCACTGCACCCGCTCTAGCTTCTATAGGAATTAAATCTAGGGGAGAAATGGGAGTGATCTCTATCAGAGCTGTGGAGATATCTCCAGATGTCATGCAAGTTATATTCTGAAACCAGTGATTTCATCTCTCCCCTAGCGGTACGTCTGTTTGAGCAATCTAACACGGCTGACATGGGAGGCTGAAGTTTCCACAAACAATGTTAAACCCTGAGAACACCTGAATTCTCTTAAAGTTAACCTGTTACCTAGATAAAGCCCCCAAGGCTATCACTTCCTGTCCCTGCAGCTTCCTATTACTACTCTAACTATCCCTTTCTGTGCTAAATGTGACCTGTGACTGTTTATTAAAAGGTATTTAAAACTTACTGGGTCCTATGTTAATAAACCATGGGGGCTACCATTACTAGCCCCCCTGGGCATCCTCTTTTGCTCCCTCTCACTGCATCCAGCATCCATTATCACACCCCCATAGTGTGATCTTGAAATTAAATTGTGCGCCCCCCCAGCCTGCCTTGCTCCGCTATGCAGCCTTCCTGGTAAGAAGCCGGACACATCATTTCTGGAAATTCGGGTCTATACACCTAAAAGGTGTATTGCCCAACTTCAATGTGCGCATTGCGCATGCTCCGTGGAGCACAGTACCTCAGCTTATTTGTGATCTGAGCTGACGTAATGTGCTCCACTGAGCATATGCAATGCGCACATTGAAGTCGGGCGATACACATGCCTGGTTGACAAAACCTCCAAGTTGTGACTCACGAGCTCAAGCCGCTCCTCCATTTTTGAAGCCCAAAATGCAAAAGGGTCCAAACCCCCTGATGGCATGGATATTACGCTCTAGATACTACTGCACCATCCTCTCCAGTAGTTCACTATTTGTCAAACTTGTACTCAGTTCTGCCAGTGGAGGGCTGTTATAAAAATTTGGTCAAAGGACTCCCAGAAATTGCTTCTAACAGTTAAACAGTTAAGCTGCTGCAAATGTTTCTAAGCTGACAATTCGATGTCCCTGGATTGGAAGTGTAGATCTGCAATGTGTACTGTATCCCTCACTGCTAAGTTGAGAAAACAAGTCCTATGATTGACTGCCAGCTTTTTTTGATACTCCAGAATGTGCGTGTCCCTGTCCAATGGGGCAATCATCTGGATAAATTTACTCTTGTACCGCAGATTCAACAGTGTGGCAATCCTGTAGTCATCACTAATACGAATCCTAATGATATGGGCATCATTTTACAGATAGTGCAACAAGAAGGCACTCATGTGTCTCATGCATACATGAGGCCCAAGCCCTTTTTGTGTTGCCGGTAGTGTAAAAATTGAGTTTCCTTCCCTTGCCCTCCTCCGCTAGCCTTGGACAACAGAAACGGGAATAATTTCTTCCTCATCTCCTGACTCTTCTGTGCCCATCACCTCCTTATCCTCATCCTCCTCCATTTCTTCCTCAGCTCCTGCACCTTTACTATCATTTTGTCTGGTAAAATGAGACCCCGTTTGTCTCTCTACCTTGCCATGCCACCTGGCTGTGTGTCGAGAGTTGGGACATTTAAGATGTTGTTATCCCTTCATCCTCTTGAACTACCACCTCATCCCGCACACATTTCAAAGTTTGCTCCAGCATGTAGATGAACGGAATAATGATGCTGATGATGGCATCTATCAAAATATAAAATGAATCAATCTGATCACTAATCAGTGAACACCGTTGCAAGAAAAACAAATCAAAATGTTAGAACTACAGAAAAAATGCAAATAAAAATTATCAAAACACTGCACGTACTCCAGATCATTATCGATAAAACAGTCGGTTCTCAAGAAAAAACAGCAAGCGATCACTCAACTAATTTCAAGGAAAAATTAATATTTTATGGGTCTTGGAAAATGTCGCCCAAATCAAAGAATTATTTTTACAAAGTTCTAATAAAAAATTCTTTACAAACATGAAAAACAAATCTATGCAATTTTGATATTGATAGAATAGTACAAACTTGTAGAAGCATGATTCAGAATTATTTTACCAAAATATTAATATTGTAAAAACCAACCCCCCCCCAAAAAAAAACTAACAAACATAGTAAATTCCATTTTTTTCACAACTTGACTATGCTTGGAAGTTTCTCCCATTTTAGAACATTATATTTTAAAATAAGTAATGTTATTCAAAACTGGAACTCATTGTGCAAAAAATAAAAGCCCTCCTATGATTAGGTATACAGAAAAAAGGTATGGTTTTAGAAGAATGGGAAGAAAGAACAAAACAGAAAAAGAACATTGGACGATCGTTAAAGAGTTATTCTTTTGAGTTTATTGAACAAACCTTATTAGAAATGTGACTTTGTAATTGCTCAGAAAAGGCATAAAATCCCTCAAAAGTAGTAGACGGGTGCTAGAGCTGATCAAACCAAACAAGTACCTCTAACAAGAGGAAGCCAAAGGCTGAAGAATACACTGAGTGCATAATTATTAGACTATTGGAATTTTTGATTATTAGGTTTATTATTGAACTACTACAGAGCTGTCAGTCAGTCAAAAAAATTAATAAATCTGAAATTTGAATATTTAAGAAGGTAAAAGTGAAGTTTTGTCTTTCATAGGAGAATATGATTGTGTACAGAATTATTGGGGAACTATTAGTGTGTGGAATTATTATGCAACAAAATGAATAACGTACATTTTCCATCTTAATTGTTAATTTTCATCTGTCAAAACTGAAAATAATAGCCAAATAACTTAATATGTACAAAAATATATTTCTGATAAAAAATAGTAGCCAGCATACCTGAACTTCTTTTCAATAATAGTCATAAGTCTTGTATCCATGGAGTCTGTCAGTTTCCTAATCTGTTAACAATCAACTTTTTGGCCAGGACCAGTCATAGCCCCAAATATAATAATAATAATAATAATAATAATAATAATAATATGGATCAAGGAGGTGACTGTTTTTCTTCACTGTAAGTCTCCCATTTAAGAAGGGCCAAAAAGTTCTCAGCAGGCTTTAGGTCCGGTGAGGAAGGGGACATGTTATTATTTTTCCAGTCTTAAGGGCATTACTGCCAGTCAAACACTGGAGACTTCTCTACTGTGATGGAGCATTGTCCTGCAGAAAAATCATAGTTTTCTTGAAAGATGAAGACTATTTCTTGTACCACTGCTTGAAAAAAGAGTCTTCTAATAACTGAGAGTATGTTTGGGAGTTGATTTAAAAAAAATGTTCAGCAAGCTCATTATAATAAAACCAAGCTAAAGCAGTACTCACCCCTATCTTGCTGGAGTCTGTGTCGAAGTGGAGGTCTATGCCCATTACTGATCCAGCCATGGCCCATCCCATCTGATGCATTAGGAGTCACTCTTATCTCATCAGTCCATAATAGCTTTGAACAATCAAATATTTCTTGGACCAGTCTTGATGTTTCTCCTTCTGTGTCCTGCTTTTTGGTGGTCGGGTTCAGCCTCCTCCCCTTGGCCATGTATCTGTGCACTGAACACCTTGCACTTCTGTGTCTTGCTCAGTGGTGGTTGGATTCAGCCTCCTCACCTCAGCTGTGTCTGAGTACTGAACACCTTGTACTTTTGTGCCTTGCTCAGTGGTGGTTGCGCTCAACCTCCTCACCTCAGGCATGCCTCTGAACACTGAAAACCTTGTTGTTCTGTGTTTTGCTCAGTGGTAGTCAGGTTCAGCCCCCTCACCTTGGCCATGTCTCTGAGCATTGAACACCATGTTCTTCTGTGTCTTGCTCAGGAGTGGTCAGGTTTAGCCTCCTCACTTCATCCTTGTCTCTGAGCACTGAACACCTTGATCTTCTGTGTCTTGCTCAGTGGTGGTCGGGTTCAGCCTTACTTACCTTGGCTGTGTTTGAGCATTGAACACCTTGTACTTCTATGTCTTGGTCAGTGGTGGTCGAGTTCAGCCTTTCTTTACATCGGCTGTGTATGAGCATTGAACACCTTGTAATCCTGTGTCTTGCTCAGTGGTGGTTGGGCCCAGTCCCCTCACCTTGGCCATGTCTTTGAGCAGTGAGCACCTTGTACTTCTTTGTCTTGTCCAGTGGTGGTCGAGTTCAGCCTCCTCACCTCGGCTGTGTCTGAGCACCGAACATCATTTACTTATGTAATAGAATAAAGGACTGTACTTAGACATCATTTAATGCAGGGGCAAACTACTCCAGAACAATATGCCCACTTTATAAGGAATGAGTGTGTCCATGTCCATTAAGTATAGAATACAACTGAAGTCCACACAAGTGTTTAATGCAATAAAGTGAGTTTTATTTTATTACATGAGGACTTATCAATACATCGTGGTGACAAAGTAACAACTAGTAAAAAGGATAAAGAATGAGGCGGAGAGGAGAGAAATATAGAGGCCCGCTAATGCTGGGAGAGAGTGCAAAGTACTTAGGGGAGCAGTCTAATAGTGTGAACAAGGTGCTATAATCTCTGACTTAAGTGTGGGGCCAGTATAATAAGGACCAGCCCTGTCAATTTTGCCCCTCACAATCAGTCTAAAGTGCTAGATGCAATCGACACTTAGGCAAGCTTACCCATTAGTAGTAAGGTTTTTCTCCTAAGCAGGTACGTGCCTGGTGGTCCCGACATGTGTTTCACATATCGGCTGCTTCAGGGAGCGTGGGGTGCTGTGCAGAAGGTTGGCTATATATAGTATGTGGCCCATTATGGAGGTGTAGAGGTTGCAATGCTTGTTGCACCACGTCACTGGCAGGGGGTCAGGAAGAAAAACTTCCGGTGATGTCATCGACCAATGTGCATCCGTCCCGGAAGTCTTGCCCACCGCTCAGATCCAGGAAGCACAGTGGGCATGTGCACCACTCTGTCCACCATTTTGGATTAGGGCAGCAAACAGGGCAGTAGTTGTACAATGATAAAAGCTCCATTGTAACTCCTCTAGCATTATCAAATGTTTTTATTAACCAAAACTGGGGCAGAGAAATAATCATTGCCCTAAAACAGGTAGAGGAAGAGAGACAAAAAAAAGGGAAAAAGACTAGAATTGATGGAGAGTGAAATATTAAACATTACATACAGAATCCACATTATGGGGCACATAAATCATTATCTCAAATTCTGTAAATGACAATACCAAGTTTTTTTCTCTTTAATTTATATCGAGTGATTATTGTCTCACAGGCAAGAATGTCCCCCATTGGGACAGTATAGGTCTCCAGTTCTTGTTCCCTTTCTTTCAAACATCCAACGTTGTCAGGATCAATACCAGAGGGTCACAACTTCAAAATAGGCATGATAAAAGGGTGATATAAACTAAAATAAAAGCCATGATTAAGACCTGAGTGCGTCGAAACGTGTTGGCCTGTCTGTACACTTGTACTGCCTATTATTTGGATGTTATTTATCATTTAATAAAAGAAGAAAAATACTGGAACCGTCCTGCTGGAATTTCTTCCTCAAACTAAAATAAAAAGTGGTAAAACATACAAGTTAAAAACTGACTATCCGTATAGAAGAGACTAATTCTTGAGTGAATATAACATACTCAGAGAGAATCAATATATTTGATGCAATAGACATGATGTTTTTTGAAGTGCCGATGAAGTGTTCGAAGTTGGTGCCAGTCCTCCACCTCCCCTGCCATTTGAATATCCCTTACATGCTCCCTAAGGCTAGAGTCACAAATGCCAATCAGTTTTTTTTAATGGCTCCAATAACAAATCTGTTTTTTGAGCCTCCTGTGCAGCTATGCATTTTTTGGACTTAGTCATTTTTTCCCAAAAAATGCTAGCAAAAACAGATCCGTTAATGGATGGTGCCTTTTTTTTAATGGATCCATTTCCCATAGAGCCCCATGTTAAAAAAACAGATCCATTTGTTTACTGTACCCAAAAAATGGATCAGTTTTCTTACTGCACCCAAAAAACGCTGCTTGCAGCATTTTTTGTGTTCTGTTAAAAAACGCATAGCAGAGCAGGCACACTTGAGCCCAGCATCCGTTAACAGCATCAGTTTTGGATAAAGAATTCTAAAGTTAAAAAACTGATGAAAGTAACGGATCCAGGGCTTATGTGTGACCTTAGGCCAACTCTTCTCCTGAATTCTCTGCAGGTGAAGCCCACAAATATTAGGCCACATCTGCAAGTCACATATATAACTCCTGTTGTGGCACAATT
The DNA here is from genome assembly GCA_033576535.1 of Allobates femoralis. Taxonomy (NCBI): domain Eukaryota; kingdom Metazoa; phylum Chordata; class Amphibia; order Anura; family Aromobatidae; genus Allobates; species Allobates femoralis. Next base: position 100,510,448 of record JARQOC010000009.1, on the reverse strand, counting down.
GATGTAATGCCTGATCTCAAATGTCTTCAACCCATCATGGTTAACAAAGTTTTTTGTAAGTATGATGGTCCTACAAGAAAGGCAGGAACCACAGGGATGACATCCCAATAGAGGTCGCCCTACATTAAAAGGGAAAGAAGATGGTTTCCTCGTGTAGTGACTATGCACCAAGGTGTCCCTCAAGCTCCTGCCCCTCTTGGCCATCATCATAGGTCGGTCGGTAATATGTTTCGATAGGTTTGGCTCGGTTTTAAGGACATCCCAATGTCGAGTAAGAATCTCCCTTATACAACCTCTGGCAAAAATTTTGAAATCACCTGGCTCAGAGGATGTTCATTCAGTTGTTTCTTTTTGTATAAAAAAAGCAGATCACACACATGGCACAAAACTAAAGTCATTTCACGTGGCAACTCTCTGCCTTGAAGAAACAATAAAAGAAATCTTGAAAAAAAAATACTAGCCAGTAACGGTTACTTTTGTAGACCAAGCAGGGGGAAAATTATGGAATCACTCAATTCTAAGGTAAAAATTATGGAATCATGACAAACAAACAAACAAACAAAACAACACTCAAATATCACTAGTATTTTGTTGCACCACCTCTGGTTTTTAAAACAGCTTGCAGTCTCTGAGGCATGGACTTAATGAGTGACAAATAGTACTCATTATCAATCTGGCCCCAACTTTCACTGATTGCTGTTGTCATATCAGCATTGCAGGTTGAAGTCTTGTCATAGACCATTTTCTTCAACTTCCACCAAGATTTTCAATTGGATTGAGATCCGAACTATTTGCAGGCCATGATATTGACCTTATGTGTCTTCTTTCAAGGAATGTTTTCACAGTTTTTGCTCTATGGCAGGATGCATTATCATCTTGATAAATGATTTCATCATCCCCAAACATCCTTTCAAATGATGGGATAAGAAAAGTGTCTAAAATATCAATGTAAACTTGGGCATTTATTGAAGATGTAATGACAGCCATCTCCCCAGTGCCTTTACCTGACATGCAGTCCCATATCATCAATGACTGTGGGAATTTGCATGTTCTCTTCAGGCAGTCATCTTTATAAATCTCATTGGAACGACGCCAAACAAAAGTTCCAGAATCATCACCTTGCCCAATGCAGATTCGCGATTCATCACTGAATATGACTTTCATCCAGTCATCCACAGTCCACGATTACTTTGCCTTAGCCGATTGTAAACTTGTTATTTTCTTTTTAGGTGTTAATGATGGCTGTTGTTTAGCATTTCTGTATGTAAATCCCATTTCCCTTTGGAAACTTTACAGTTCGGTCACAGACATTGACTCCAGTTTCCTCCCATTCAATCCTCATTTGTTTAGTTGTTCCTGTTTTGGAAACATATTGCTTTAAGTTTCCGTTCTTGAAGCTTTGATATCTTCCTTGGTCTACCAGTATGTTTCCCTTTAAACCCTTACCATGTTGTTTGTATTTGGACCAGATTTTAGACACAGTTGACTGTTAACAAACAACATCTTTTGCAACATTGCATGATGATTTACCCTCTTTTAAGAGTTTGATAATCCTCTCCTTTGTTTCAATTGACATTTCTCGTGTTGGAGCCATGATTCATGTCACTCCACTTGGTGCAACAGCTCTCCAAGGTGTGATCACTCCTTTTTAGATGCAGACTAACGAGCAGATCTTATTTGATGCAGGTGTTAGTTTTGGAGAAGAAAATTTACAGGCTGTTTCCATAATTTTTACTTCAGAATTGAGTGACTCCATAATTTTTCCCCCTACTTGGTCTACAAAAGTAACCGTTACTGGCTACCATATTTGTTTTTCCAAGATTTCTTTTAGTGTAAGGCAGAGAGTTGCCATTTGAAATGACTTTAGTTTTGTGCCATGTCTATGATCTGCTTTTTTTCTACAAAATTAAACAATTGAATGGACATCCTCCGAGCCAGGTTATTCAATAATTTTTGCCAGGGGTTGTAGACTGCCACTGGTTGTTGTATGGAGAAATAAACCTGACAACCGGGGAGACTTCATCTTTATTGATTTTATGGCCACCCAGTAGGTCACAGGTTTGAATTATTAAGCTTCTTTTTATTCCTCCACCAGTGAACTATTGTTTTTAAAATCTGCCACATCTCTTTGGTATTTTTTGCTTTTTGATGATACCATCTCCTTTTCTCACTTAGTAAATTCCTTTTCAAGGGTGAGATTCAGTTGACTCAGTGCTTCCGGGGAGAGTTCATCTGACAATTTGGCTCCAATGACCTCCACCTCCATTTCAATCTTAAGGATCACTTTCTCATAGGGTTCAATTAGTTGACCCATGAAGTTAGTGACTCTCAGTTTCCGTTCTCGAATATAACAGCACTGGAAGATAATGGGTTCTTTGTTGCATTATATTTTATTCCTCTCTAATCTTTGGAAGTTAATGTTCATTTTTTTCCAACACATATTTTGCAACCCTATTGACTAATTGCAGCAAAACTCTTGATGTTTCTGTAATCACGCCCCAATATCTAATATCAAAAGTGCTGCACCTCTCTTTAAAAGGGCCACTTAATATGGTGGTTATGGTGGTCTCCGCAAGGATTCTACCCCAGGGCTAGGACCTTCCCTGGAGGGATATCTGGCTAGTTCCGTGATTGAGACTCTTAATCGAGGCTCCATGGACTCCATTTGCACTTCTCTTTATGGGTTAACATTTTTTTACTTTTCAGAGTCCGTTCAATTTCTTTTTGACCTCTTTTGCCTGAGAAAAACAAGCTGCCTAATAATGTCGAACACTTTGATAAAAGGTGTTGTTTTCTTAGGTGACAATCTCCCTCATTACACAGATACAAATCACCTAATATTCATCATCCAATAAAAATTCAAGTTTATACAACTTGGAGATGGAAAATCTGCAGAAAAAATTGTGATATGGTCAAAATACTTACTTGACTATCAATTGCGCACTCAGTGTATACAACATCTGTGTAAGAGCATTTTCTCCAGGTGAAGGAAAGATAAATCCTGATTGTACAATGACACCTTTTGAGAGTTTCATGTAATAATGTAGAGCAGTGAGGTGTCTTATGTTTTTTGATATCACACCAACTACAAGATAATAAATCCAGATTCGCACTTATCTTCCCAGAGAATCCCAGCATGTTGGTTAGACGTGACTTATCTTTCATGAATCCATGCTGGTTGTCAGCTATTATATTGTTCTCTGCTATACACTTTTGCAGGTCTTCATTTACAATACTTTGGCTTTTATTTTGCATACCACTGATTACAAACTAACCAGACAATACTTAGACTGATCCATCTTCTTACCCCTCATGTATAGACATACTACAATAGCCATCCTCCAATTTTGTGGATCCAACTGTGTTTCAAAAGAGTCTGAAGTGGTCTGTCAGTTACAGAGCTCAACTCATTGCATTCTAGTGAATAACCTTTTGTTCATATTGGTTTTGCTGAGATGCAGATGTACTTTTTTTTGCAGTCACTTAATAATGTTGGGTGGTGAATAATGATAAGTGAATCTATAAAAAATTGATCAATATTGGGTAAAAAAAAAAAAATCTAAACTTCGGCTGTTATGCTGCCGCTGCTCCAATCCGATTATCTGCCATCCAAGCCTCTTAATTGCTTTGGATCAAGTGGCATCTTCCCTCTGCATCAGGGCTTTTGGAGCCAAGTAGTCTACTTCTACATGTCGCAACATTGTATGATTTGGCGCTTGATGTGCTGGGCTTTGTGTGATACTCTTCCTAAAGTTCTGATGTCACAAGATGACCTCAGAGTTCTACAAAGGGGGAAGCCATTGTGCGAGAAAAGTTGCCAAAAATTGGGCTCTTAAAAACTTAAAGAAAAGAGGTTGAACAGAGCTTCCATTTGTTGTTTTTGTAATCCATTTCTGTCTTTAGAATGCAACAAAATTACAATAAGCTGGCAGCCATTTTCCTGTAATCGCACAAAGGTAAAAATCTTAAATTAGGAATCACTTTAAACCACAAATTCCAAATAATTTGATTTGTTTTGAATCGGTTTAAATATTTGCAGCCACTAATGTAGCGCGCATGTAGCAAATGCTAGCTTGAATTCATTTTTACCTCTTCTATTGAGATCTCCATATGTCTCCATACTAAATATACTTGGTACTCTCTGATTTAAGTATTTTGCATTTAAATAAGATGTTTTACCAAATTTGTCATGTCGACCTGGACAAAGGATATAAAAGTGGCTGCAGAGAGGAATAAAACATTTTATTATTTTTTGGGGAGTGTTATCTGGTAGCTACCTGCAACCCAAGCCTAACCTCACCACCAGAAGCATTAGTGAAGACCTAGTAGCTGCTTAACTATGCCCCTCTGCACAGGGGAGGCCCAGATCCTATGGCAAAGTGGGTCCACTCAAATACTTCTGCTGCACACCCCACCCTGGCGGCTGTAACAGTCACCCAGCAATCCTTCCTACTGCTTGACTGAAATCTCCTTTGCCTGAAATCACAAGGCATGTAGGTTTTCAGTCATGCAGGAGGAGGCAGGGAATACAGCTGGAGTGACAGTGGGTTCAGATCTACATATAGATCTTCAGCCTCATTTGCATATCAGTTCAAATGATGATTTATCATTAATAGAGGAACAGACTGGAAATGTAATGGTATTGCTGGACTCAAGTTTTAAAGAACTATATGTGCATATAAATAGTTTTTTATTTTGGAGGAGGGGGTAATATCCTGCTAACAGATTCCTTTAAAAAATGAAACATAGTAAACCTAAATACTCAGATGAATAATGGATGATTTAGTGACTTCAGTGGGACCAAACACTTTGGTGCATTTCAGACTCTCCAATGACAAGAAAAAAGAATGATTGGCAGCTGGAATTTCAATGGCTGATCCCTCTTGGCTGTGTCATCCACAACTGGTTTATGCAGATCGAAGCAGGTAAAGCCAAGGGGAGTGGAGGAAACATTTATATAACTATATGGAGTGATGTTAGAGAAGTTTCTAGGCCCAAATGCAAAACCTTCAACGGGGCCCCGAATTATTGAAGGTCTTTAATAGCATTGGTCTATTTATATAAGCTAAAAGGACAGTTGGGGTGCCCTAAACTCCAGGGTCTGGGTGCGATTGCAACCCTTGCACCTATTGTAGCTACGCCCCTGCTATCACCACCACCACTGTGTTGCACCCTATAGATATGATGATCACTATTCAGTAATGTATATTCAATGTTCATATACTGTAGGTGGAAAATGATCAACCACAAAGGTAAGGCTGCCTTCACATTTGCATTTGGAGCGCAGCGCACCAAACGCAGCCAAACGCTTGCGCACATGCGTTCCTATGTTTAACATGGGAACGCATGTGCCTGCTTATGGCTGCGTTTGGCCGCATTTGCATTGGGATGCGCATAATTTATGCGCCCTCGGACCGCACTCCAAACGCAGCATGCAGCATTTTTTTGTGCATTCGCGGCACTTGTTCTATCCGCAAGCGCCCGCAAGCGCACAAAAAATGCATGGATCTCAATGGATCCGCAGTGTCCTCCGCATGACACCACAGGAGAACGCTGCAGATCTCATTGAAATCTCTCCCACCGGCGGCCACCGGGAGATCATGCAGAGCCGCCGCTGATCTCCCGCCGGTGTCAGCGGGGAGATACAGTTGATCTGACAGCTGGTTAAATCTCCCGGGAGATTTGAAGCAACGATCAGCTGTTTCATATCTCCCGCGCTGATATCACTCTATTCGGTGTCAGCGCGGGAGATTTAAACAGCTGTCAGATCAGCTGTATCTCCCCACTGACACCGGTGGGAGATCAGCTGTGCCGGGAGGAGGAGATCTCTGTCGCTGATCTCCTCCTACCAGCCGCCCCCAGAGACAGCTGAATCTCCGCTGTGTTCACATTATTATGGGCTGCGTTTGCCTGCGTCTGTGTCTGCATGCCCTCTGCATGCAGACACAAACGCAAATGTGAAGATAGCCTAAAGTAGGAAATAAGTAAAGTATAGTATATTTGTAAGTGACACAAGTTCAACATTTTCTTCCAAGGAAATGACCACCCCCTTTGGTACATTATTATTTATTCTTTAGTGGATTATAATGTTTGTAAGTTATCAAAATAGGCTGTATACCTTTTTTATTACATCTCTAGGGCAACAAAATGGACATTTCATTATATCACTAGGATAACATGGACGTTTGAAAGTAAAATTTCCCCAGTCCGTCTGTGCAGGAATTAGCTGGATGTTGTTACTGTGTACTGAGGCTCCATCTTCTTGAAAGAAATCAGATTTACCTTTTTCATAAAAATGCCGGCAGCTGGAGCTCAAAATGGATTTCTGTCTCCCTGCTGAGACTTTGGCTTTCCTCACCTGCCACATATCATTTCTACTCCTTTGTAATTTTACCTGGAAATATTGAAGATTGTGATTTCAAATTAAAAGTAGCAGAGTATTGGAAAAGGAATAGCTAAGGAAATATGAATATGTTTTATGACTTGTATACACAGAAAAACACAAAGTTTGGCACATTCTTATATTTAGACTTCTGCTAATGCTTCTACTCCACACAGAACATTCTGTAATACGCGATTACATAGATAAATGTGTATAATATTAAAAACTGATATCCTATGATGTGTAAGCCTTAATTTAAACCTTGCCGATGAGATTTCATCTAGTGTAAGAAGAAGAATTATCCAATTGAATATCCTTCTTTGATAAATCGGATTACTCATATTTGACAAAGATCAGTGATACTTGAGGAAATTCGGAGTTATAGATCTTGAAAATGTAAAGCTATTTGTCTTTGTATTTATAATATAAATAGCAAATGTAATACGACAAAGGTTTATTGTACATCATGCTTAGGGCTCACTATCTTCAGATAAGATATTCACTTGAATCAACTGTGTAAATAGACAAGGTGGATATCATCAATGTATATGGCTTAAAATGCATATAGAGCTTTGTGTTATCTGCATATGTGGCACCCCAGGGGTCATGTGCCACAGTAACACCACCACAAAGGGTTAACTCCCCACACAACCCACAACACTACACTAGCGCCTCCAGGACAGAAGGGGGAGCTAAAGCTGCTTCCCTATATATTCTGGTGTGGAGAGGAAGTGGGCAGTTCAGTTAAGTGCGGAGCAGCACTGAGGAAGAAGGACCTGGGTGTAAAAGAGCTGCGTTAGGCTCAACCCATGGTCCACTGTCCAGTTCCAGGCCGGCAAAGGTCTGAGGAAAGGAGAAGGAACAGAGAGGAACACACCTGGGAGACTGAGTTCCCTGAGACTCGCCCCAGAGAAGCGCAAAGAACGGATACCGGATCCGAAATTGTGTCTGACACAAGCAGCACAGTGAACACCAAATTAGTGAAGGTCCCACATCTTCACTGTACCACTGCGAAACAACACAGCGGGGTCAGTAACACGGAATAAGACTCAAGTTGCCTAGCAGATTGGTACCTGTGAGGGGAGAAAGAGCCGGCAGCTTAGCTAAAGCGGCAGCAGGGCCACACACACAGCGCAGAAACAGGGAGCCAAAGGACCTGGCCAGGGTGGGAGCAACCTGGCCCTTGCACAGACTCCGTGGACAGTACTCAGCTGATGTACCATATTCAGTAAAAGACTTGGAAAACTACAAAACCATGAGTCTGTGTAATCATTGCAAACACTGTTCTCCCTCACAAACTATCTCATCACTACTGCCCCGGGAACCAGGCTCTGCCCGTGGAGAGCCGTCACATCACAGGCTGCTATCCATCATCCCCAGAAGTTCCCCGGAAGTTCTTCAGCAGCGGTGGTCACCATGACCACATATCACGGGTGGCGTCACGACTCTATTCCCTGTAAATAACCCCCAACCTTTACTTGTGGACTTGGGACAAAGACGGCCGTGATAAACCCTGTGATACCCCGGTCCGGTACCGAGTACCCCGTCCCAGTGGGCTCAACATTTAGAGGTAGATCAGCTAAAGTAAGCTTTACAAAAAGTTACACATATAAATGTTTAGGTCGGTCTCCGCTGAGCCGGGCGTAATGGCAGTCAACTGTCACAGTGGTCTCTCTGGCTGTCAGGCCATCCTCAGTAGAATAAGAATGGGGTTAAAGTGTGGATTGAGGTGCAGGATCAGCCGCTCTTAATAAATAATGCCCAGATCTCAGGTGCAACAGAATATGACTCAGGTTTATTGTAACAGTTTATGTTTATGAGTTTATTCCCATCTCCTACTGGCTATGCTGCACTCATTCGGCATAAAGGACACCGCTCTCTCCTGCTTCTCATCATATTTTTCGGAACTTTCCTTCATCGTATCCTTTGCTGGCTCCACTTCTTCTGCTCTTCCTCTCCCTGTTGGGGGTTCCTCAGAGTTCAGTCCTTAGCCCTCTTCACTTCTCTCTCTACACAGCCCCTATTGGACAGACCATCAGCAGATTTGCCTTTCAGTAACATCTTCATGCTAATGACACACAGCTATATATTTCTTCCCCTGTCCTTATCCCCGCTGTATTACAGAATGCTAATGACTGTCTAACCACAGTTTCCAAAATCATTTCTGCTCTCTATGTAAAACTCAACCATTCCAAAACTGAACTTCTCCTGGTCCCCCCTCCACTAACCTCCCTAAATCTGACTTCTCCGTCTCAGTATGTGGCACCATGATAACGCTTAGGCCGCAGGCTGCAGTCTGGGTGTTATGTTTCACAACGATCTCTCTTTCACTTTCTATATACAATCTCTCACCTGCTCTTGCCACTTGCACCTGGAGAACATCTCTAGAATCAGCCCCTTTCACACCATGGAAACAACAAAAACACTCACTGTGGCCCATATCTAATCCCTCCTTTATTATTGTAATTCACTATTATTTGGCCTCTCCATCACTAGACTCTCCCTCTTCAGTCCATCCTTAATGCAGCAGGCAAGGTCACCTATCTGGCTAACTGTTACTCAGTTGCTTCTGCTCTGTACCTGTCATTACACTGGATGCCCATAAACTATAGGATCCAATTCAAATAGCTTGTTCTCACCCACAAAGTTCTTCAGAGTGCAGCACCTCCCTACCTCTCTACATTCATCTCTGTCTATTACCCTACCTGTTCTCTTCACTCTGGGGGCCAATCTAATCTAAACCTCCCACTCCCAGCTCCAAGACTTCTCCCGAGCTGCACTGATCCTCTGGAATGATCTACCCCAAGAAATTAGATCTATCCACAACTTCTATAGTTTCAAGCTCTCCATAAACACATCTTTTTAGGGCGGCCTATCATGATCCATAATTGAAGTCATTTAGACATAGCATATTCACTCCACTAGACCCAAAAGAATGGCTTGTGGCCACTCATGCAGCTCTTATCAATTCTCCATTCCCTGACGTTTGCTGGAACATCATAGTAAATAAGCACCTGTACTTCACATCACCCTCACCTCATCGTTGCATTCTAAGCTCTTATGAGCAGGGCCGTCATTATTTTGCTTTCTTTTTTTTTAGAACTGTTACTTATGACTGTTTGCATATAAACCTCAGAATTGTAAAGTGCTGCGGAATATGTTATCACTATTAAATAAAGATTATTATTATTTTGATAGTGGTGATATTACAACTTTCCACAGTAGTTCAATATGTAGAGTCGCAGCCTCTGATCGTGTGATGAACTCAGCCCTCTGTCTGGGGCAGCTCTCCTCACTAGAGATGAACAAACTTTCCCTGAACATGTTCATAAATTTCAGCTAACATTGCAGATTTGGATTCTGGATTCGAGATCCATAACATTTTGCTAAAAAGTTGATGAACTCAGCTTTATTTGGTAACCGATCAGATAAAAAAGCATTACTGCATTAAAGTGATGTATTTCATCACAAGATTACCAAATCTGTGTGTGTTGAAAAAGCCATATTTTTGTATATAAGTGATTGCCAAATCTTTCTGTTTCCCACAAAAGACTTTTTGTTGCGTCAAACAAGTCATTGCTAAATATTTCTGCTTTCCCTAAAAGTCTTTACTTGGCCTCAAACAAGTGATTGCCAAATCTTTCTGTTTTCCCTAAAAAGGCTTTTTTTGTTTCAAACAAGTAGTTTCAAAATCTTTCTGTTTCCCCTAAAATACTTTCCAGCTTTTGGATAAGCAGCCAAACTGGACACAATTTTCAGAAAGGTGTTTTGTGGTATTTCCCTTTATCTATGTAAAACAGACGTTTACACAATATCTTCCAATGAATAGCACCTATTTGCCTATTTTAAATAAAGCTACTTGAAAACATATGTAAAAAGTATGTAAATGCTGGAAACTTTATCTTAAAACAGATAACACAGCATTGGGATATCATGGCCCAAAGAGTGAATGCCATAGTACAATGGAGTAAAGACTGCGGTAGCAGGGATGAGAAAACTGTACGGTAACCGGATTGCTCCGGATTACACATCCTGAGCAATCCAGTTATCGCAATGTGGTTCCCTCCAAACATTTTTCATAAAAAATGTGTGGGACCGCAATTGCGTTCACCGCATCAGGATCTGGATGAATTTTGTCCATAGGTTTATACTGCTGTCCATAGAAATGCATTATAAAACGGAAGAGAGAGAGAGAGGGAGACTCCAGAAGGGGATCTAGGTGGGGAAGAGCTCTGAATTACGTCACCATCCCCTTCATTCGCTGCGCTTGCCTGCAAATGGCACTGCGCACGCATAGTGTTTCATTCATTCTTTGTGCGCGTCTGTCTGCTTGCATACAAAATAAGCAGCCAGCCATGCACAAAAAATCCAACATGTTGCGTTCGGAAGGCACACAAATTATGTGCATCCGAATGCAATGCAGGAAAAAGCAGGTAACGTGCGTACCCATGTTAAACATAGGGAGGCAGTACGCAAGCGTTCGCCTGCATTTGATTACGTTGCGTAAGCAAATGCAGTGTGAAACCGACCTTACTGGCTCAAATCAGTAGAGACAGCCACAGAGGTGGTCCCGGTATTGACCACAACTGTACAACTTGCAGCGCTGCTGTCCTGGGTTCAATTCAACACCAAAGACAACATTTACAAAGGAGTTTGTATGTTCTCCCCGTGTTTGTGTGGGTATCCTCTGGGCACTCGGGTTTCCACCCACACTTGAAAGACATATGGCCACTTTACACGCGGCTACATTTCTAGCTTATCCACAGGTAACTTACTGGCTGCAGTGAAATCATGGAGACATGGTTCTATCTTGTTGCTGTGTACAAATGGAATAATGTCTCCATGATTTCACTGCAGCCAGTAAGTTACCTGTGGATAAGCTAGAAATGTAGCCGCGTGTAGTGGCTAATACTGATAAGATGTTTAGATTGAGAGCCCTAATGGGGACAATGTTGAAAATGTATGTAAAGCACTATGGAATTAATAGCACTATTTAAATGAATAAATATCTACTATATAATTGCCTAATCGCGTCTGTCACTGAAATCGCATGCCAGCTCGCCAGCGCTCATTGGTCGCCGGCAGCCGCAGTGACCAATGAGCCCAATGTATGCAAAAGAGCCATGTGCATTCAAAAGAGCTGCGCAAATTCAAAATTCGCGCCGCGGCTCATGTACTGTCGTACAGAGGTCCGTGGCGAGCCAGCTGGGAGATGATCGGCCACTCTCAGCGGCAGTCAATCAGTGGCGTGGGATTCAAAACCCCTGCCAAGCGATACTGCGCTGCAATGATTGGTCGCCGCCAGCCACGGTGACCAATCAGCGCATTTGGCGCGTGTTTTAAAACATGCTTCGCTGATTGGTCGCCGCCGGCCGCGGCGACCAATCAGCGAAGTGGCACAGCTTGGATGGAAATATGAATCCCATGCCGCTGATTGGTCACCTATGAGAGTGGCGACCAATCAGCGGTGCGGGATTCAAAACCCCTGCAAAGCCGTGCTCCGTTGCACTGATTGGTCGCCGATAGCCACGGCAACCAATTAGCGCACTTGGCGTGTGTTTTAAAACACGCTTCGCTGATTGGTCACCGCCGGCTGCGGTGACCAATCAGCAAAGCGATGCGGCTTTGCGGGAAATATGAATCCCATGCCGATGATTGGTCACCGCTCTTAGAGGTGACCAATCAATGGCGCGGGATTCAAAACTCCTGCCAAGCCGTGCCCCGCTTTGCTGATTGGTCGCCGCTAGCCGCGGTGACCAATCAGCGAAGCGTGTTTTTAAACACGCGCCAAGTGCTTGATTGGTCCCTGCGGCTGGCGGCGACCAATCAGTGAACTGGAGGACGGCTTGGAAGGGGTTTTGAATAATGCGCTGCTGATTGGTCAATGCTCTCAGTGCCGAACAGTCAGCAGCGCAGGACTCATATTTCCTGCCGCGCCGCTTTGATGATTGGGCACCGCGGCTGGCAGTGACCAATCAGTGGAGCATGATATAAAACATGCGCCAAGTGCGCTGATTGGTCGCCGTGGCTGGGGCGACCAATCAGCAAACCGGAGCACGGCTTGGCATGCAATTTGAACTGCTGCTCATAGTGTGACGCACTTCACTCCTGTTTACAAGGCTGTTGCTCATAGTGTGACGCACTTCACACCTGTTTACAAGGCTGTCATAGTGTGATGCACTTCACTCATGTTTACAAGGCAGGCAGTCATAGTTTGATGCACTTCACTCCTGTTTACAAGGCTGTCAGTCATAGTGTGACGCACTTCACTCCTGTTTAGAAGATCTGTCAATTATAGTGTGACACACTTCACTCCTATTTACAAGATCTGCCACTCATAGTGTGATGCACTTCACTCCTGTTTACAAGGTCTGTCAGTCATAGTGTGCTGTTCTTCAGTCACATTTACTTCACACGTTGTGTCAGTGACAATCTGAACTATTTCAGTCACATTTATTCAATAAGTTTAATTGGTTGTAAGTGCAAATACGCCAATGACAATGACAGAAAAGCTGCAGCAGCAGCAAGGTGATGACAACGTCAACACCAAGAGACACCACAACAAACTGCCGTGAGACAAGCCCAGGATGCAGCATCTCACAGACGTCGTTGGCAACAGGAGACCCCACAACACACTGCTGCCAGACAAGCCCAAGATGCCGAATCTCAGTGCCGTCTGAAGGAAACTCCAGAAGATAGGGCAAACAGACAACAACATGTTTGCACCATTCATACAACACAAATGCTCTGCCACCTAAGGCAAGCCCAGGAGAATATTCAATAGACATGATAGACATATAGGTAGATGATAGAAATCGTGTATTCATTGCATTATTCTTAAATCTTCATAAATAAACTACATACATATTCTAGAATACCCGATACGTTAGAATCGGGCCACCATCTAGTTATATTATATTATTACAAGGTATGGTAATCCAATAGATGTTGTAGCTGCAGGGAATTATATTCAGGTATACACAGCAATGCAAAATGATGTTTACCTACTCTCCAATGCATCAGCTGTGTTGGAAATGGTGTAAAGCAAGTTTTTATTTTTGCAAATTTTGAATCAAATCTCTGAATGTTTGATTTTGTGTGCAACCAAAAATTTCAGGAAATGTAATTTTAACATAACCTGCATGGATCAATCCACTCCCCTCTAGTGGACAAATGTAAGCAGGTAGCTGATGCCAGAGAGAAGTTCCTGCCCCTGAAGTCTGTTACTATTTTCATGTGCTCTTTGATATGCTATGAAGTTGATGTATATACATGTATATGTTTAAAATGATGTACTGTATCTACTGTCCAGAAATTAGTGTGGTATTGCCAGTCACCCCTAGGTGTCAGTAGTACCTAGGGTTCAAAAAAGTAGGGCTAAAGGAGTTAAGGTAAAGTTGGACCACTAGAAAGGGGCATATAAGGGATTGTGCTTCCTGATTTTAGCTGGTTTGGTGTAGTTGTTAAAAAGATGTTTAAGACAGAAAAAGAAAATAGAAAGGAAATAAAAAACAAAAGAAGGAAAGTTTGGTCCAAGGAATTCTACAGGAGGCAACTGTACGAGACTGGCCCAAGTTGCAGTGTAAGCTGAAAGTGGTAAAGTGAGCAGCAGGTGGCAGTCCCATACCCAGAAAGTAGGGATGGGCGAATCTACTCGCTAGGACTCGTTACTCGGCGAGTAGTAAGGGACTCGCAGGACTCGGTACTCTGCGAGTTTCCCAGTGATTACTCGCACGAGTCCAATGCAAATCAATATCAATCCTAGTTTTGTCAGAAACGCTGACAAAACTAGGATTGCCATTGTTTGCATTAGACTCGGCTACTGTGCCAGTGATAGCAGGGAAACTCGCAAAGTAACTGCTGTTACATTGCGAGCCGAGTCCAGCTGTCTTCTCTGTGCAGCTCCAGGGTCCTAGAGCCCGCCTGCTCACAGACATGATGTAGCAGTGCTGAGATTGTTCTCAGTCTGCTCATTCCCTGTGCATAGACATCTATCTATGCACAGGGGATGTAGCAGAGAGGACATCGCGTTTTGGACTACGTTGGACGGAAGAGGATTTTTTTAATTAAAGATGGAGTCCCTAATGGCTTTTTTTTTTATTTCAAATAAAAATTTTTCTCTGTGTTGTGTTTTTTTAACCCTTTATTGGAGATTCTTAGTGGCTGGGTCAAACGTGGCCTGACATTAAGAATCTCGGGCTTAATACCAGCTTGTATAACAAAGCTGGTATTAACCCCTTTATTACCCAGCGTGCTACCGCCACCAGGGCCGCTGGAAGAGCGGGGTTCAGCGCCAGAGGATGGCGCTTCAATGAACGCGCCATCTTCTGGGGTGGCTGCGGGCTGCAATTTGCAGCGGGGGGTGCCCAGAAAGCTTGGGCATCCCTGCGCTGCGGATTCCAGCCCCCAGCTGCTTAGCTGTACCTGGCTAGACATAGAAATTGCGCGGAGCCCCACGCATTTTTTTTTTATTATTTCATGAATTTCAGAGTCTCGGAGTCAGAGTCTCAGAGTCCGAGTCTCAGAGTCAGAGTCAGAATCTCAGAATTTCATGAAATAATTTAAAAAAAATGCGTGGGGGTCCGCGCAATTTCGATGTCTAGCCAGGTACAGCTAAGCAGCTGGGGGCTGGAATCCGCAGCGCAGGGATGCCCAAGCTTTCTGGGCACCCCCCGCTGCAAATTGCAGCCCGCAGCCGCCCCAGAAGATGGCGCGTTCATTGAAGCGCCATCCTCTGGCGCTGAACCCCGCTCTTCCAGCGGCCCTGGTAGCGGTGGCACGCTGGGTAATAAAGAGGTTAGGGCCAGCTTTGTATTATCAGCTGGCCCTAAGCCCGAAATTTATGGCGGTCACGCCAATATTAGACATGACCGCCATGAATTTCTATTAAATTGTTTAAAAAAAAACACAACACAAAGAAAATTTTTTATTAGAAATAAAAAAAAGCCATTAGGGACTCCATCTTTAATTAAAAAAATCCTCTTCCGTCCGACGCAGTCCAAAACGCGATGTCCTCTCTGCTACATCCCCTGTGCATAGATATAGATGTCTATGCACAGGGAATGAGCAGACTGAGAACAATCTCAGCTCTGCTACATCATCTCTGTGCACAGACATTCATGTCTGTACACAGGGAATGAGCAGACTGAGAACAATCTCAGCTCTGCTACATCAGGCAGCAGGCGGGCTCTAGGACCCTGGAGCTGGCAGCCAGCACACAGAGAAGACAGGACTCTTATCTGTGCGAGTTTCCCAGCGATTACAGTTGCAAAGTAAACAGTCCAATGCAAATAAATGACAAAACTAGGATTGCTTCAGGCTGAAGCTTCCGAGACACATCTGCGATTTGTAAATCTCACACTACTCGCTATTACTCGCTTCCCCATTCATTAACATTGGACTCGCTAGACTCGCAACGAGTAGCGAGTCCTGTGCTCAGACTCGCTAGAGTCAAGCGATTCCGAGTAATTTAGGATTCGCCCATCACTACCAGAAAGTGAAGAAGAGAATGTGTGGATTGTGATGTGGTAGCTCTATGATATGGCTAGCCAGAAACAGCTTGTAGGATCCAAAGACCCCACTAAACTTGGCTGGGTAAA
Source organism: Allobates femoralis (assembly GCA_033576535.1). NCBI lineage: Eukaryota > Metazoa > Chordata > Amphibia > Anura > Aromobatidae > Allobates > Allobates femoralis. The sequence goes on along the minus strand of JARQOC010000009.1, from coordinate 100,494,467 downwards.
AGTGCCCTCAACCACAACATAACATATTGACTCATGCAGATGGACAGACAAGAAAAGAGCCTGCAGTTTAGTCCAGTTTAGTGGTTGGTCGAAGGTAAGATGATGGAAGATGATGATGATTCAAGAGAACGCATAAGCATGTAACTCGCTCTGTGTATTGTGGGCTTTGTTGCTAGTAAAGTACGAAAAGTTTTAAACTGTGGTGGACTACTTCTTAGTGACCTTGCACAAGTAAGTACTAGTGTCAGTGGAAACCGGCTTTGTGGCCAAAAATTACTGAAGGAGAAAGACAAGGTAATTGCACACCCAATACCTGTGACTGAAGCATGCTGGTGAAGGTGCAGATTCCCATGACCCCAACCACTGTAGCTACAGCCCTGGGGTCCCCTCCACTCTATACAATCATGGCCTGATGTTCTCTGTTGGGTCTATGAAATTAATGTTTTGAAGGAATAACATATTTTAATAAAGGCTTGCCCTTTCTAAGCAACTTTTTCCTCTAAGATGAATGCACCATATTTTTCAGACTATGGGACGCATCAAAACATAAGACACATCTAATTTTTAGAGGTGGAAAATAGGGAAAGAAAATATTTGAAGCAAAAAATTTGGTAAAAACTATGAGGGTAAGATGTGCCATGGGACATGGGTGGGTATGGTAAAACACCGCAAGGTGAGTATAACAACCAAGGGATGGGGTTTAGATTAAAAGTGCCACTCCAGCCCTGAAGAAAAAATGCTTTAAAATCTCATAGAGGTGCCATTCATGTCAAGTTATGGAGAACAATTACTCCCAGCTTGTCCTGCAGATCCTTTGGCATGCTGGAAGTTATAGTTCACCATAGACTTGTTAGAATGCTTGTATGTACAGTATTTTTATTAACAATTCATTCTTAACATTTACAAGGTGTGCTCACTCACATTAAATGCTGTCATGTCCTCCCACACTAGAAACAAGGAATTCCCTTATCTTACAGGACATGCGGTGATGTAGTGAAAAGGGAGGGCTGGAGCAGCACATGACAGCACAGAGACCTCCCTCTTCATTACATCACCGCAGGTCTTGTAGAGAATTCCTGGTTTCTAGCAGGGGAGGACCAGACTAACAACATTTAATGTGAGTACTGCAGCTCAAGCAAACATGTTAGCTCGCTGTTTAAAATTAAGAAACATTAATTTGGTGCTCCCCACATCCCCTTCTCGGCACTGGAGCCAGCACTGAGAGGTGTGCAAGAGAGCAGCCAATGAATATTTCTTCACTTTACAGAGAGCCCATATATTTTCTCTAGTTCCAGTTCTCCTGCAGCCGCAATGCTTTCCTTCCTGCTGTGCTCCCAGTCCACCGCTGCCCCCTCCCCATAAGATGCGCCCTACATTTTTCTTCAATATTTGGAGGAAAAAAGTGAGTCTTATAGTCTGAAAAATACAGAACTTAGTTATATTCTTCCTAAGGCTGGGGTCACACACACAGATATCTGGGCAGATATTGTTCACAGATCTCTGGCTGCAGTGAAATCATGGACACATGGTTCCATTTTGTGGCTGTGTACAAATGGAGCAATCTGTCCATGATTTCACTGCAACCAGAGATCTGTGAACAATATCTGCCCAGATATCTGTGTGTGTGACCCCAGCCTTACTTTGATCTTCCATACTGCACCTTGTATTAATTTGGTCAAAGTTTGGCTAGTTTCCTTTGTAACCCCTCCCATTAATTTATATCTTTTTTTTGGACTGTTGCCAAGACTGGACTGCATAGCAAGATGTTGGTGGCACTAGTGCTTTATGAAAAGGCTAAAGCAACATTTTTCATGTTTTCTTTGCTATAAGTTTTGCCTTTCCTTATATAAGTTGCATGGTATATGAATATGAATGGTCCCAGTATAAGCACTTATATTTACTGATTCTCTGTCACTACTGCTTATATTTCGAAATGTTAAATCTTCTATCCATATATCTTACCTTTGTCTTAATTTTTACAAATCTTCCTATTGCCATGAAGTGACAGGGCATTTATCTATTTTTCTGTGGTGCTTAATGTCTTGACCTTTGTGAATGTTCACATATCATGCATTTTCTCCCATTACACGGTATTAAATGGTGCACACGCAAAGGAAATCAGCATAGCAAACTGTATATTGAAGGCTTGATGTCTTCTAAATGGAAAGAGCCATGGATAACTTCAGGATTAACCATGGTTATAAATAGATAATGGTAAAAGGAAACATCATCCTATCTCCGAGATTAGGTTTTCAGAGCAAAGGTAGTAATATTCATGTTACAAGTGGAAGGGTGCAAGGGTAGAAGACAGACTGTTTCCAATGATGATGCTTTTAAAGAAAAATTAATTTGGCATGCAGTATATTTTGCAGAAATGTATCCTAAAATACTTTTGTAATTCAACCAAAAGTGATGTTGTTTACCATTTAATACGCTATAGGTTAAAATTGATAGAATTAAAATCTGTCTTCAACCTTAGAAAACAAAAAGTAAATAATAAAAATGAACAAAACAAAATAAAAAACGGATACTTCCTGCCCATACATCTCCCAATCTTATGTCAGGTCAAGTTGGCAATGCTCTACCTCCCTTGCTTTATTTTCAATTACTGTAGTAGAGAAGGACCTCTATCCATTTTCTACTCCCTTGTTTGCGAAACGTCTAGTTGCTTTTAATGTGAATGTCGAGCTTTGTGCAAGTGCACTCTGGGCTATTTTGAGCTTGGCCCCTTTCTTATCAGCTCAAAAGTGTCCATATCCTTTATAGTTCTCAGTGAATTATTGTGAAAAAACTTGAAACTTTTTCAATTTTATTTGAGCTTGACATTTTCATTCTATCCTTTTGATTTTTGTCAGCAAAAAAAAGGACAGAAATATAAGATGAAAATTGTTTTCTATGGGGCAAATAGGTGTGCTACGGTGCCATAGTCGTGAGGCAGGATAATCAAACATTTTAAGGTCAGGTACCAGGAGAGCATGTCAAAATTAAGGGAATAGGCAGAGACATAGTCAGGTCATGGTCCGGAGTCAGAACACCTGGAGAGCAGCAGATCAGAGCAGAGGGATGAGGCAAAAGGAATGTTAAAAAAAGTTAATGCTCAGGAAGCAAACTATCAATACCAAGAGCACAAATACAAGAAGTCAACTAGCACAACTTGAGCAGAAGACTAAGGGTGGAAACACACTATCCTACTTACATGCAAGTATCTCAGATGATGCTCAGATCAGTGACCCTGAACGGCCTCTCCCTTTCTGGACGGGAGTATGATGCTGCACAAAAACACAAGAAGCTGACAATCCCATCCAGAGAGGGAGAAGCCGTTCAGGGTCACTGATCTGAGTCTCATACGAGAGACTCGCATGTAAGTAGGATAGTGTGTTTCCACCCTAAGACCGGCAGTACTCTGGAACTCACTATTCAGCTAAATAGCTGGACAATTAAATAGAACAGGGTACACACAGAAAATCCAGAACTTCACAGTCCCAGATTGGATGATTGAGCGGTCACTGAATACATCAAAAGCTCAGAATGCCCCTGTACTAGATTAGGGACCAAGTGTCTTTCGGTCCGCGCCGCTGCTCCAATGAGTATCAAAAAACACTGGGGTGAAACAAGATATCTTCAGCTTTATTTTCCAACGCGTTTCGGAGCTAACACCCAGCTCCTTCCTCAGGGTGTTAGCTCCGAAACGCGTTGGAAAATAAAGCTGAAGATATCTTGTTTCAAAGCACCCCAGTGTTTTTTGATACTCATTGGAGCAGCGGCGCGGACCGAAAGACACTTGGTCCCTGATAGAGTTTCACCCCCACGTTGTGGAAGTGTGGTCCCGGCTGCGGCTGCTGTGTTTGAGCGATCAAGCTAGTTGTGGGCTTCACAACTAAATCAGGTGAGATTTGATTCCTATTGAGGATAAGACCCTATGCGCATTCTCATTTTATAGATACCTGTACTAGATTAGACAGCTGAGCTATCTATCACAATACCATAAGCTCAGCAGATCCAGATTCTATAATGCAGAAAATAGTAAGCTATTGCATCCAAGATGCACAGGAGGAATTATGAAACCTCAGTTCCAATTGCTGAAAAACAGTGCCAAAGCATTATGTGGCCTCCAGCATGCTTCAGTAGGGGTATGGAGCCCTTTTGGTGATGCACTGTGTTTGCTTTGCTTCAAACATTTTAGAATTATGGAAAGTTCAATCTTGGACTCATTAGTATAACACATGTATCCATACACTTGTAGCAGACTTGATGCAGGTTTTGAGAAAATACAGCTGCACTTAGGTTTTATTATTTGTAGGAAAGGCCACCCTACCTCACAGTGCAGACATATGAAGAATACAGGAGGTTGTTGTCATATGAAATACTTGCTGAAATTCCTACAGCTATTTTAATTTTCCTTCAGGCTTTTTAACAACCTCACGGGCTAAAATTTTTCTTGTTGTTTTGTCATTTTTTGAGGTACATCCATTTCCAGGTAGTATTACTGTTCTGCTAAACTAAAGAAAATTCTTCATGACTGTCTTCGGTGTTTCATAGTATATTTAATGTCTTAAGACTTAATTTGATAAAAGTAGAGATCGACTGTCACACCTGCATGTGAAGGTACTAGCAGGAAAAAAACTATTATAATATACGGTTATCCACTGCACACTAAACATTAAAATTAGGTATAGCATAACGGCTAAAGAATGAATGGCTAGCATATATAAAGCTAATGCAAATCTGGATGAGGAAAAATGACATTCCAAAAACTGCTTCAGAATACAAAGGAAAATGAGAATCTTAGCTGATGCATTGGCCATTGCATGTGAGCCGATAACCACGTCAAGGTGCTCTCATATCTATTGGGTCCCTGACCTTCTGCCTCTGTCTGCAGTACAAAATGCATGTGAGGATGTATATGTGCCTCTAAGTGCAATTAAAACCTGCGTGCGTGGGTGTGGCTGGAACTTGATTACTGCAAGATGGTGAACTAGATGGTAAACTAGACATGGCTATAGGGTAGGGGAAGGATGCTCATTCAGAAAACTGTAATAATATTAAAAGTAGAGATCGACTGGCCCACCTGTATGTGAAGGTGCTAGCAGGACAAAAACTGTTCTAATATGCTGTTATCCGCTGAACACTAACCATTAAAAATAGGTAAAGCATAATGGCTAAAGAATGAATGGCTAGCATATATTTACTTAGGTAAGTACATGTATGGCAGTGTAATTAACATCACACCCATTCAAAGGAAGTACAATAGGAACAACATAACTGTGAGGTAAAGCTGTAACATAGGTGTGAAAAATATGCGAATTGGGGTATTCAGATATGTGAGGGCAGTTGGCATAAAGAAGACATCTGACATGACGAATTCTACATCGGGCTATATGCCTCACAGTTTACCATGATGTCAGCATTAAGGACCATACTACCTATGCACATGGCCTGAAAACGTACACTACATGAGCAGTGGCTGGCCCAACATTGGACCGTGCCTCAGCAGAACGGCCACCTTTGGGTACGGAGTGCCAAACCATCGGTCATTAACAATAAACCTTCACACCCACACAGTGTGGTTTGGAATCAGGTTATTAATCATTCTGTAGAAAGATGCACCCAGCAAAAACACATGTGTCTCTGGGGATAGAAGGTACGCTTTTTGCACACATATGTCCATGTAATATATACTTCAATGAGCCCTTATTTGCACACATCATTACACTGATAATTGACACACATTGTAGGCAATTGGCAAGCTGAAATCAATGAAAAGTCGCAAGATTGTACTCGGACCGGACTTGGATTACAGTCAGACAGCTCTCCGAGATGATGCCAGGAAATGTCGGACAGTCGCATCACAGTTGGATGCAAAATGGACCAAAAGTTGGATAACACTAGTCCGACTCTCGGATACGTCAATCGGACCGTTTTTCCACTCGCCAGTGTGTTTCCAGCCTAAGAAAAAGTCTTGAAAAGGTTACTAGAACAGCTGAACTTTATATAGAGTTAATCACAATCATTTCCAATGATGCAGCTGTGTATTGACTGATATTTAACATGAGTTTAAATGTGATAAGCAAATTCTTAACAAAACCCCATTCCCAATTCTAAGAAAAGGATTTAAATTTCTTTCTGAATGTACCGGGTTTCCCCGAAAATAAGACCGTGTCTTATATTTTTTTGGGGGCCAAAAGTGTCCCCCTGTCTTATTTTCGGGGGGGGTACTTATATTGGCAGCCCCAGCCCCATTCACACACATACGCACACATACATACACACACATACACACATACACACACATACAAATACATACACACACACACACATATACACCGCTTCTTACCTTGTCCGGTGCTGTCCGGTGGTGTCTCCACTGTCATGCCTCGCTCCTCCGGCCGTCCGGTGGTGTCCCTGCTGACATGCCCCGCTCCTCCGGCCATCCGGTGGTGTCCCCGCTCCTCTCCTGGTCTGTGGTGCGGTGTCCCGGTCCAGTTGCATGCTCATCGGTGCGGTGCCCGGCCGACTTCCTGCTTCCTCCGGCAATCCCCGCCCAGGTCAGGCCCTGCACCAATCAGCGCGCAGGACCTGTGACGTCAATCACAGCCCAGCGGCGGCTGCGCCAATCAGAGGCCCCAACGTCATCTGGCCGCGTCTGGGCGGTGATTGTTTCTTACAATGCTCTGCTGGAATTTTAGACCAATTTTAGACCATTCTTCTTTGGAAAACTGCTCCAGATCCCTGATATTTGAAGGGTGCCTTCTCCAAACTGCCATTTTTAAATCTCTCCACAGGTGTTCTATGGGATTCAGGTCTGGACTCATTGCTGGCCACCTTAGAAGTCTCCAGTGCTTTCTCTCAAACCACTTTCTAGTGCTTTTTGAAGTGTGTTTTGGGTCATTGTCCTGCTGGAAGACCCATGACCTCTGAGGGAGACCCATCTTTCTCACACTGGGCCCTACATTATGCTGCAAAATTTGTTGGTAGTCTTCAGACTTCATAATGCCATGCACACTGTCAAGCAGTCCAGTGCCAGAGGCAGCAAAGCAACCCCAAAACATCAGGGAACCTCCACCATGTTTGACTGTAGGGACCGTGTTATTTTCTTGAATTCTTCTTTTTTTCTCCTGTAGACTCTATGTTGATGTCTTTGCCCCTCAAGCTCTACTTTTGTCTCATCTGACCAGAGAACATTCTTCCAAAATGTTTAGGCTATCTCAGGTAAGTTTTGGCAAACTCAAGCCTTGATTTTTTATGTCTCAGGGTAAGAAGTGGGGTCTTCCTGGATATCCTATCATACAGTCCCTTTTCATTCAGACGCCTAGGGATAGTACGAGCTGACACTGTTGTACCCTCGGACTGCAGGGCAGCTTGAACTTGTTTGGATGTTAGTCAAGGTTCTTCATCCACCATCCGCACAATCGTGTGTTGAAATCTCTCGTCAATTTTTCTTTTCCGTCCACATCTAGGGAGGTTAACCACAGTGCTATGGGCTTTAAACTTCTTGATGACACTGCGCACGATAGACACAGGAACATTCAGGTCTTTGGAGATGGATTTCTAGCCTTGAGATTGCTCATGCTTCCTCACAATTTGGTTTCTCAAGTCCTCAGACAGTTCTTTGGTTTTCTTTCTTTTCTCCATGCTCAATGTGGTACACACAAGGACACAGGACAACGGTTGAGTCAACTTTAATCCATGTCAACTGGCTGCAAGTGTGATTTAGTTATTGCCAACACCTGTTAGGTGCCACAGGTAAGTTACAGGTGCTGTTAATTACACAAATTAGAGAAGCATCACATGATTTTTCTAACAGTGCCAATACTTTTGTCCACCCCCTTTTTTATGTTTGGTGTGGAATTATATCCAATGTGTCTCCAGGACAATTCTTTTTGTGTTTTTTCATTGAAGACAAGTTAAATGAAGATAGTATTACCAAAGAATTTGTGCTTGCAATCATTTTCAGGAAGAAACTGAGTATTATCTGACAGAATTGCAGGGGTATCAATACTTTTGGCCACATATATATATATATATTTACCCAAAAAATCGGACAGCACTCCAATTAGCAAAAAATACGTTTCTTTATTGGCCATACCGACCGAACGTTTCGGTTCACTAAGAACCTTCCTCCAGCAGTGTACGTCATACAAAATGTGCCAAGATTATATAGTGTTACAACAATTGAAGCTCATTACAATCAATATACTCAAAAAGTGATTACACAGTAGTTTCCATATACTTCATGCACAATACACTAACATGTATCATACTCCAACGTGATTTATAAAATGACTTGTGCTAAATCATTAATACTCATAAAGTTTATGGTTTACAAACATATTTGTTCATAAAGTACCCCATGTGTTTTTAATCAGATCATGTGTAGCTTATTAGTTGACTCACCCATCTCATGATAACACTGCTTTACAGACCGGAGACTAGCGTCTTCTGGGTACACTGAGCATGCTTAGTGATCCACCAATCGTCTAGCTATAGCGGTCACATGTTACAACCACCAATCAGCTCCTGACTCTGGCGGTCACATGGTACATCCACCACTGTCAGTGCTGGCGCTTCTATTCTACCTATGGTGGCGCTTCCCTGTGACCTCACTGTTTACTAGTGAGCGCTTGTCCTCCATCTTTATTAAGGGACGTGCTTTGCCCACACTTCATTAAAGCTTAAGGCACCGCTCTGGTATGACTTAGCTTATTGTGGCACCGCTCCCTGCAGTCTCCGGGCTGCAATTGTAACTCCTCCAGGCTACGTAACACCACAGCCCTTGTCTATTAGGTTGTCCTGCATGAGTTATTATCACCCATACAAAATTCCCCATCATAGACCTGAGACCGGTCAAATGGGGCTGCATATGCCACTTTGTTACAAAGGAAGAACTACAGGAATTCCACCATTATATCAACACTATAGATGAAACAATAAAATTTACATTAGTACAATTGGAACGACAGATACAATTCTTGATGTAATGGTGACAGTAGAGGGACATAGATTGATTACATCTTTATATGTCAAACCGACGGATAAAAACAACATGTTACACTACGAAAGTAATCACCTGGTTAGGATGAAGCAATCAATACCATTTAGTCAGATGCTGAGGATACGGAGGATAGAAGCTACAGAGGAGGGTAAACAAGTTTCTTTGAGGAATTTAGCCCATAAGTTTAAACAAAGGGGTACCCTAAAAATTTGTTGCAAACACAAGTTGAGAGGGTGGAAAAAGAGGATAGCCAGAAGAAAAAGCAACGAAATTCTAACAGTGAAAAAAGGATCACCTTTGTCATGGCCTATGGAGAAGAGCGTGAGGATGTAGCAAAGGTGATCAGGAAACATTGGCCAATGTTAACATATTGCCTACCTCAGATCCAAGAGTTTAAATTGCCCCCCTTAATAGCTTATGAACAGAGCGCTAATGTCAAAAGTGAATTAGTGCATTCCTACATTGGAAATTTTAAAAAGTCTGCACAGTTGAGCTTAACAGGTATAAAAAGAACAGGATGTTATCCATTCCAGTCGTGCATTGACTGCCCTTATATGATTAAGGGGGATAGATTTACACATCCCCTTACAAAAAAAGAATATAGAATCAATCACTGCTTAACCTGCAATAGTGAATATGTTATCTATCTTTTGGAGTGCCCATGTAAGTGCTGGTACGTGGGGGAAACAACTTTAGATATAAAAACACGGATCAACCAGCATAGATATACAATACATAAAAAGAACACAGAATTACCCATACCGAAGCACTTCACAGAAATGAAACACAGTGAAAAACATCTTCAATTTAGAATTGTAGATCATGTGCCACCATTGAGAAGAGGAGGAGATAGAGAGAAGAAGCTGAAATTATTAGAGCTAGAAAGGATACATAGATTGGGGACATTAAAACCCCAGGGATTGAATGCTGACTTTAACATAGGCCCTGTACTTTGAGCTTGAGTATAACCTCAATAACCCACACTCTGTGGTATACGTTGATATGAGTTCATATATTATGTATAAAATAACACGTTGTTTTTTTATTGTAGATGAAAACAGAGGAAGAGTGTAATAAAAAGATTCATCCATCCATGTATGTTAAAATGAGGAGATTCATTTTTTATACTCAAGTAGAAAAGTGATCCACCAACATATCGTTTTTAAAGTAAGGACGTTCGATAGGAGGTCCTATATATAAGAAGACTTACATAGCTCATAGGCATTCTGTTGACAAAGTGGCATATGCAGCCCCCTTTGACCGGTCTCAGGTCTTTGATGGGGACTTTTGTATGGGTGATAATAACTCATACAGGACAACCTAATAGACAAGGGCTGTGAAAAACTTGGCACATTTTGTATGATGTACACTGCTGCAGGAAGGTTCTTAGTGAACCGAAACGTTCGGTCGGTATGGGCCAATAAAGAAACATTTTTTTGCTAATTGGAGTGCTGTCCGATTTTTTGGTAACTATTCACAGTTGAACACTGTTTGGACACTGCACCAGACTTTAACTTGTTCCTAGTGCTGCTCTTGTTTTTCTTTTTTATATAAATATATATATGATGTTGTAATGAGTGACTCACTACTAACATTTAAGAAGGGCCTGGATGCCTTTCTTGAAAACTATAATATTACCAGTTATATATACTAGATCCTTTGATAGGGCGTTGATCCAGGGAATTAGTCTGATTGCCGTATGTGGAGTCAGGAAGGAATGTTTTTCCTCAATGTGGAGCTTAGTGTTGCCACATGGGTTTTTTTTTTGCCTTCCTCTGGATCAACATGTTAGGCTATGGGTTGAACTAGATGGACTTAAAGTCTTCCTTCAACCTTAAAAACTGTGAAACTTTGAACTGTAGTAATACCTTATGAAGAGCTAAATTGGAATTCTGTCCAGTGTAAGTTGAAATGGTGCTTGGAATGTGTTGCAAGTAAAGCATGTGCAGTTGTACGCTGTTGTGGACTCTTTCTTGGTAAGTGATGTGGTGAACCAGATAATAAGAAATTGGCATATGGCCTATGGCCAAGAAGTACTGGTGCAGTAAGATATAGCACATCACCACCACCTTTGTATGTAGTGTGCCGGGGTGAAGACTGAGATCTTCTCACCAACGCCTGCTGCCCTTGGTAACATTACACTCTCATTTTAGGACTTTCCCAAATTCCCACTTACCTGTACTGACTCCCAGGATAATGTTTCGGTTACTTTGTCTGCATTCCTGATCTGGTAGAATTTGCTTTCTGTTCGGCTGCTCTCCACTGACTACAGGCCTTCTAGTGTACTAGGCCTCCACCATCTCTTCTATAGCTTATAGATCTTGCTTAACATATCACAATTTTCCAACCCATTGTTACCCAAAACTCCTGCAACTACCGTATATACTCGTGTATAAGCCGACCTGTGTATAAGCCGACCCCCTACTTTTGCCCCAAAAATCTGGAAAAACATATTGACTCGTGTATAAGCCAATGGTGGACCCCAGCACAGGTATACAGCCCCCAGCAGTGTGGTATACAGGCCCCCCCCAGTGATATACAGGCCTCCCCAGTGGTAGTATACAGCAGCCCCAGTGGTAGTATACAGCAGCCCCAGTGGTAGTATATAGCAGCCCCAGTGGTAGTATACAGCAGCCCCAGTGGTAGTTGTGTCTTCCGAAACGCGTCTAGCGCCCAGCTAGCACGCTGAAGGATTTTATAAAATTCATTTAACAATAAAGGACAAAATTTTATGAAGACAAGCACCGGTGGTTTCCACTTTACAGTATATAGCAGCCCCAGTGGTAGTATATAGCAGCCCCAGTGGTAGTATACAGCTGCCCCAGTGGTAGTATATAGCAGCCCCAGTGGTAGTATATAGCAGCCCCAGTGGTAGTATATAGCAGCCCCAGTGGTAGTATACAGCAGCCCCAGTGGTAGTATATAGCAGCCCCAGTGGTAGTATACAGCAGCCCCAGTGGTAGTATACAGCAGCCCCAGTGGTAGTATATAGCAGCCCCAGTGGTAGTATACAGCAGCCCCAGTGGTAGTATATAGCAGTTCCAGTGGTAGTATACAGCAGCCCCAGTGGTAGTATATATAGCAGCCCCAGTGGTAGTATACAGCAGCCCCAGTGGTAGTATATAGCAGCTCCAGTGGTAGTATACAGCAGCCCCAGTGGTAGTATATAGCAGCCCCAGTGGTAGTATATAGCAGCCCCAGTGGTAGTATACAGCAGCCCCAGTGGTAGTATATAGCAGCCCCAGTGGTAGTATACAGCAGCCCCAGTGGTAGTATATAGCAGCCCCAGTGGTAGTAAATAGCAGCCCCAGTGGTAGTATACAGCAGCCTCAGTGGTAGTATATAGCAGCCCCAGTGGTAGTATACAGCAGCCCCAGTGGTAGTATATAGCAGCCCCAGTGGTAGTATATAGCAGCCCCAGTGGTAGTATACAGCAGCCCCAGTGGTAGTTGTGTCTTCCGAAACGCGTCTAGCGCCCAGCTAGCACGCTGAATGATTTTATAAAATTCATTTAACAATAAAGGACAAAATTTTATGAAGAAAAGCACCGGTGGTTTCCACTTTACAGTATATAGCAGCCCCAGTGGTAGTATATAGCAGCCCCAGTGGTAGTATACAGCTGCCCCAGTGGTAGTATATAGCAGCCCCAGTGGTAGTATATAGCAGCCCCAGTGGTAGTATACAGCAGCCCCAGTGGTAGTATATAGCAGCCCCAGTGGTAGTAAATAGCAGCCCCAGTGGTAGTATACAGCAGCCTCAGTGGTAGTATATAGCAGCCCCAGTGGTAGTATACAGCAGCCCCAGTGGTAGTATATAGCAGCCCCAGTGGTAGTATACAGCAGCCCCAGTGGTAGTATATAGCAGCCCCAGTGGTAGTATATAGCAGCCCCAGTGGTAGTATACAGCAGCCCCAGTGGTAGTATATAGCAGCCCCAGTAGTAGTATACAGCAGCCCCAGTGGTAGTATACAGCAGCCCCAGCAGCCCCAGTGGTAGTATACAGCAGCCCCAGTGGTATACAGCAGGCCCCCAGGGGTACATATAGCAGCCCCCAGGGGGTACCCAGCAGCCCCCTGGGGGTCCCCAGCAGCCCCCAGGGGGTCCCCAGCAGCCCCCAGGGGGTCCCCAGCAGCCCCCAGGGGGTCCCCAGCAGCCCCCAGGGGGTACACAGCAGCCCCTTGGGGGTCCCCAGCAGCCCCCAGGGGGTCCCCAGCAGCCCCCAGGGGGTCCCCAGCAGCCCCCAGGGGGTACCCAGCAGCCCCCTGGGGGTACCCAGCAGCCCCCAGGGGGTACCCAGCAGCCCCCAAATGCTGGCACTCGCCCCCCCTTGCAAGGGCCCCCCCCGCTTCTCTTACCATCCCGGTCTTCTGACCAGCGCTGCTCCTCAGCGCTCCGTCCTCGCTGCTCCCGTCCTGCTACATCCGGGATCCCCGGCCGTCGCGTAATGACGTCATATGCCTGCGACGGCCGGAGATCCCGGATGTGGCAGGATGGACGGATGGAGCACCGAGGAGCACCGAGGAGCGGCGCTGATCAGAAGACCGGGATGGTAATATAACCAGCGGGGGGGGGCCCTTACAAGGGGGGGAGAGTGCCAGCATTTGGGGGCTTATATGCACTGCTTCCCCCTGCCACTGATTGACAGGGGGAAGCAGTGCATATTTAATGAGCGGCCCCACGTGACGGGGCCGCTCATACAGCAGCTCCCCCCGCCTCCTGCAGCCTCCACAGCCCCGGACAAAGCCCCCACCTCACCATGTACCGTATATGACCCGTGTATAAGCCGAGGGGAGACTTTTCAGCCCAAATTTTGGGCTGAAAAACTCGGCTTATACACGAGTATATACGGTAATAATATTTTTCACAGTACACTTATAAATCAATGCAGCAACTGAGAAATGCATCAACATAACAATTTACATTTAATTGATTTTCAACATAGGCTGATTATTCTTTCAATCTCTTACAAGTGCACAGCAAAACCCTCATGCAGGTTAATGTACTAGTAGTTTTTTTTTTTTTTTGCAATTCCTGTCAATGCCAGGCACTGAAACTGTGATGGGAAAACAAAAATAGCCTATTTACAGTATGTCTATTATTACCAGTTGTGCAAGTTGACTTGGAAGTCAAGAACATTTTCATGGGCATGCCTGTTTTTTTATGTATGATGTCATCAATGAATGAGTGTTAATTATTATCTGACGGAATGGTAAATGTCATATCTAAATATATGAGATATATCATTCATTGCACAAAACAAGAAAACATAAACCACTTAGTGGACAGCACTACATTTCTGAAACACTTTTAGCTAAGACTGTCTTTATCTCCACTTGACTCTCCAAGCTTGCCATTTGCTTCAGAGATCAATAAAATCTTGTTTATTTCTCAGGCTCTTGTATTATTTATCTTCCATTGCAGTATCAGTTTATGAATAAAAAAAAAATTGCTGCCAGGGACGTACAGAACTGAGAGCCCCATATTAAACAATCTGTGTTTCTCCTTTATTCCTCTCTATTATCTCTTCTCAGCTGTCATAGGGTCTGACTAAGCTTTGATCATTTGTTTTATTCTCCTTTTAGAAGTCACAGAGCAAATAGCTGTGAGTTGAAGCCTATGGTTGTATTTCAGTCCTGGGCTCACAACACTGTACAGTTGTCATTTATAGACTTTTCTCAAGCCCTAAATATCTGTATTATTGTTAATATCTATCAGTTGCATTACAGTTTATTTATGTTTTAAAGTGAACCTGTCACCTAGTTAAATCCCCCCAGGCTATCACTACCTGTCCCTGCACCTTCCTATTACTATTCTAACTATCCCTCTCTCTCCTAAATGTGTGGTGTGAATGTGTTCTAAATGGTTTTTATAACTTACTGCCTCGTATGATAATGAAGCGGGGGGCTACCTTTACTAGCCCACCGGGCGTCCTCTTTTGCTCCCTTTTACCACCTCCTAGTCTTTATCACGCCCCAATGGGCATGATATTGTAATTACAATGCACACCCCCCGCCTGCCTTGGAGCCCTCTGTGCAGTTCTGGGTATGACTCCGAACGCGTAATTTCCGGCACTGTATCACATGACATCAAGCTGCGCATTGTACATGCTCTGTGGAGCACATTAAGTCAGCTCATCTGTGATGTGATAAAACACACACCCTATTTTCCTCCATAATTTTTGGGATGAAAAGTGTGTTTTAGAGTTTGAAAAGAACAATAAATGTGTCCTTGTATTGTGTAATGGCCATGTCTGACTATAGAGGGACATGGTCTGATCATACCACATATCTTGTGCTGAGATAATCTTATATATGTGTCCCTGCTATATACTGTGTAATGGATGTGTCTGACCGTACAGACACATGGTCTGATTATACCACATCTCCTGTACTGAGATAATCTTATATATGTGTCCCTGCTATGTACTGTGTAATGGATGTGTCTGACCGTACAGACACATGGTCTGATCACACCACATCTCCTGTGCTGAGATAATCTTTTATATGTGTCCCTGCTATGTACTGTGTAATGGATGTGTCTGACTGTACAGGGACATGATCTGATCATACCACATCTCCTGTGCTGAGATAATCTTATATATGTCTCTGCTATGTACTGTGTAATCGATGTGTCTGACTGTACAGGGACATGGTTTGATCACACCACATCTCCTGTGCTGAGATAATCTTTTATATGTGTCCCTGCTATGTACTGTGTAATGGATGTGTCTGACTATACAGGGACATGATCTGATCATTCCACATCTCCTGTGCTGAGATAATCTTATATATGTGTTCCTGCTATGTACTGTGTAATCGATGTGTCTGACTGTACAGGGACATGGTTTGATCACACCACATCTCCTGTGCTGAGATAATCTTTTATATGTGTCCCTGCTATGTACTGTGTAATCGATGTGTCTGACTGTACAGGGACATGGTTTGCTCACACCACATCTCCTGTGCTGAGATAATCTTATATATTTGTCCCTGCTATGTTCTGTGTAATGGATGTGTCTGACTGTACAGGGTACATCGTCTCATCACACCACATCTCCTGGGCAGGAGGGAGGCAAAAAAGTATACAGATATTAAAACACATGATCGCAAATCCTTTTTTCTTTGTAAAAAAAACATTTTTTAAAAACTAGCAGGGAAATGTTTTACCTCACAAAAGGAATTATTTGTGATCCCGTGATGTAATGTCTGTTCACTGTTCTGTGTCCTTCCCTGCTAGTGTTCTTTGTGTTGTTCATACTGTTTTATATTATATTACTAAAATTGTGAAGTAAGAATGTAGTAACTGAAAACTCAGCTGTATACTAAGTTTGGTTTAGAGAATGTATGGGTTATCTACTACTTTTTGATGACCTGTCTTGTAGGGTGTGTCCATAATATGAGTTTGTGCAGTTTTAACATCGAGCACCCCTCATTTATTAAATAAATTTTGATGTAGATTTTCATGTAAGGCAGCTAATTAGCTATTTTCCAAAATGTGTTTGTTCAAGTTGTTAAATGTGCACAATTTGTGATTCAATTTGTGCACGTCATGCTGCCATAATAAGTGGGGGTGGGCTGTGGGGCACATCATAGTAAATGAAGACCATCATAATGTAGGAGACACATTATAATGAGTGAAGGGCTGTGGAGGACATCATAATAAGTGATGGTGAGCTGCGGGGCACATCATACTGAGTGAAGGACATTATGCTGAGTGACAAACATTATAATGAGTGGAGGGCAGTGGAGGTCACCATAATAAGGGGAGGTGGGGTGTGGGGCACATCATACTGAGTGGTGGAAGGGCTGTGAGCGAAATTACACTAAGTGGAGCACATCATACTGAGTGGGAGACAGTGTGGGACATCATACTAAGTTGGGGTCGAGCGGTGAGGGATATTATTCTGAATGAGGGACATCATAAGAAGGGGAATATCATAATAAGGGTGGTGGGCTATGGGCACATCATACTGAGTGGTGAAAGGGCCATGAGGGATATTATTCTGAGTGAGGGACATAATAAAAAGTGGAGGGCAGTGTGGGACTACATAATAAGTAGAGGTGTGCTGTGTGGCACATCATACTGAATGGTGGAAGGCTGTGTAGGACATTATTCAAAGTGGAGGACAGCACACTGAGTGGGAGGCAGCGTGGGACATCATACTATGTTGGGGGAGAGCTGTGGCGGATATTAGTCTGAGTGAGGGACATCATAAGAAGGGGAATATCATAATAAGGGTGGTGGACTATGGGCACATCATACTGAGTGGTGAAAGGGCCATGAGGGATATTATTCTGAGTGAGGGACATAATAAAAAGTGGAGGGCAGTGTGGGACTACATAATAAGTAGAGGTGTGCTGTGTGGCACATCATACTGAATGGTGGAAGGCTGTGTAGGACATTATTCAAAGTGGAGGACAGCACACTGAGTGGGAGGCAGCGTGGGACATCATACTATGTTGGGGGAGAGCTGTGGCGGATATTAGTCTGAGTGAGGGACATCATAAGAAGGGGAATATCATAATAAGGGTGGTGGACTATGGGCACATCATACTGAGTGGTGAAAGGGCCATGAGGGATATTATTCTGAGTGAGGGACATAATAAAAAGTGGAGGGCAGTGTGGGACTACATAATAAGTAGAGGTGTGCTGTGTGGCACATCATACTGAATGGTGGAAAGCTGTGTAGGACATTATTCAAAGTGGAGGACAGCACACTGAGTGGGAGGCAGCGTGGGACATCATACTATGTTGGGGGAGAGCTGTGGGGGATATTAGTCTGAGTGAGGGACATCAAAAGAAGTGGAGGGCAGTATGGGATATCATAATAAGGGGGGTGGGCTGTGGGACACATCATACTGTGTGGGAGGCAGCGTCGGACATCATACTATGTTGGGGGAGAGCTGTGGGGGATATTAGTCTGAGTGAGGGACATCAAAAGAAGTGGAGGGCAGTATGGGATATCATAATAAGGGGGTTGGCTGTGGGACACATCATACTGAGTGCTGAAAGGTCTATGAGGTATCTGTTACTGAGTGGGTGACATCATACTAAGTGGGAGGCAATGGTGGATATCGTACTGAGTGTGGGGCTGGCACTGGGGCCATCCGGAAATCCCATTGACAATGAATGATCTGTGGATAACTGATAGCTTGTTAGCATGAAAACCCTTCCATTTTCCTTTTTGCTTTATAACATTGATAATATAGTCAAACTAATAATCTATATTCTGTCTAGAAATATTTGTAGGACTAATGATACTCCTAATAGAAAGGCTATGTGTTCTTCATCTCTTTATAATACAGGCTTTATATGTGAAGGATGACTTGTCCTGAATGACATTTACTTTACACCATGTAAACACACATTTTGTACATAATATCATTTTAGTGCACAGTTTTATTGTTATCCTGGTAGGGGAACATTTGTACTTCTATTTTCTTCACATTTCAGTTATGGTGGAGGCTGATTATCTCGCTTGCTGTGTCTATAGGTCACAAAAGTCTGCCACTTTTCCATCAATGCTGAAGACTTTTAACTCTGACATCAGTGAAGATGCTATATACTTCTAAATATTTTTGATTCAATAGAAAATTGATTATAGTGTTAATGCCTTGCCTAGGGGAGCATGGAGACATCAAATAGGTTGCATTGTTGAATCTCTCTTGGTCTCCATGGTGACAAGACACTAATGGACGAACAGAAAGAGAAAAACATATGAGCACATCTGAGATGCGGATTTCATTGAGAGGGTAGAGGTTTTTTTTTTATAGATCTTTAATGTTTGATGTAAATAGAGCAATGTTTTTTACTACATTGAAAATATGCACTTTGCATTGTGGTCTGAAGAAGATCTCAATCTGTGGTTGTCCGACAGAGAGGAGCTGTTACCATTAGGTCAGAAACAAGCTCATTCTCTAAACAGTTGGCTTCAGAAGATATATACATACTAAACTTCTACCTAAATTAGTGTTATTACATTAGGAAAGTTGTCATGTTAAAAAAAGGATCATTGAATAGTCACATTTTTCAAAATGGACAAAAAAGTTGTGTTTGGCCAGGGTCACATCTACGTTTTTTTTTTAGAATTCTGATCCGGTTTTGAGCTTTCAAAAAGCTCAAAACCGGACCAGGAAATGCTCCTCATAGGAGCCAATGCTAAACACCGGATGGCTTCACAAGCCATCCGGTGTCCGTCTCCAGCACTGCAGCCTGCGTTAAAAATCATGCAGGCTGCAGTTTTTGGAGCGGTTCTATGATCCGCTCTGCAGTAACCGGATGGCTCAGGATGTGTAATCCTGAGCCATCCGGCAACTGCATACACATCCTGAGCCATCCGGTTACTGCAGTGCAGTATTCTGCATACATTTTTGAAAATAAATGTGTGTAACCGGTATTGCGTTCACCGCATCCGGATCTGGATGCGGTGAATGCAATTCACGTTTTAAATGTGACCCCAGCCTTTGACAACTGTTTTACAAATGGATCTCTGTTGGATATGTTCTACTTAGCCTCAGATTGCTATTAAACTGGTCCTCTATTTGAGAACATGAGCCTAAAAATTACAATATGTAATTTATTTTGTATTACCAATGGTTTTGATATCTTGCTGTATATAGAAACATTCAGAATTTTTAGTCTTTATAAAACTATTAATCACAAGTTGGCTACCCGGACAGATACCCGGTATTCATGAAACATAATGTCTGCAGCCCCATGACAAATATGACATTTCATGACTAACAAATAAGGACAACCAACTTGATTTCTAACAAAAACAAATTATTTTAATAAGTTTTATGTAGCCAGAATATACATCTAACTGTAGTGTTGAGAGTTAGCTTCAATGCCTGCCGTTTTACTATTTAGATGCCACAGTCAATGACTGACATTGACTTTGAAATGATTGGGTTGATAGTGCATAAAACTGATGCCCATCTCTAATGGTTTGTTATGGCAGTGATGGTCCCCATCTCAGTCATCTTGGTCCTTGATTTTCATTTTAAATTGAATCTACAGGGTGGGCCTATATGGATACACCTAAATAAAATGGTAATGGTTGGTGATATCAACTTCCTGTTTGTGGCACATTAGTATATGGGAGGGGAATACATTTCCAGATGGGTGGTGACCATGGTGGCCATTTTGAAGTTGGCCATTTTGGGTCCAACTTTTTTTTTTCATTGGGAAAAGGGTCATATGACACATCAAACCTATTGAGAATTTCATAAGAAAAACAATGGTGTGCTTGGTTTTAACGTCACTTTATTCTTTCATGAGGTACCGTATATACTCGTGTATAAGCCGACCCGTGTATAAGCCGACCCCCCCTACTTTTGCCCCAAAAACCTAGGAAAACCTATTGACTCGTGTATAAGCCGAGGGTGGACCCCAGCACAGGTATACAGCCCCCAGCAGTGTGGAATACAGCAGCCTCCCCAGTGGTATATACAGGCCCCAGCAGTGTTACAGCAGCCTCCCCAGTGGTATATACAGCAGCAGCCCCAGTGGTGTATACAGCAGCAGCCCCAGTGGTGTATACAGCAGCAGCCCCAGTGGTATATACAGCAGCAGCCCCAGTGGTGTATACAGCAGCAGCCCCAGTGGTATACACAGCAGCAGTCCCAGTGGTGTATACAGCAGCATCCCCAGTGGTGTATACAGCAGCAGCCCCAGTGGTATATACAGCAGCAGCCCCAGTGGTGTATACAGCAGCAGCCCCATTGGTGTATACAGCAGCAGCCCCAGTGGTATACAGGCGCCCTCTGACACCGCGCGCTCCTCCGGCTTCATCCGGCTTCTTCCGGCTTCCTCTTCCGGCGCACAGACAATGATGTCATTGCCTGCGCCCACCGGAGGAGGAAGCCGAGTATAAGCCGAGGGGGGGACTTTTCAGCCCAATTTTTGGGCTGAAAAACTCGGCTTATACGCGAGTATATACAGTATTTCAATTTCATATCACCATTGTTTTTCTTATGAAATTCTCAATAAGTTTGATGTGTCACATGACCCACTTCCCATTGAAAAAAATAAAGTTGAATCCAACATGGCTACCTTCAAAATGGACACCAAGGTCACCACCCATCTGGAAAAGTTTTCCCCTCCCATATACTAATGTGCCACAAACAAGAAGTTGATATCATCAGCCAATCCCATTTTATTTAGGTGTATCCATATAGATGGCCCACCCTGAACAGTAGAATTATGTAGAATGATTGATCAAACAATTATAGTGGCACTAAAAAGATGAAGTGAAAATTAATTCATAAATTCTAAAATCAAAAAATAAGAATACACATTTGTTATTGGGTCAATAATAATAATAATAATAATAATTATTATTATTATTATTATTATTATTTAAAAAAATGATAAACCACTTAAAGAAAAAAAAAATCAAAAATTCAGAATTGCCATTTTTGTTTGTTATTGCACCTCCTCAAGAAATGAATTCAAAATTAATCAAAACATCTTATGTACCTTAAAATCATATGTACCCCAGCATCTGGAACAAGGAGGCATCCTCTACGTTTGGAGGAAAGGTTTAATCATAATCACCGACGTGGATTCTTTACTGTAAGAGCAGTGAGACTATGGAACTCTCTGCCACATGATGTTGTAATGAGTCACTACTAAAATTTAAGAAGGGCCTGGATGCCTTTCCTGAAAAATATAATAATACCCAGAGGTGTAACTACAGTAAGTGGAGGGGTTGCAGTACAAAGATCTCGCTATTTCTAATGAACTTCTTACTCTTAGCCCTGCAACGGGGACAAGGGGGCATCCTCTACGTCTGGAGGAAAGAAGGTTTAATCATAATCACAGACGCGGATTCTTTACTGTAAGAGCAGTGAGACTATGGAACTCTCTGCCACATGATGTTGTAATGAGTGACTCACTACTAACATGTAAGAAGGGCCTGGATGCCTTTCTTGAAAACTATAATATTACCAGTTATACATACTAGATTCTTTGATAGGGCATTGATCCAGGGAACTAGTCTGATTGCCGTATCTGGAGTCAGGAAGGAATTTTTTCCCCCAATGTGGAGCTTAGTGTTGTCACATGGGATTTTTTTGACTTCCTCTGGATCAACATGTTAGGCTATGGGTTGAACTTAAAGTCTGATGAATAAATGAGTCCAGCAGCATTCCGGTCCTTTAAAGACTTCCAACTTTATTTAATAATGGTGCGTAAACAAAACAGGGAGAGATGCAGGGTGTGTAGGGAACAACAGCCTGTTTTGCACCTTGTGGTGCTTCAACCAGTCCCGCCTGTATCTCTCCCTGTTTTGCTTATGCACCATTATTAAATAAGGTTGGAAGTCTTTTAAGGACCGGAGTGCTGTTGGACTATTTCGTACATTGGATACAACTGCTTCTACTGACACCTGTTAATCCTGGATGTGGTTTATGGAGCTCTGGGACAGATCCGAGGTTCCTCTCTGCAGACGCCCGTAAGTAGTGCTGGACTTTTCTTCTCCTTTTTTTGATATTGTTGGACTTAAAGTCTACCTTCAATCTTAAAAACTATGAAACTATAAAATTGTATCAATTAACTAAAAAATGATAGTTAATGTCTTGAATAAGAGGGTCCATTAATGTGAGACTCCTTTCCCTGATGTTTCATTAAATCTCTCTTGCTTGTACTATAATTTTACTGTCTGCAGAACCCTCGTCTGACCATCGATCATTTCAGCTAGCTGTTCCTCATTTATAAAATTATCTGCCAATCACCATTAGTTTTGAAGCATTCTTCACTTGCTCAAAAATTACTGAAAACTCATTTTGCCGAGGCCCCGTTTTCAATTTACATTATAATTGGTCTAATGATTGAAGTTTTGTTTATATTTTACATTTTTTTTTGCTTTGCTCTCGCTCAATACCTTTACAGACCCATATTCTTCCAATTGTATTTATTGAATCTTACCTTTTTCGATTACCATATTTATTTGATTTTCTGCTTGGTATTGTTAGTGAAGTAGATTTTTTTGTGAAAAAGAAAATTGTATTTTATTTTCTAGAACGCAGATTGGTTTATTTAATTTGTTTATGGTGAATTTCAAAGCAGTAATTTAGAAAGTGAAGGGGATATTGAGATAAAATAAAAAGCTCTATTTGTCTGATCTATTTCTATATTGTTAACAATTTCTACCCATGTTGATTCATTAATATGATCTGCTACTGTACATTTTTATTTTGTAATCATACAGTATTTTTGTGTTGCTTTATTATTTTACTATCTTTTATTATAAGTCATATTCAGTTTTATACTGGACTGTTCTCTTTCTCCAGGAGGGGTATTAAATATGATTACATGAGAAATTAATAGGGCACTTCCATTCAATATGATTACATGTCCATTAAGGACATTACTGAGCCATTAATATTGCCCTTCCATTGAGAGCGATTACATTCTCAGTAAGGGCATTACTGAGCCATTAATATGGCCCTTCCATTGAGTGTGATTGCATGCCCAGTAAGGGCATTACTGAGACATTAATATGGCCCTTCCATTGAGTGTGATTACATTCACCGGATGAGCATTAATGAGCAATTAATAAAGTCCTCACTCTGACTATTATTACATGCCCAGGAAAGGCATTAATGAGCCATAAATATGGAACTTTCATTGAGTATAAAGTAATTACATGCCTTGAAAGACATTAATAAGCCATTAATTTGACTCTACATTGGGCATGATTACATGCCAAGGAAGGGCATCAATTAGGCATTAATATGATACTTCTATTGAGTATGATTACATGCCCAGGAAGGACATTATTGAGCCATTATTATAGCCTTTTCTTTGAGTAGGATTATATGCCCTGAAAGGGCATTGATGAGACATTAATTTGATCTGTCCATTGAATATGATTACATGCCCAGTAAGGGCATTAATTACCCATTAATATGGCCCTTTCAATGAACATGATTACATGCTAAGCAAGGACATTAATGAGCCATTAATATGACACTTTCGGTGATTATGATTACATACCCAGGAAGGGCATTAATGAGCTCTTTATATGGCCCTTTCATTGAGTATGATTACATTCCCGGTGGAGGGCATTACTTAGCCAATAGAAGGACCCTTCCATTGAGTATGATTACATGCCAAGGAAGGTGTAACCCTCCGGCCAGCGGGATTCCCCCTCGGGGTGAAGGTGGATCGGGTCCCATCCAGCCGCCAGCATCCTCTTGTGCCTCACAGGCATACTTACCAGGCCCGTGCTCCCACAACGTCCTCTCTGGCAGCAGCAGCTCCTAGGCGTCTCTCCCGCCTCCTCACTTCCTGGATGCGGAGAGAACATGCTTAGGGTCGGCGGCTCACAGAAAATTTAAAGGGCCAGTAGACCCATTTTCTTACACCACCTCTCATCCAATCACTGAGAGGCTGGTGGGTACTTAAGGCCCTCACTTCCTAAGGAAGGTGCCTGGCAACCTCATTCTTAGTGTAGTTGCCAGCTTAGGCCCCAAAACAGCACTTGCAATTTTCTTGCTTACTCTGACATTCTAATGTGTCTTATCTTTGCTTTCAGTGCTGGACCCCTCCTCCTGCCTACCTTACTTGCTGATCCATACTGCACCCACTGATTCCTGGCAGCTTCTTGTATCCCTCCAACAACACCAAGCCCCTTCCTTGCTTCCCTCCCCAGTTCCTTGGTTTCCATGCCCCGTTCTACCTGGTATTTCTATCTCCTTGGGTCGAACCCACAGGTTTGCTGGTTCATTTGATCCTCCCTGGCTGTACTGAGACAATCTCTGTATTGGGCTTCTGCTCCTTGGTGCTCCCTTGGGGGAACCCCAGTGCTCTGGCCCTGTGGACTTCCCATGGGGGTTTATTATCACCTTTTCTGTTTAATAAACTCTGTTCCTTTATCTGACATTCTTGTCTGGCTTGTTTCTGGTATCAGCCTCCACGGCATCTTCAGTGGTCTAGTGGGTTCACTATTCAGCTCTGCTGGTGGTGTGACAGATTTTGCCTAGGCTATGGACCCTGCTGATACAAGATTTTCTGCTCCGAAAGAGCTAGCCGACCTTCGACAGTGTCAGGATCAACTTGTTACTTTTATGCAGACCCCGGATGCCCATCTCAGCTCTCTCCAGGCGGCCAAGCCCACCAATGACACTCAACTGCAGATTTACACCAGGAGCTTGATCGTCAATGGGAGATGCAGACTCGGATGCTGAACTACATCGAAGAGAACCTGATTCGAGGATTTATCCAGAAGTCAAAAACTACTAGAAAAAAGCAGCATCAAAAAAACTTACCATCTATGCCAAAAGCAGAATCAAAATGCACTCTCAGGATACAGTCAGAGCCCAAATGTAAAGCAAGCCCAGCTGCAGGCTAATAAACCACCTCGACCAGCTATGTGTGGGAGGCGATTTGCCATGCATACACTGGGCCCGCTTAAAGCACCATTCACACTGATACAATTGATGCAGAGTATCTGAAAGCGACCCAACCGCTCCGCTGCTGAGCATTGGGCTACACAGTACGATACCTCTGCACCACTAGATGAATGGCGCCCCTAGGGGCCCAACTGCACCCTGGATAGATAAAAAGTGCAAAAAGTCTCTTATATGATGAATAAAAAACTTTTACAAATGGGATTTTGGTTCATGCATTGGCCAAGACATTTAAGCTGATGATCCACGACAAGGAATCCCATGCTCATCAGTGCTATCAAAAACTTGTGCAAAAACTACTAGAAAAAAGCAGCATCAAAAAAGCTTACCATCTATGCCAAAAGCAGAATCAAAATGCACTCTCAGGATGCAGTCAGGGCCCAGTGTATGCATGGCAAATCACCTCCCACACATAGCTGGTCGAAGTGGTTTATTAGCCTGCAGCTGGGCTTGCTTTACATTTGGGCTCTGAGAGTGCATTTTGATTCTGCTTTTGGCATAGATGGTAAGTTTTTTTGATGCTGCTTTTTTCTAGTAGTTTATGCACAAGTTTTTGATAGGACTGATGAGCATGGGATTCCTTGTCGTGGATCATCAGCTTAAATGTCTTGGCCAATGCATGAACCAAAATCCCATTTGTAAAAGTTTTTTATTCATCATATAAGAGACTTTTTGCACTTTTTATCTATCCAGGGTGCAGCTGGGCCCCTAGGGGCGCCATTAATCTAGTGGTGCAGAGGTATCGTACTGTGTGGCCCAATGCTCAGCAGCGGAGCGGTTGGGTCACTTTCAGACACTCTGCATCAATTGTATCAGTATGAATGGTGCTTTAAGTGGGCCCAGTGTATGCATGGCAAATCGCCTCCCACACATAGCTGGTCGAGGTGGTTAATTAGCCTGCAGCTGGGCTTGCTTTACATTTGGGCTCTGACTGCATCCTGAGAGTGCATTTTGATTCTGCTTTTGGCATAGATGGTAAGTTTATCCAGAAGTCCACCTCTACGACGGGCGCTGGGTTCTTCTTTGTGAAAAATTAGGAGGGGTTGTTGCGTCCATGCATCCACTATCGAGGTCTTAATGCTGTCACAGTGAGGAACAAGTATCCTCTGCCTTTCATTCCAGAGCTCTTAGACTGCCTTCATAGATCCCGAATATTCACCAAGCTAGACCTTTGTGGGGCTTACAACCTCGTCAGGATTCATTGTGGAGATGAGTGGAATATCGCCTTCAACACTCGCGACAGCCACTACAAGTACTGGGTAATGCCTTTTGGTTTAAGTAATGCACCTGCAGTATTTCAGGAGTTTGTCAATTATGTCTTTCGTGACCTTCTCTATTTATGTGTAATTGTGTATCTGGGCAATATCTTGGTGTTCTCCCTGGACATCCCTACACATAGAAGGAATGTCCACCATACCCTTCAATGGTTACGAGAAAATCGCTTTTATGCCAAATTTGAGAAGTGCCTATTCAAGCGGAACTCTCTGCCCTTCGTAGTGTATGTCATCTCTGATACAAGTCTTGAAATGGATCCGGAGAAGGTGTCTGCCGTCCTCAAGAAGCCAAGTCCTGTCAGAGTCATGGCCATCCAGCGATTCCTTGGATTCACCAACTACTACCAGCAGTTTATCCCTCACTTTTTGGATCTGACCAAACCACTCAGCGCTTTGACTTAAATGGGATCTGATCTCAAGGAATGGAACCCAGGGGTGGTCTTCTTTCCAGTCCCTCAAGCAAGCCTTCTTTACTGCTCCTGCTCTTCATAGGCTAATGGTGAATAAACAATTCTTTGTGGAGTGGATGCTTCCTCTTCTGGGGCCGTACTCTTGCAGAAGCTTCCTTCGTGAGAAATAGTGACCTGTGGGTTCTTCTCCAAGGCATTGTTACCCTGTGAGCATAATTATTCCATTGGCAACAGAAAGTTGTTGGCCTTGGAGGAGTGGCGCTACCTCCTGGAGGATGCAGTTCATCCAGTGGTGATCTACACCAATCATAAGAACCTGTCCTACCTGCAGTCTGCTCAGAGGCTCAATCCACGTCAAGCTCGATGGTATCTGTTCTTCACTCAGTTCAACTTTCATCTCCATTTCTGCCCAGCCAAGAATAACAGGCCCAGTGCCAGCCACCGGCATACCTGGGCAGATGCCAGGGTCCTGAAAAAGTGAGAGGGCCCACAGCTGTCTGTAAGCGGAAAGAGAGGATACCTTCTCACAAATAGTGGCACACTCTCCCTCAATTCTCTCCTGCTCTGTACTGATCTAGGTGATTGGTACACAGCAGAACAAGCTTACCGGGAGCTGAATGGAGGCTGAAGGACCTGCCAGTTCCAGTCATGTGACTGATCACATGGTTGAAATCAAGGTCCTAGAAGAAACTGCTTCTGCTTAACCTCTGCAGTCTCCGTGAAGCTCCCAGTGCCTCCTCTCCTGCTCCTGTGTCATATATAATTTGGAGGGGCAGAGGCAGAGAGTAAAAGGGGCCCATAAAAACACTTTCGCCCGGAGCCCACAAAAATCTGGAGCCGGCCCTGGAGAAGAACATCAAGGCAGACACATTATCCAGGTCCTTCATACCTGTTGACCAAGAGGAGCAGCCACGTCTCATTATCGATCCATTCAGGATGGTCACAGTAGGTCTAGCTGATGCAGCCACATCAGGGTAAGACGTTTGTTCCTGTTCCTGACAGGAAACGTGTACTTCAGTGGGGTAATTTGTCTAAGATATCTGGCCATTCGGGACTGACAAACTCCCTACAACTAATTTCACGACATTATTAGTGGCCCAAAATGCGCCAGGAGATTACTGAGTTTGTCTCTGCCTACCCTTCAAGAGGTTATCCGCGGGTTATTTTCTGCCTATACCAGTACCGCCTGTGCCATGGAAGCACATTGCAATGGATTTTATTATCGATCTACCAGTGTCCTCTGGCTGTACCGTGATATGGGTCGTGGTAGACCAATTCTCCAAGATGGGTCATTTTGTTCCCTTGTCTGGTTTTCCCTCCATGCCCCAGCTGATGGAGTTTTTGTTCAGCATGTTCTCCGTCTTCACGGTTTGCCTCTTCATATTGTGTCCGACAGGGAAATGCAGTTCATGTGCTGGTTCTGGCGTTCTCTTTGCAAGCAGTTGGATGTCTCTCTTGAGATGGAGGGCCATAAGGGAGGGGATACAGTAACCCTGCAGCCGGCAAGACCCGCCCCTTAGGGTGCAGGGGAATTGGATCCCATCCGGCTTCTTCCTGTGCCCCGCAGGCATACTTACCAGGCCCGCGCTCCCACAATGTCCTCTCTGGCTGCAGCAGCATCTCGGCATCTCTCCTCTGCCTCCTCACTTCCTGGATGCAGGGGAAACACGCATAAGGCGTACTTACGCTGCTCACAGTAAATTTTATGGGCCAGTACACCCTTTTTCTGACACCACCTCTCAGCCAATTGCTGAGAGACTGGTGGGTACTTAAGGCCCTCACTTACTATGGGAGGTGCCTGGGCAACCTTATTCTTAGTGTAGTTGCCAGCTCAGGTCCCTAAGCAATGCTTGCGATTTACTTGCTTACTCTGACATTCTAATGTGCCTTATCTTTGCTTTCAGTGTTGGACCCCTCCTCCTGCCTACCTCACCCACTGATCCATATCACACACGCTGATCCCTGGTAGCTTCTTGGATCCCTCCAACAACACCAAGCCCCTTCCTTGCTTCCCTCCCCAGTTCCTTGGTTTCTATACCCCGTTCTACCTGGTAACTCTATCTCCTTGGGTTGGACGCACAGGTTTGCTGGTTGATTGGATCCTCCCTGGCTGTACTGAAACAATCCCTGTATTGGGGTTCCGCTCCTTGGTGCTCCCTTCAGGGAACCACCGTGCTTTGGCCCTGTGAACTTCCCTTGGGGGTTTATTCTTGCCTTTTCTATTTAATAAACTCTGTTCCTTTATCTGACGTTCTTGTCTGGCTTGTTTCTGGTATCAGCCTCCATGGTATCTTCCGTGGTCTAGTGGGTTCACTATTCAGCTCCACATGCGGTAGTGTGACAGAAGGACATTAATATGCCATTAATATGACCCTTCTATTCAGTTTGCTTACATGCTCAGGAGGGGCATTAATGAGCCATTACTATGATTACATGCCCAGGAAGGGCATTGATAAGCTTTTAATATGACCCTTCCACTGAGTATTATTACAAGCCCAGAAAGAGCTTTTATGAGACATTAATATTACCAGAAAGATGTCATGCATGTAAAGGATGAGGGGCCTTGAGCAGGTTGGTATAACAGGCAAGGGCACCTGAGAAGCTAGTATGTCCCTGGACTTGGGGTCCCGGACTAGCCCTGCACCCGGAGGTACCCCAGATGGTGAGGAGGTCCGTGGTCGGCAGCACTTCAGCAAGAAGGAAAACTTCCAAAGTCTACGGCACAAGCTCAGACATCCACACAGAAGCATGCTCTAGGGCAGAGTGAAAACTATAACAGCGATACCACCTGCTGGAGGGAGAAGCTATTTAAAGGCTCCAGATGACTCACACTTAAGCTTCACATCATACAGCATCTGGACATCTGGCACAGCACACAGCAGAATTAACATTAACGCATGCAGTTCCAGAGGAAATTCACACACATTTAATCACAGCAGCATGACCAATAGATCGCAGATAGTTAGAGCATTATGGCGCATGACATAAGGACATTAATGAGCCATTAACATGACCCTTGCTTTGATTAGGATTACATGCATTAATGAGCCATGAAAATAATCCATTTCATTAAGTATAATTACATGCCCAGAAAGGGCAAGAAGGATTCATTAATATGGCCCATTCATTGAGTATGATTACATGCCCAGGAAGGGCAATAATGAACCATAATCTAGAAGTGATGCAGGGCTGCAATGAGGACAGATAGGCACAAAATCTTATTTCCTTCTTTTTAACAGACAAATATACTGTACATTATTACAAAAACATCCTGAAAAAGATTTTTTCTTAATATTTAACCTGCTTGTATCTATTTAAAATACATTGATTTATGGCTTACTACCATATAAAGTATAGAACGTATATGTAATACATCACTTCTTTTCCTATATTCTTCCAGATTTAGATATTACTTTTATTGGAATTGCAATTTCAATAATGTTAAAGAAGGAATATTTCTTACAAGAACAGTACACAAACGAGTTTTATTCCTTTTAGCATAGTCCTTCAGTGGCAATGTAATGTACAGGAGATATCTTCTGCCCAAGGCAATTTTTTTGTACTGTAGGATGGATCAATAGCTTTATATTCTCAGACCAATTACTTATTTGTTGTAAACCACAGCATTACAATTTAATGGTACTGATATATATGTTTTCGTTTTTTACAATGTGTGTGAAACTTAATTTTTTTATATCACTGAAAGTCCCTGATGAAATACATTTTACTACCTTAGTAATACCTTAGTTTCTAAAAATGATTCAAGTATTTTTTTTTAATAAAATGTTTTATAGAATGTTTTATGTAGCTTTAGAAAAGAAGTAGAGAAGGGTGGAAGAGGTCAAAGAGTATTGGCTGAATAGAACTGAAATCAGGTTGGGTAGTAAGAAAAAGGCACTATACGATGATACATAATTGTGGATGAGTAGTGTATATATGTAAAAATCATAGTCTAGTGTAATGTTTGGTAGGTAAAGTTGTTATATCAAATATTGTTTCATTTCATAGTTAGAGGTGTTGTCTGGTCTTGTAGTTAACCCCTTAACGACATAGGATGTTGTGCAACGTCCTGTGTTTCTGCCCGTTCCCGACACAGGACGTTGCACAACGTCCTGGCAGGTTTGAGCTGCTGCACCCCCTGTGAGCCGGGTCACTCAGGTGTCACAGATGCTGCTGCTCTGTGACAACCTGTAGATGACCCCACAGGGGGTGGATTAACCCCCCCGTGCCCAGGACCCCTCCGATCGGCAGTTTAAAAGTGAAACTGCCGATCGGAGGGAATCACAGGGATTCACCCCTCCAGATCTGATTGGAGCTCTCCAATCAGATCTGGAGGGGCGGATCGGCAAGTGCCCACCCCTCCACAGCCCCCTCCAGCACCAGGACCTACAGGAGCCCGCCCAGAACCGCCCCGCCCCCCCTCTATGTCATGTAAATGCCGGCGGGCTGCAGCCGCGGCTGCAACCGCGGCTGCGCCCGCCGACCACAGTGCCTGGTCCCCTCCTAAGGCCCCCCCCTAGGCAGCCCCCCTCCAGGCAGCCCCACCCCTCACCTCCTGCGGCGGGCTGCACACATCGGTGCACCCGCCGCTGCATCCGGCTGTGCAGCTCCTCTGCCGGCCGGTCGGTGGCCCCGCCTCCTCTCCCGGCCTCCTCCTGCTGATCGGTCTATCGAGAGGGAGGTAAGTATGTATGTATGTATGTATGCATGTATCTATGTATGTATGTATGTATGTATCCATGTATGTATGTATGCATGTATCTATGTATGTATGTATGTATCTATGTATGTATGCATGTATCCATGTATGTATGTATGCATGTATCTATGTATGTATGTATGTATCCATGTATCTATGTATGTATGTATGTATGTATGTATGTATGCATGTATCCATGTATGTATGTATGCATGTATCTATGTATGTATGCATGTATCTATGTATGTATGTATGTATCCATGTATGTATGTATGCATGTATCTATGTATGTATGTATGTATGAATGAATTGATGGATGGATGGATGATGGATGGATGGGTGAATGGATAGATGGATGGGGGGTGCATGCGTGCCTGGACGTGAGCGTACATGAGCATGCGTGGACGTGTGCGTGCACAGACGTGGGCGTGCGTGGATGTGTGCATAGATGGATGTGTGCGGGGATGTCAGCATGCGTGCGTGGATGTGTGCATGCATGGATGTCAGCGTGCGTACATGGATGTCAGCGTGCATGCGTGGATGTCAGCGTGCATGCGTGGATGTCAGCGTGCATGCGTGGATGTCCGCGTGCGTGGATGTGTATGTGCGTGCGTGGATGTCCGCGTGCGTGCGTGCGTGGATGTGGATGTGCGTGCGAGCGTGGATGATGGGTGCATAGGTGGATGGATGGGTGCAACAAGGGATCAAGTGTCCTCTTGTTGTAGTCTCTGGGATCATAGTCATGGTGCACTGTATGACAGATCATTGTCATACAGTGCACCATAACTCTGACCCCAGAGGCTGTAGGAAGAGGACACTTGATCCCTTGCTGCAGTCTCTGTGGATTGAGCAGAGGCGATCGAGCGTCGTGGGACCTTCGTTGTGGACTACGTCGGAGGCGATCGAGCGTCGTGGGACCTTCGTTGTGGACTACGTCGGAGGCGATCGAGCGTCGAGGGACCTTCATTGTGGACTACGTCGGATCTTTATAATAAAGATGGAGTCCGAATTTTGTTTGTGTTTTTTTTTCAAATAAAAAGATTTTTCTATGTGTGTATTTTCTGACTATTTACCAGAGATTCCTAATGGCGGGTCTAACATTGGCCCTATATTATGAATCTCGGGCTTAGTGCCAGCTGCCAATAAAAAGCTGGCATTAACCCCTTTATTACCCAGTTTGCCACCGGCACCAGGGCGACTGGAAGAGTCTGGGTACAGCGCCAGAAAATGGCGCTTCAATGAATGCGCCATTTTCTGGAGCGGCTGCGGGCTGCAATTCGCAGCCTGGGGGCCCAGAACGCTTGGGCCTCTCCATGCTGCGGATTCCAGCCCCCAGCTGCCTAGTTGTACCTGGCTGGACCAAAAATATGGCGGAGCCCCACGTAAATTTTTTTTTTCTAGAATTAGTTCTAGAAAAAAAAAAAAAAGGGCTTTGCTGTATTTTTGGAAGCCAGCCAGGTACAACGAGGCAGCTGGGGGTTGGTGGCAATCCGTAGCTGCCAAGTTGTACCTGGCTGGACCAAAAATGTGGCGGAGCCCCACGCCATTTTTTTTTCTAGAATTTAGTCCTAGAAAAAAAATAAAAATGGGCTTCGCTGTATTTTTGGTTGCCAGCCAGGTACAATGAGGCAGCTGGGGGTTGCTGGCAGTCCGTAGCTGCCAAGTTGTACCTGGCTGGACCAAAAATATGGCGGAGCCTCACGCCATTTTTTTTCTAGAATTAGTCCTAGAAAAAAAATAAAAATGGGCTTCGCTATATTTAGATGCATAGTGAACACTTTGAACCCCCAGGTGCTTCACAAATTTTTTCCGAAAAAAAATTTGTGTGAAAAGAATAAGTACTTTTTCCTTCTTACGGATCAATTTGTGAAGCCCATGGGGTTCAAAGTGCTCACTATGCATCTAGATGCATTCCTTGGGGGGTCTAGTTTCCAAAATGAGGTCACTTGTGGGGGAGCTCCAATGTTTAGGCACACATGGGCTCTCCATATGCAACATGGTGTCCGCTAATAATTCCAATTGTTAGCGGACACTATGTCGCGTATGGAGAGCCCCTGTGTGCCTAAACATTGGAGCTCCCCACAAGTGACCCCATTTTGGAAACTAGACCCCCCCAAGGAACATATCTAGATGCATAGTGAGCACTTTCAACCTCCAGGTGCTTCACAAATTGATCCGTAAAATTAAAAAAGAAAATTTGTGTGAAAAGAAAAAGTACTTTTTCCTTCTTACGGATCAATTTGTGAAGCCCATGGGGGTTCAAAGTGCTCACTATGCATCTAGATGCATTCCTTGGGGGGTCTAGTTTCCAAAATGAGGTCACTTGTGGGGAGCTCCAATGTTTAGGCACACATGGGCTCTCCATATGCGACATGGTGTCCGCTAATAATTCCAATTGTTAGCGGACACTATGTCGCGTATGGAAAGCCCCTGTGTGCCTAAACATTGGATCTCCCCCACAAGTGACCCCATTTTGGAAACTAGACCCCCCAGGGAACATATCTAGATGGGTTGTGAACATTTTGAACCCCCAGGTGCTTCACAAATTCATCTGTAAAATTGAATAAGTACTTTTTTTTCCACATAAAATTTCTATTTTCATTTCTACAGATTATTTTGTGAAACACCGGGGTGTTCAAAATGCTCACCACCCATCTAGATAAGTTCCCTGGGGGGTCTAGTTTCCAAAATGGGTCACTTGTGGGGGAGCTCCAATGTTTAGGCACACAGGAGCTCTCCATACCCAACATGGTGTCCGCTAACAATTGGAGCAAATTTTCAGTCAAATTGTTAGCGGACACCATGTCGTGTTTGGAGAGCCCCTGTGTGCCTACACATTGGAGCTCCCCCACAAGTGACCCCATTTTGGAAACTAGACCCCCCAGGGAACATATCTAGATGGGTGGTGAGCATTTTGAACCCCCAGGTGCTTCACAAATTCATCCGTAAAAATGAAAAAGTACTTTTTTTTCCATAAAAATTTTCTTTTTTCATGTTTACGGATTAATTTATGAAGCACCTGGGGGTTCAAAATGCTCACCACCCATCTAGATATGTTCTCTGGGGGGTCTAGTTTCCAAAATGGGGTCACTTGTGGGGGAGCTCCAATGTATAGGCACACAGGGGCTCTCCAAACGCGACTTGGTGTCCGCTAACAATTTGAGCTGATTTTTCAGTCAAATTGTTAGCGGACACCATGTTGCGTTTGGAGAGCCCCTGTGTGCCTATACATTGGAGCTCCCCCACAAGTGACCCCATTTTGGAAACTAG
Organism: Allobates femoralis; assembly: GCA_033576535.1. Taxonomy (NCBI): domain Eukaryota; kingdom Metazoa; phylum Chordata; class Amphibia; order Anura; family Aromobatidae; genus Allobates; species Allobates femoralis. Next base: position 100,459,408 of record JARQOC010000009.1, on the reverse strand, counting down.
ACCCCCCAGGGAACATATCTAGATGGGTGGTGAGCATTATGAACCCCCAGGTGCTTCACAAATTCATCCGTAAAAATGAAAAAGTACTTTTTTTTTCCATAAACATTTTCTTTTTTCATTTTTACAGATTAATTTGAGAAGCACTGGGGTGTTCATAATACTCACCACCCATCTAGAAAAGTTCCCTGGGGGGTCTAGTTTCCAAAATGGGGTCACTTGTGGGGGAGCTCCAATGTTTAGGCACACAGGGCTCTCCAAACGCGACATGGTGTCCAATAACAATCTGACTAAAAAAATCAGCTCAAATTGTTAGCGGACACCATGTCACGTTTGGAGAGCCCCTGTGTGCCTACACATTGGAGCTCCCCCACAAGTGACCCCATTTTAGAAACTAGACCCCCCCAGGGAACATATCTAGATGGGTGGTGAGCTTTTTGTACCCCCACGTGCTTCACAAATTCATCCGTAAAAATGAAAAAGTACTTTTTTTTCCACACAAATTTTCTTTTAGCCTAAATTTTTTCATTTTCACATGAGCAACAGGATAAAATGGATCCTAAAATTTTTGGGCAATTTCTCCTGAGTACAGCGATACCTCTCATGTGGTCATAAACCACTGTTTGGGCGCACGGCAGGGCTCAGAAGGGAAGGAGAGCCATTTGACTTTTTGAATGGAAAATTAGCTCCAAAAGGCAAATTGCGCTCCTTCCCTTCTGAGCCCTGCTGTGCGCCCAAACAGTGGGTTATGACCACATATGAGATATCGATTTACTCAGGAGAAATTGCCCAACAATTTTTAAGATCCATTTTATCCTGTTGCCCATGTTAAAATGAAAGAATTGAGGCTAAAAGAACATTTTTGTTGGAAAAATTAAAATGACCATTTTTTCCTTCCACTTTGCTTTAGTTCCCGTGAAGCACCTGAAGGGTTAATAATCTTCTTGAATGTAGTTTTGAGTAGCTTGAGGGGTGCAGTTTTTGGAATGGTGTCACTTTTGGGTGTTTTCTGTCATGTACACCCCTCAAAGGGACTTCAAATGTGATGTGGTCACAAAAAAAAATGGTTTTGTAAATTTTGCTGGAAAAATGACAAATTGCTGATGAACTTTGAACCCTTATAACGTCCGAACAAAAATTTTTTTTTTTTCCAAAATTGTGCTGATGTAAAGTAGACATGTGGGAAATGTTATATATTAACTGTTTTGTGTCACATACCTCTCTGGTTTAGCAGAATAAAAATTCATAATTTGAAAATTGCAAAATTTTCAAAATTTTTGCCATATTTTTGATTTTTTCACAAATAATCGCAAAAATTATCGACCTAAATTTAATACTAACATGAAGCCCAATATGTCACGAAAAAACAATCTCAGAATCGCTAGTATCCGTTGAAGTGTTCCAGAGATATTACCTCATAAAGGGACACTGGTCAGAATTGACAAAAATGGCCTGGTCATTAGGGTCAAAATAAGCCCGGGGGTGAAGGGGTTAAAGTCTGAAGTCACTATAGGCAGGGGTGGGATTCACATTTTTAACAACCGGTTCTGTGTTTGGATGTAGGGAAACCACGCCCATTTTAAAACCACACCCATTTTTAATCACACCCCATTTTAAAGACACACCCATTTTAAGCCAAACCCATTGCTCAAACATATACGATCAAGGGTGCAATTAAAAATCGAAGCGATATTGGAACCAAGGGTGAACCTAACCTCTGTGCTGCCTGAGGCGAGCAGCAAAACGGTGCCCCACCTATTAATTTTTTTAAATCTGTAGAAATAAATCTGGTGCATACAGATTATATCTATGCTGTAAAATTGAGTACAATAGTGGACATTTTAATTTAACGAAGTAGAAGAAAGTTGTCCAAACACAGCTACAGACACACAATGATACAGACACACAATGATGGCGGCAGAGTGGTTGTCCTTAGGCAGACACAGTCCTGCATCCTTATAGCACAGGATGCAGCACTGATTGCCAACCTATCTCTGGCACATGCCTACAAATCTTTGGGTGGCTCCAAAGTGGCGGTTGCCTGGCACTAACTAGTCAGATATGTCCACCATGCCGCACCGTCCACACATCACATACAACGACCTGCAGTCTGAGCATCAACAAGCCACCACTGCACTATGGTGCGTCTTCCCCAACAGACCACGCTTTCTTCTCCCGAAATGCTTAGGCAATCACAAGCACCGCACACAGGGCTGTCTGGAGCTAATAGCAGAGGCCTTTCAATTATTTTGAGCAAAGGATATGGGAGTAGGAAGGGGGATGAGCGCCAATGACCAACCACCACTCAGGAGAAACATGGCTGGATGCCTGTATGTACCGAGGGCCGGCATTCAATGTGGTGTGTAAGTTAGGGCCAATCAGTCCTGCAGCAGAGGCACATGTGAAAAGGAAAATCCATCCTGCAGGAGGGGCACACATAGAAATCTTGTGACCCTTAGCAGAAGTTCTAATTGGGCTCCTCCCATAAAAATATTTGGCTTGGTCACATAGATACATACATATCTCACAACTTTCTTGCCCTTACAAAGTAATTTTTCTCCTATTGAAGCCCCTAGATTCCTCTTTCATTGCCCCCATAAAGTATTATGCCAACAGATGTTCCCCACAAGCACTGTATGATGCCGCACAGTGACTCCTTCCACGCGCACAGTATGATGACCCTTCTGTAAGCCCCTCAACTACCTTTACACAGTATGATCTTCAACTGTAACCCCCACACAGCCCTCTATACAATATAATGGACCTACATACAGTATAATGGCCCCTGAGCCTCTTCATACTGTATAATGGCCCCAACACAGCCCTCAAATAGCCCTACATAAAATATAGAGGCCTCCATATATTATAAAAGTTTCCATATAGTATAATTGGTTCCATATAGTCCTCCATATATTATAATTCATCATCTATAGTCCTTTATATATTATAATGCACCGCCATAACCCTCCATATATTGTAATGCACCCCCATAGTCCTCCACCTCATGCATTAATTATTGTATTGTACTTTTTACATTGATTCTCGGCTTAGTGTATTGAATTTTTTACATTGACTCTCTATTTTATTTACTCTATTGTATATTTTTTATTGTTAGCTATGACCATTTGTATATGAACCACTGTATTATAAATCACTGCGGAATATGTTGGCGCTATATAAGGATTTTTTATTATTATTATTATTATTATTATTATTATTATATAGTGTATCCCCGTAGTACTCCATATAGTATAATGCATCCCAAATAGCCTTCCTTGTAGTATAATACACCCCCATATTCCTCCATATAGTATAGTGCACCCCATAGTCTTCCATATAGTAAATTGCACCAACATAGTCCTTCTGTATTATATTGCCCATTACATAGTTTCCCACCAGTGTATTCACTGATTTTAAAAAAGTAAATATTCACCTCTTTTCTCGCTGCTCCAGTGTCCTCAACATTTGCTCTGCCACTCTGTACATCTCAGTACAGCGGCGCTCAGTGATGACATCATCGTGCCCCACCGTGCTGAACTGCAGAGGGCAGACAGCGGCGGCCGGGACTCTGGAGAAGAATGCTGTGGCAGAGGCGGCGGGGACAATAGGAGCGGGAGCAGCATCCGTGGGGGGCTACCACTTGTACACACACCTTGTACTCATGCAGCTATGTTCCGTACACATCGTACACACTCGGCTCCGCTCCGTACACCTTGTACACACTCAGCTCCGCTCCGTACACGTCATATACACGGCTCCACTCCGTACACCTCGTACACACCCGGCTCCGCTCCGTACACCTCATACACATGCGGCTTTGCTCTGTACACGTCGTACACACGGCTCCACTCCATACACCTCGTACACACTCGGCTCGGCTCTGTGCACCTAGTACACTTGGCTCTGCTCCATACACCTCGTACACTTGGCTCTGCTTCGTACACCTCGTACACACAGCTCCGCTCCGTGCACCTCATACATACATGGCTCTGCCCCGTACACCTAGTACACACTCAGCTCCACTCCGTACACCTCGTACACACGCAGCTCTGCTCCGTATGCCCCGCACACACGCAGCTCCACTCTGTACACCTCGTACACACGCGGCTCCGCTCTGTACACCTCGTACACACTTGGCTCCGCTCCGTACACCTCATACACACGCGGCTCCTCTCCGTACACCTCATACACACGCGGCCCCGGTCTGTACACCCCATACACATGGCTTCACTCCGTACACCTCATACAATCTCGGCTCTGCTACATCCACATTCTAAATCCCTCCTGACCCCACACATAAACTTTATCTCATCCATCACCATGTCAACCAGCACAGCACTGCATACACGGAGGAGCTGATCATGTGATCCCTGAATCCTCCCCTCCATGTGATATCATCACAGGTCCTGTTGCACAGAGCAGCCACTGCACTTTGCCACTCTCCTTCTCCTTGCTCTCCACAGTCACAGCCAGTGGGGACGCCTGGGAGCCATGAAAGCAGCTGCATGTAAAATCAAAAGAAAAGATTGGTGAAGACCCGTGGTAAAGGAGGAAGGTTATGGTGGAGAGATTTGCACTCACCAGGAGAGGTTGTGCATGGCCTCTGCACAACACGAGTGAGGGCTGTAAGTAAGTCAAATAATCACAATATGGTCAGCTGGAAAACAGATCCTCCTACGATCGTCAGGTGACTAGTCCCGTGATCAGAAGGGGTGTCTCCGTATGACGTCACCACAGGTCCTGTGTGTAATCCAGGAATCCAGCGACGGTTTAGAGCAGAGTGCTCTCAGAATATTGACTGCCCAAAGCTGCTTAAACACCGCATTATTCTTTTTTCATGAGAGCAGCTGCGGCTGACAGATCGCAGCTTTTGATCTTCCCAGTTCCGGGAGTCGGGTGCTGTTTTTTTTTTTTGAACCATCATTTTTATAAAAATGTTTCGTTTACAACCAAGAGATTAATATTATGCTTTGAAGAAGTTACAGAAATGATCAGATATGATGGTTATATCTATTATATAATCGCGAATCGCAAATCGCAAATCCGCCCCTCTCGGCGCTACTTCCGGCGTGGTCATGTGGATACGTGCGAAGCATTGGCCGTGAAGCGGCCATTGCGAGCTGTTCTAACTCGACTCGCAATGCCGCGCAGCGCCCATTGCGAGTCTCAGGCACACGGCGAAGCATTGCCCGCGTAGCGGGCATTGCGAGCAATTGCCCACCCACACCCCGCCGATGCCGCCCGCGCTGCCTCCGTTCCCCGCTACCCACATCTCGCCCCGGGACCATGGAGTGGAGGCGGCCCAGCCGCCTCCGCTCCACGCTACCCACAGCCCACCGACGACTATGGAGCTGCCCCCTGTGCCTCCCCCCCAGCCCCGATCCACAGCCCAGCACCGCTCCCCAGCCCCGCCTCGCCCCCCAGCACCGCACACCCCCAACGCCGCACAGCCCCCCCTCACTGCCTGCACACCTCTGCCGCCAGCCCCCATCCATCCACAGCCTAGCACCGCCCCCAGCCCCGCTCCCCAGCCCCACTCCCCAGCCCCGCTCCCCCCCCAATCCCCCACAATATGTCCGCACAGCCCCCCAAACCCACAATGTCCGCACAGCCCCCCCCACAATGTACACACAGTCCCCCCTCCCCACAATGTCAACACAGCCCCCCCCACCATGTCAGCACAGCCCCCCCCCACAATGTTCACACAGCCCCCCCCCACAATGTCCGCACAGCCCCCCCCCCCACAATGTTCAAACAGCCCCCCCCACAATGTCCGCACAGCCCCCCCCCACAATGTCCGCACAGACCCCCACCCACAATGTCCGCACAGCCCCCCCCACATGTCCGCCACCCCCCCACAATGTCCGCACAGCCCCCCCACCCACAATGTCCCACAGCCCCCCCCCACAATGTCCACACAGCCCCCCCCACAATGTCCACACAGCCCCCCCCCACAATGTCCACACAGCCCCCCCCACAATGTCCAAAAAGCCCCCCCCCACAATGTCGCACAGCCCCCCCCACAATGTCCACACAGCCCCCCCCACAATGTCCGCACAGCCCCCCCCACATGTCCACACAGCCCCCCCACCAATGTCCAACAGCCCCCCCCACAATGTCCTAACAGCCCCCCCCACAATGTCCTAACAGCCCCCCCCACAATGTCCAACAGCCCCCCCCCCACAATGTCCGCACGCCCCCCCCACAATGTCCACACAGCCCCCCCCCAATGTCCCACAGCCCCCCCACAGTGTCCGCACAGCCCCCCCCACCCACAGTGTCCACACAGCCCCCCACTATGTCCACACAGCCCCCCCACCATGTCCACACAGCCCCCCCACCATGTCCTAACAGCCCCCCCCCAACAATGTCCTAACAGCCCCCCCCACAATGTCCTAACAGCCCCCCCCACAATGTCCTAACAGCCCCCCCCACAATGTCCGCACAGCCCCCCCCCACAATGTCCGCACAGCCCCCCCCCACAATGTCCGCACAGCCCCCCCCCCACAATGTCCACACAGCCCCCCCCCACAATGTCCGCACAGCCCCCCCCACAATGTCCACACAGCCCCCCCCCACAATTTCCAAACAGCCCCCCCTGCACAATGTCCGCACAGCCCCCCCACAATGTCCACACAGCCCACCCCCCACAATGTTCACACAGCCCCCCCCCACAATGTCCACACAGCCCCCCCACAATGTTCCCCAGCCCCCCCCACAATTTCCAAACAGCCCCCCCCCACAATGTCCGCACAGCCCACCCCCAATTTCCAAACAGCCCCCCCCCACAATGTCCGCACAGCCCACCCCCACAATGTCCAAACAGCCTACCCCACAATTTCAAAACAGTCCCCCCCACAATGTCCGCACAGCCCCCCCCACAATGTCCGCACAGCCCACCCCACAATGTCCGCACAGCCCCCCCCACAATGTCCGCACAGCCCCGACGCCGGCGATCACTTACCTGTCTTCATCACATCTCATTCGTCCGGTCCAGTCTTCCATCCGGCCCAGGCGTCCTCTTCCTCCGGCCTCGGGGTCTTCTTTCTTCCTCCAGCGAGCTCCGGGTCCTGGATGTTCTGTCTTCGGGGGGCTCCCCCGCCCCCATAACTCTATGAGCCCTTTGAGCGGACCTGAAGGAGAACTGAGTCATTTCTAAAGACACAGTTCTCCTTCAGGTCCGCTCAAAGGGCTCATAGAGTTACATGGCGGATGATGCTGGACGCTGATTGGTCGCTTCTTCCCATAGATAAACATGGCCATGTTTCTCTATGGGAAGAAGCGACCAATCAGCGTCCAGCATCATCCGCCATGTAACTGTATGAGCTCTTTTAGCGGACCTGAAGGAGAACTGAGTCATTTTTAAAGACACAGTTCTCCTTCAGGTCCGCTTAAAGGGCTCATAGAGTTACATGGCGGATGATGCTGGATGCTGATTGGTCGCTTCTTCCCATTGAGAAACATGGCCATGTTTCTCTATGGGAAGAAGCGACCAATCAGCGTCCAGCATCATCCGCCATGTAACTCGATGAGCCCTTTTAGCGGACCTGAAGGAGAACTGTGTCTTTAGAAATGACTCAGTTCTCCTTCAGGTCCGCTCAAAGGGCTCATAGAGTTACATGGCGGATGATGCTGGACGCTGATTGGTTCCAAAATGCACCAATCACATTCAAATACACAACAACCAATCACATTCAAGGCTCATTCATACATTTTTATCAATGCCAAAAATCAATTCTACTATTTCACTACGGCCAATCACATGCCAGCTTCATTCATACATCTTTCTCAATGGTAAAAATTCACTCACTAGCTATCACATTAATATACAATCATACACATCACAATTATTACACTATAAAATAAAAATGCTAATAATAATTATATTAATGCTATTAATACTGCTATTAATGCTACTAATAATGCTATTCATGATATTAATAATGTTATTAATGCTATTAATGCTATTATTAATGCTATTAATAATGCTATTAATGCTAATAATAATGCTATTAATGCTCATAATACTGCTGATAATGCTATTAATACTTCTATTAATGCTACCAATAATGTTAGTAATGCTATTAATAATGTTATTAATGCTAATAATGCTATTAATAATGCTATTAATGCTAATAATAATGCTGTTAATGCTAATAATAATGCTAATAATGCTATTAATACTGCTATTAATGCTACTATTAATGTTATTAATGCTATTATTAATGCTATTAATGGTATTAATAATGCTATTAATGCTAATATTAATGCTATTAAGGCTAATAATCATGCTATTAATGCTATTCTTAATGCTATTAATGCTAATAATATTGCTATTAATTTTATTAATGCTATTAGTTATGCTATTAATGCTATTATTTAGGCTATTAATGCTATTAATTATGCTATTAATGCTATTAATAATGCTATTCTGCAATTAATAATGCTATTAATAATGCTATTAATGCTATTAATTATGCTATTAATGCTATTAATGCTATTATTAATGCTATTAATACTATTACTGCTAATAAAAATTCTATAAATGCTACTAATTATGCTATTAATGCTAATAATGCTAATAATAATGCTATTAATGATATTATTAATACTATTAAAGCTAATAATCATGCTTTTAATGCTATTAATAATGCTATTAATGCTATTATTAATGCTAATACTGCTATTAAGAATGCTATTAGTGCTAATAATAATGCTATTAATGCTAATAATTATGCTATTTATGGTAATATTAATGCTAATAATGATAATAAATAATGCTATTATTAATGCTATTAAGGCTAATATTCATGCTATTAATGCTATTAATAATGCTATTAATACTATTAATGCTAATATTAATACTATTAATTGTATTATTAATGCTATTAATGCTATTAATAATGCTATTAATGCTAATAATAATGCTATTACTGCTAATAATAATGCTATTAATGCTAATAATTATGCTATTAATGCTAATATTTACGCTAATAATGCTAATAATAATCCTATTAATGCTCTTAATAATGATATTAAGGCTAATATTCATGCTATTAATGCTAATAATAATGCTGTTAATGCTAATAATTATGCTATTAATGGTAATAATAATGCTATTAATGCTATTATTAATGCTAATACTGCTATTAATAATGCTATTAGTGCTAATAATAATGCTATTAATGCTAATAATTATGCTATTTATGGTAATATTAATGCTAATAATGATAATAATAATGCTATTATTAATGCTATTACGGCTAATATTCATGCTATTAATGCTATTAATAATGCTATTAATACTATTAATGCTAATATTAATGCTATTAATTGTATTAATAATGATATTAATGCTATGATTAATGCTATTAATGCTAATAATAATGCTATTACTGCTAATAATAATGCTATTAACGCTAATAATTATGCTATCTATTATATAATCGCGAATAGCTTTTTTGCCCCTTCCGGCGCTACTTCCGGCGTGCTCATGTGGATACGCGCGAAGCATTGGCCGCGAAGCGGCCATTGCGAGCCGTTCTAACTCGACTCGCAATGGCAACACAGCGGCCATTGCGAGTCTCAGGCACACGGCAAAGCATTGCCCGCGTAGCAGGTATTGAGAGCCATTGCCCACCCACACCCTGCCGATGCCGCCCGCGCTGCCTCCGCTCCCCGCTACCCACATCTCGCCCGGGGACCATGGAGCCGAGGCGGCGCAGCCGCCTCCGCTCCCCGCTACCCACAGCCCACCTGCGACTATGGAGCTGCCCCCTGTGCCTCCCCCCCAGCCCCGATCCACAGCCCAGCACCGCTCCCCAGCCCCGCACCACCCCCCAGCACCGCACACCCCCAATGCCGCACAGCCCCCCCCCTCACTGCCCGCACACCTCCGCCGCCAGCCCCCATCCACAGCCTAGCACCACCCCCCAGCACCGCTCCCCAGCCCCGCAATGTCCGCACCCCACCCCCATATGTCCGCACACCCCCACATTATTTCTGCACACCCCCCCATTATGTCCGCAGACCCCTCCCATATGTGGTCACACCCTCCCCCCCCATATGTCCTCACACCCAACCACAATATGTCCGCGCACACCCCCCATATGTCCGCACCCCCCCAAACCCCCACAATATGTCCGCACACCCCCCATATGTCCTCACCCCCCCAACCCACCCCAATATCTCCTCACACCCCCCCACAATATGTCCGCACGCCCCCCATATGTCCTCACCCCCCCAAACCCCCCCAATATGTCCTCACACACACCCCCACAATATGTCCACACCCCCCCCATATGTCCTCACCCCCCCACACCTCCACAATATGTCCTCACCCCCCCCCCACAATATGTCCTCACACCCCCAAACCCCCCCAATATGTCCTCACTCCCATATGTCTCACCTCCCCCACAATATGTCCTCCACACCTCCCCACAATATGTCCTCCACCACCCCCACAATATTCCCCTCCACACCCCCCCAATATGTCCTCACACCCCCCCAAGACCCCCCCACATATGTCCTCACACACCCCCCACAATATGTCCTCACACCCCACCCCCCACATATGTCCCACACACCCCCACAATATGTCCTCACCCCCCACAAGCACCCCCACAATATGTCCTCACCCACCCCCCACAATATGTCCTCACACCCCCCCACAATATGTCCGCACACCCCCCCAATATGTCCTCACACCCCCCCATCCTCACACCCCCCACAATATGTCCTCACACCCCCCCACAATATGTCCTCACACCCCCAAACCCACAATATGTCCTCACACCCCCCCACAATATGTCCTCACACCCCTAAACCCCCCCAATATGTCCTCACACCTCCCCACAATATGTCCTCACACACCCCACACAATATGTCCTCACACCCCCCCATATGTCCTCACCCCCCAAACCCCCCCAATATGTCCTCACACCCCCCCACAATATGTCCTCACACCCCCCCACAATGTCCACACACCCCCCATATGTCCTCACCCCCCCACACCCCCACAATATGTCCTCCCACCCCCCCACAATATGTCCTCACACCCCCAAACCCCCCCAATATGTCCTCACACCTCCCCACAATATGTCCTCACACCCCCCACAATATGTCCGCACACCCCCCCATATGTCCTCACCCCCCCAAACACCCCCAATAAGTCCTCACCCCCCCACAATATGTCCTCTCCCCCCCAAACCCCTCCAATATGTCCTCACACCCCCCCACAATATGTCCACACACCCCCAAACCCCCCCAATATGTCCTCACCCCCCCCCCACAATATGTCCGCACCCCCCCCAACCCCGACGCCGTAGATCACTTACCTGTCTTCATGACATCTGCTTTGTCAGGTTCAGGTCCAGTCCTCCCTCCGGCCCAGGCATCCTCTTCCTTCAGCCCGGGCCACGAGTCTTCCATCCGGCAGTCTTCTTTATTCCTCCAGCGAGCTCCGGGTCCTCGATGTTCCCTCTTCGGTCCGCTCCACTGACTGAGGAATAAAGATGGCCGCCATGAGTTTCTGGAAGCCCCGCCCACGGATCCAAATCGCACCAATCACATTCAAATACACACCAACCAATCACATTCAAGGCTCATTCATACATTTTTATCAATGGGAAAAAACACTTTTACTATTCCACTACGGCCAATCAGATTCGCGCCTCATTCATCCATGTTTCTCAATGGGAAAAATTCACTACATTTAAAGACAATAAAAATAAATAAATACACATAAAAATATTTAAAAATACAAATAAATTCACTTAAAATAACAAATAATAAATAAATTTAATAATAATAAAAATACTAAAAAAACATAATAAATAATATAAATAATAAATAATAAAATAAAAAATAATAATTAAAAAAAAAAAATTAATATATAAAATTTATATATTAATTACATTAACTAATTAAAATAAAAAAAATAATCTAATACAAATAAATTTAATTAAAATAAAAAATTAATATACAAATAATAAAAATAATAAATAATAAAATAAATCAAAATTAAAAAAATAAATAAATAAAATAAAAATATATATATAATTTAAATATTAATAACATTAACTAATTCTAAGAAAATCAAATTACTCAAATAAAAAAAAATTAAATAAAAAAATAAAAAAATATTAAATAATAAATAATTACAATAATAAAATAATAAATAATAAAAAAAAATATTCCATATAAAAATTCATAACATTAACTAATTCTAATAAAATAAATCAAATAAATAAAATATTCATAACATTAAGTTATTCAAAATAAAAGTAAATTAAAAAAATAAATAAAAAAATAATTTAGCTACTATAATCTAATTAACGCACGTTCTAGAATCCCGATGCATTTGCATCGGGCTCACAGCTAGTATAACATAAAAGTAAAGACAAGACCATTGTTATCAAGTCTCCACAAACTATAGAAGGAACATAAACAAATCAAGTATCAAACTTTGAATATATCATAGCTCCTGAGGATGAAACAATCAACTATAACTGAAATGCGGTTACATAAATTCTCATCTCAAGTAATTAAACATTCCCTAGTTCCCTATAGCCGCCATTGCCTTATCAAAATCCCGTAGTACATTTAACTGCTGCATCGATCAAAACACATCAACCTATTCTGCGCATTTCAATTTTCCCAGTATTCCCCCCAGGTCCTCCTGATCATACCAGATTGTGGATCTGAAAGGAGACATTAAAGATCTGATTTCTGATTCCGAGAATTCTCTCTCTATTTATCGACGCCACTTGGAGAAAAATTTCTGAGAGAGAGCACTCGGGTTTCGTAATGTTTCTACTGTATCCAAAGAAAGTGTTTTCCTCAGAGTTATGTGGATTTCTTCCAAACCTGGGGTGGAGTTAGTCAGCCAGTGTCGAAGAAGGAGTCTCTAAGCTATTATGGCTATATAATGGAATAATAAGTGAGGGGGTCGGGGCACCGTCCCGCCTCCATGATAGTGGAACAGCCAAAGCATAGGGTTCAGTCTTCCCTCATTGGTGTAATAGCCCGCAGCCAGTCTCCCAACCCCCTCCCAAAACCTCTGAGAGTCGTGACAGGACCATAGGCCATGTTCCAGTTCTGTCAAGAATGCTCCATATTTCGGGCATTGCGTCCACCTCGTTTGGTTGGCTTGTGTGGGTGGAATATTGAAACCTTGTATGGCTCTGTGTAGAATTCTGTATTGCGTATCCTTCCACCTTTCATTAGTGACAGCCTTCTTTAAACTAGACCAGCCCTCTAAAAGTTTCAGAGTAATATCTGGATCATTATAGTGTTTTTTCCAACCCAAAAAGGGTTTACCCTTCCCCCCCGTGCTAAGAGAGGGCTGTAGCTTACTGTATAATATTGAAATTGATGTGTCCTCCCCTCGTAAATCTATCAGATTTTTCCAAATGTCATTATCCAATTCCCCCGAAATGTCTCTCAGGTTGGACAAAAGGTGATGATAAATCTGCTGATACTGAATTACATGAAATCTAGGAAGATTGAATTTAGCCAAGATTTCCTCACCTGTCAACCATCTCCTATCTTTAACATGTATGAGATCTGCTAAAGACTTAATCCCCCTGGCTCTCCATAATTTAAACAATGCATTATCTCTACCCAGTGAGAAAGATGGACAGGACCATGGAACGAGATGACTCAATATCTTCCATGACAGATGTAATTTCTTTCGGACTGACTTCCAGATCATTATGGTATCTTTACAAATGGTCGTGCTTTTGATACGGCCCAGTATTTGAGAGAGTGGTGTGTGTAAAAGAGAGGCTAAATCCCAAGGTTTTGCAATCTCCCCCTCTAAATCCATATCCGAGAACTTCCTTGTGCCCTTAATCCAATCCAACACGTTACGCATGATGCATGCGAGGTTATAACTTCGTACATCAGGAAGTTGAAGCCCCCCTCTATCTTTGGGCTGCAGCAAGGTATGGATGGCTATTCTAGATTTCTTGCCCCTCCACAGGAAGTTCGAGAATGCGGAATTTAGTCTCCTAACATCTGTGTGTGTTAGTAATAGCGGTATCGTTTGAAGTGGGTAGAGCAGTCTCGGGAAGCTAATCATTTTGATGAGATGACAGCGTCCCAGCAAAGACAGAGGCAGGCCATTCCATCTAGATAGTTCCTGTATGATCTTATTTATAGTAGGGGTGAAATTGAGTCTGTAAAGATGTGTTGGGGTCCTGGCTAGATAGATGGCCAGATATTTAATGCATTCTCGTACTATTCTGATGCCTTCAAGTGTGTCACCTTTCCCCACCTCACTTTCCTTTCGAATGAAAAGAATTTCACATTTATTCCTGTTCAGACGCAAGCCTGAACTTAACCCCAACTTTTCAATTATGGTCAGAACCCCCGCTAACTCCATTACTGGGTTCTGCATGTAGAGGATTATATCGTCAGCGAATAGAGATAGTTTCACTTCTCTGCTACCCACTTTCAATCCTTCATACAGATTGTGTGCATCAAGGTATAGAGCCAAAGGCTCTATAGCTAGATTGAAGAGGAGAGGGAAGAGCGGGCATCCCTGCCTCGTCCCTTTCTCCAAAGCAAACATGTCGGACAAAAAGCCTGAAGTGCTGACACATGCCCTGGGGTTACTATACAGAGAGCCCAAAAACTGACGGAAGGGTCCCTTCAAGCCAATGATGTTCAGGACCCTATCCAGCCATGGCCACCTCACATTGTCAAATGCCTTTTCAGCATCTAAGGTTACCACAGCTGGGTCTGATCCCCCATCTCTCTGCTGTCGGCCAACAACATCAACGAGAAGCATTGCTTTTCTTATATTCGTGGTCGTCGAGCGCCCTTTCACAAAACCTGCTTGGTGTGGGTGAATTAATCTGGGGAGAATGGTAGCCAATGTATCGGCCATGAAAGATGATGGGAGTGTAGGTGTGCCATGGTCCGCGCTGCTCCAGGGCTTAAAAAACTCACCAAAGAGACAGTCAGATTTCCATTCTTTATTCTCCTCCTCCTACGCGTTTCGGCGCCTAGCCTGGCACCTTCATTAGTAAAATCCCTTTCCAATGGTTGCATCACACGCCACACGTCAATTACGTTGCAATTTTTAAATAAGTCCTCCAGAAAGCTACCGCCAGGGGGAGGTACCATACCCTCACCATTGGGGGATCGAGGTCTAGAGTGTTTTCTGTCCTCATTCTCATTAACCACTATGTTAAAGTCTCCTCCTACAATACGATGACAGTTTAGGTCCGTCAAAAGCTTGTTTTGTAATCTCTGAAAAAAGGGCTTCTGGGCTACATTCGGGGCATAAATGTTATATACACTAAAGGTATCATTCTGTATCTGCAAAATTAAGTGTATCAATCTTCCCTCATTATCTAAGTCTGAGGATATTACCGTATGCGCCAAGGATTTGCGAGTCAAAATCAGAACACAAGCTTTCTTGTTGACCGCACTGCTACCATAAATCTCTCCAACCCATAGCTTTTTAAGTCTGTTGAAGTCCTCTGAGGTTAGGCGAGTCTCCTGGAGCAATGCTACATCCGCATGTAATCGATTGAGATGACGGAGAACCATCATGCGCTTTGCTGGGGAGCGCAAACCCTTCAAATTCCAGGAAACCTACCTAACCATGATGATCAACTAGGTTTAGTGAGCATCTGCATCTTAAATACAACAAAAGAGGACCCTCAAGGCACACAGGAGGTAACCCAACCTTCAGTATATCAATGTGTGTACAATTAGTAAATGATTGAGCAGCAATAGAGCAAAAGTAAGGCAATGGCAACTCTACTTCACTTAACCCTCCCCCCCTCCCGAACTCAAAACACATTGGATTTGTGACTTCTCCTTTTTCCTTCATGGCATGAACCACACTGGGGTCCGCCCGCCGCCGATCCAACTCTCGCTTGAAAGGAAAAAGATTACAAAAACATAGCCCCTTGGATGCCCAAGTCCAGATCTCAACTTAATATGGGTAGTATAATTCGTACCCTGGTTGGGCCCCGAACTTGCTACGGCACATGCATCTCTCCTCAACTACAATTGTCCGTCCCTGTAAGTGAAAAGGGGAGAGAGAGAGAGAGAAAATTAAAAAAAAAAAGTGGGGGAGGAAAAGGGAGAATGATGGAGTGGGGGGGGGGGAGACGAAGATGGAGAAGAAGGGGGGGAGGAGAGGGACGGGGGGGGGTTGGAGAGGCAAGGGCGAAGGTGGGTTAATGACTTTCTCTCCTCCATCCGGATGTATCTGAAAACATAAGATGAATATCCCAAGTTCGTTTAGTTCTCCTCTTCCGTCAGGGTGATGAGTAGAGTACAAGACAGAGGAGTCGAGGAAGGGTATAAACCCTCTGGAAGCCAATCAAAAAACTTTTATCTTTTTTTGCTCCATTTAGCCTCTAGTTGTCGTTGACTTCGTGGTGTCATACTTCTTGAAGGGCCACTATCCCCCATGGTGTCTGATCGAAGTCTGTAGTGTCTAGCCGATTCAATATCCTGGTCGAGGGCAGGTGCGCATTCAAAATCAACTGCAGGTCTTGACACTGAGTCCGTTGGGCTGTTAGGAGGAGAGGCATTATTAGGTGGGGATCCAGCACCTCTTGTTATGACCGACCTCGCCTCTTTAGGATCAGTGAAGGTAAGCGTAGATCCGTCACTCGAGCGAAATCTTAAAATGGCAGGGTATGCCAGTTGGAACCGAATATTGCGTTTATATAAAGTAGAGCACACCTCGTTGAATGCTCTTCTACGGTTATTTACTTCTATAGAGTAGTCGGCAAATACCAATACTCTATGGCCTAGGATCAGAAGAGGCTGGCATCTGGCTTTGTAGGTGCGGAATATCTCCTCCTTATCTCTGTGGTTGAGATACTTTGCTATAGCATGAAGAGGATTATTGAGAGCTCTGTCCCTTGCAGAACCAGCAGACATATTGATGTGTGTGGGATCTCTGGGGGATCCGATTCTGTGCATGCGTTCAGTCTTGCACCTGTGAGCCAAGCCTAACGATTTTGCAAGAGAAAAGAAAGAGAAAGGGGCGCAATAGTGCGGTTACCAGGGGGCTTTTTTTAGCGTGGCGTACTAATAGGTGGCCACTCACCTTATCGGGTTGTGCTGTCCCCGCACAACCCGGTAATACACTTGATAAGGCGCCCTTCACAGGCTCTAGCTCATCCGCACACCGCGTGCTCCGGGGGCTCCGAGCATCCGGTCACGTCACCGCAGGTCCTTAAATTAAAGCTCCTGTTGCCAGGCGATGCTAGGTCCTCACGTTAAGCTGCACTCTGCACCTAGCTGCTCCCCGCCGCTTTACCCTCAGAGAGGGATTTATATTAGAAGGTAAAAACTATAAGCGGTCTAATTGGGGGCGCTCAGGCACAAAAGCAGCAGGCACTGGGATGGTTTTTCAACAGACCTTTATTCAGGCTCCCCTCCTACTCCACAACATGTTTCGATAGATTCTCTATCTTCCTCAGGTGGCCTTAGGAAGATAGAGAATCTATCGAAACATGTTGTGGAGTAGGAGGGGAGCCTGAATAAAGGTCTGTTGAAAAACCATCCCAGTGCCTGCTGCTTTTGTGCCTGAGCGCCCCCAATTAGACCGCTTATAGTTTTTACCTTCTAAGCCTAACGATTTTGGCAGTTCCACCTCAAAGACCTCCATCAGCTTAACCGGGGAGACAGACTCTGGAAGACCCACTATTTTCAAGTTGGTTCTGCGCGCTCTGTTTTCTATGTCGTCCAGCTTATTAAGCGCATAAGTAGAACGTTTTTGCAGTTCCTGTAGTTGGTGTTCCAGTTCCTCCACCCTGTCCTCCATCACTGCCACCCTGCTCTCAGCTTCCTGTAGCTGCTGTTCATGTTTCCCCAGCTTGTTCTGCAGGGTCATTCCATGTCAAGTGAACCAATGATTATTACCTCTATATTTTTAATTCTTTTGAGATTTTGTTATTTGATAATAGCATGTCAGACAATGCAAAATGTGATGAGAAAATTTAAAAAAAAAATTTTTTTTTTTTTAAATGATTTTCAAAGTTCGGAAAAAGTGCAAATTTCGCTGTTGCCTGCCTTTACGTTTCTCCTCATAACTAAGGCTAGGAATAAGATAGAGAAACAAAATAAACAGCATTCTACTCAGAACTATACAGGCTTTCACCAGATATGTCACAAGAGGATCTTTGTTAATATTTTACCCATGTGATCGCAAGCGCAAAACATTAAAACGCATTTCCGAAAAATTGGCGCGCTTTAAATATTTCAAAAACTGCCCATGTGTCTGCTTTGCTCTTAGCCACATCTGTACCAAATTTCAAGTTGGGATCGCAATGGGATCATATTTTAAAATATTTTACTATTAATAGCGTCAATGGGTCATTCCATATCAAGTGATCTAAATATGAATATTTTTTTTTACCTGACGTCTTTAGATTTTTTTTATTTTTTTTCCTTTATGAAGTACAACTTTAGTTAATTACAAATTAAAAGTTTAGAATTTTTTTCTTCATCAGTTAATTTTTTACAGATTTTTAAAGTTTAAAAAAAGTGTGAATTTTGGCCTGGTATGACTTTACATTTTTTTTATCTTGGGCTAGAAATAAGATAGAGAAACAAAATAAACACCATTCTACTCAGAACTGTCCAGGCTTTCACCAGATATGTCACAAGATATATTTGTTAATTTTAATTTTTTACCAATGCGAACGCAAACGCAACATTTTGAAACGCATTTCCGAAAAAACGTTTTAATAAAAATTTTCCAAAACTGCCCATGTGTCTTTTATGCTCTTAGCCACATCTGTACCAAATTTCAAGTTGGGATCGTGATGGGATCATATTTTAAAATATTTAACTATTATAGTGTCAATTCAAAAATCTTGAATTCAGATCTGTTCAACCTGTGGTCTAAACGCGTGGGGTCTATATTTATCAAATCCATTATTTTTAGACATTACTGTATTATTTTGATATGTTACAGCTTAGAAGCAGGAGAGGACATATAGGAAAAAGCTTTGTTAGGGCTCAACCTGAGAAAGCACAGGGATAGACAGTGAATGCAGAGCAGATGATAGGCCAGCAGCTCTGTCAATCATGTTAAGTGTCTACCCACTGCATTCAGGAAGTAAGACAGCTCGTTCAGACCTTTCATGTCCTGACATGTCTGGACATCTTCACTCCTGAACAAACAATAGTCTGTACAAAGCCATCAAGGCTGTGTACTAAAATATGGGTGAGTAAATATATTAATAGTTTAATGCTTTTATTATTAAGGGCCAATACACACAGTGCTATTTTTAGGGATCATCATTCAGAAAAACAGCCCCATTGATTTCTATGGGGTTCACCACATGCAGTGTTTTTGGAAACACTCAAGAGCGAGTAAATCACTGCTTGAACTACTTTTTAATCGCTGCAATAAACGCAGCATTTATATAAAAAAAGATGCCATTTTTTCACTAGCGATTAAAAAAGCTAACGCATATGTGGAAAAAACTTGGTAGAAAAATAAGCTGCCAATACTGCAGCGTGTATCTGCAGACAGAAAAAACTGTGCGCGCTAGCCCTAAAACTCACTTTATAGTAATACAGTTCTATCTCAAGTGTACTGTAAATCTTTATTTTTATTACCTATCTTCCTTACTTAATATTAACTGTATTTTTCCCACACAGCAATAGCTGCTACTTCTCAAGAAACAGCATTTTATCATAGACACTGTTGCAATCCTTTTGAAAAAATATGAATATGATTGGCGCTGGTGGCTGGCTACTGTACTCTCCAAAGATTGTGAAAATGAAGGAGTAGAATTGACTTTATTGCATCCTTCTGGTCCAGCGCCATCCTTTGTGTATCCAAGAAAGCCAGACATTTTAAAAGTGCACAAAAATCAGATATTAACTCAGGCGGAGCCTAACACCGTGACAGGCCGGACATACTCTTTGACACACAAGGAAATGGCGATTGCTAGTAAGCGTTTATGGACAAGATTACATTTCACCCACTAGAAGGGACAAATTGATAAAATGCCACTTTAAAAACATACTATTAATTGTTTGATTAGTTAATAATTTATAGAACGATGATTTAACTACTGTACTATTCTTATTAAACACTTCATAAATCACATGTTTAGTGATAGAATAGAAAACAAATTTATATGTATAAATAGGGGTTAACATTTTGGTTCTTTTAATCTTGTTTAATCAAACTCGAGGATATGATCACCTTTCTTCTTTTGGTTTGTTCAATACATTCAAGTTGAAAATGCTGAGCGTTGTGTTCTGATGATTAAGATGTATTTATCCTGGCACTTATGGGATTTGTTTTTTGTGTTTCTTTTTTGTTGCATATAAATGTTTTATTCAATAAGTTGTGATAACTCATACAACCATAAAATAAAAAATATATAAATTTGACAGGTCCCAAGTTGAATCTCTGCACAAATATAACCAAGAACACAATCAGTCATTTTTTCACAATTGCCCGTCAATAGTTTGAATTTGATATAAAGAAACATAGTCTTGTAACATCTCAAATGAAAGCTGTTACCGTTCTGAGTAAAATGATTCCTCTCCCACTTCATTATCTTATTTCTAGCCCAAGATAAAAAAAATGTAAAGTCATACCAGGCCAAAATTCACCCTTTTTTTAAACTTTAAAAATCTGTAAAAAATTAACTGATGAAGAAAAAAATTCTAAACTTTTAATTTGTAATTAACTAAAGTTGTACTTCATAAAGAAAAAGAATAAAAAAAATCTAAAGACGTCAGGTAAAAAAAAAATTCATATTTAGATATATATATAGAATACTAGCTGTGAGCCCGATGCAAATGCATCGGGATTCTAGAACGTGCATTAATTTGATTATAGTAGTTAGAGCTGTTAGCCAGATGCAAATGCATCAGGTATGTAAAATATGTTTATTGTTTTTTTAAAGATTTTTAAATAATAATCGCCTCATCAAAAGCAATAATATAAGGAATAGCATTATTATTAGCAGTAATAGCATTATTAATAGCATTATTAGCAGTATTATGAGCATTAAAAGCATAAATAATAGCATTATTAGCATTAATAATAGCATTAATAACATTATTAATAGCATTAATAGCATTATTATTAGCATTAAT
The DNA here is from genome assembly GCA_033576535.1 of Allobates femoralis. Classification (NCBI taxonomy): domain Eukaryota; kingdom Metazoa; phylum Chordata; class Amphibia; order Anura; family Aromobatidae; genus Allobates; species Allobates femoralis. The sequence goes on along the minus strand of JARQOC010000009.1, from coordinate 100,438,303 downwards.
AGCATTAATAATAGCATTAATAACATTATTAATTGCATTAATAGCATTATTATTAGCATTAATAGCATTAATAATAGCATTATTAGCATTAATAATAGCATTAATAACATTATTAATAGCATTAATAGCATTATTATTAGCATTAATAGCATTAATAATAGCATTAATAACATTATTAATTACATTAATAGCATTATTATTAGCATTAATAGCATTATTAATAGCATTAATAGCATTAATAATAGCATTATTAGCATTAATAATAGCATTAATTCCATTATTAATAGCATTATTAGCATTAATAATAGCATTAATAACATTATTAATAGCATTAATAGCATTAATAATAGCATTAATAGCTGTATTAATAGCATTAATATCATTATTATTAGCATTTTTATTTTATATTAATATATTATTGATTATATTTTTTTGTATATTAATTTTTTATTTTAATTAAATTTATTTTATTTTATTATATTTTAATTAGTTAATGTAATTAATATCTTAATTTAATATATTTTTTTTTTGTTATTATTATTTTTTATTTTATTATTTATTTATTTTTATTTTTTTACAATTTTTATTATTATTAAATTTATTTATTATTTGTTATTTTAAGTGAATTTATTTGTATTAAGATTATTTTATTTTATTTATTTATTTTATTTATTTTATTATTTATTATTTTATTTATTTATTTTATTATTTATTATTTTATTAAAAAACCGCATCTGCGGCGCGGTTGCGGTAATCCCCATACAAAGTATAGGGGGACTTGCGGCAGGTGCGGCAAAACCGCACTTGCCGCACCTGCCGCAAGTCCCCCTATACTTTGTATTGGGATTACCGCAACCGCGCCGCAACTTGCACTTGCGGCGCGGTTGCGGTAATCCTTATGGGGATTACCGCAACCGCGCCGCAAGTGCTCGCACTCAGCCAGCGACTCGCAATGCGGCGCGGTTGCGGTAATTCTTATGGGGATTACCGCAACCGCGCCGCAAGTGCTCGCACTCAGCCAGCGACTCGCAATGCGGCGCGGTTGCGGTAATCCTTGTTGTGAGGAGGCTGTTCTGCAATGTCTCCCCGCCTCCTCCCGTCCTCCCGTGCAGCCTGGCCGGCTCCCCTCACTCAGGAAGCAGCTGAGCACGGTGTGTGTGCCCGGGGTGTCAGCACGGTGTGAGTGCCAGGGGTGTGAGTACAGTGCCGGCCGTGTGTGTGTGCCCGGGGTGTGAGCACAGTGCCGGCCGTGTGTGTGTGCCCCATGCCGCCCTGTGCCGCCCGGTGCCCGGTGTCTGAGGCGGCGGTGGAGGAAGGGTCGCCCGCAGCTCAGGTGAGTGACTCTGCACACAGTCACCTTAACCCCTTCCTGTCCTCGGGGGCCGCATTGTGCTCGTACTCAGCGCAGGCCAGGGGCACAGGCTCCGGAGCACTGTGTCAGCATGTGCTGACAGCAGCTGCTCCGGAGCGGGATGACAGCGGCGAGGGGTCGCAATGCCCGCTACGCGGGCAATGCCTCGCACGTGGTGACGTCACATAGTGACAAAGCCACGGCGTGCCGGGGTCCGACACAAACGTGCCTACGGCAATTATATAATAGATATATATATATAGAATATATATATAGAATGACCCATTGACGCTATTAATATTAAAATATTTTAAAATATGATCCCATCGCGATCCCAACTTGAAATTTGGTATAGATGTGGCTAAGAGCAAAGCAGACACATGGGCAGTTTTTGAAATATTTAAAGCGCGCCGATTTTTCGGAAATGCGTTTTAAAGTTTTGCGCTTGCGATCACATGGGTAAAATATTAACAAAGATCCTCTTGTGACATATCTGGTGAAAGCCTGCACAGTTCTGAGTAGATTGGTGTTTATTTTGTTTCTCTATCTTATTTCTATCCCGAGATATGATAGAAAATGTAAAGCCATACCAGGCCAAAATTCGCACTTTTTTAAAACTTTAAAAATCTGTAAAAAATGAACTGATAAAGAAAAAAATTCAAAACTTTTTTTTTGTAATTAACTAAAGTTGTTCTTCATATAGAAAAAAAATGAAAAAAATCTGAGGACGTCAGGGAAAAAAAATATTCATTTTTGGATCACTTGACATGGAATGACCCTGCATCTCTTGAGTAGCTGCAGTAACCAGCTCAGCTACAGCCTCTCTAAAGTCGGTGGCCAGATGGATCGCCATTTCTTTGGCCAGGAGTTTATAATCCACCTGATGTGCTGCTGCAGATTCCCCTCCACCATTATCCCCCCTTACTGTCTCTCCCCTCTGTTTCTGCTGCAGATCAGCCTTTTTCCCCTCTGCTGTAGCTAGCTCGTCCCCACTTGAATGCTCATGTTCCATTAGTATACTGTATGTGAACATGGTTGTTCATAAACAAATGAAAAATGAAATAAAAAAATTCAAATTTGGTCATTTTTGACCGAACAGAACAGCAGGGTTAAAAGTCTGAAATCACATAGAAAGAATGCAAACCTTCACCACATGACCAGACAACCATTTTAAAAACATAACAATTTTGATAAAGAGACCACCTGGCCCATGACTAAATTGGCACAAATATTTTAGAAAAATACGTGCTTCCCCTGCATTGCACCTCCATTTTTGCAAGATAACTAGCTACTGCACAGGAAGGTAAGAATAGCCCAAGGTCATCATGAGAAATATAGTCAGGTAAAAAAATGGACAGGAAACCAGAGATAAAGGGCAGATAAAGGGCAGGACCAAGAACAAAGACAGGTAAGACAGCCACGAGAAACTATAGGAACAAGATGGTTTAGAATCAGTCCATATTCATTTTAGAATCAGTGTTAGCCACCCCATCAGCAAATGTAGGACTATAACAATAGTATTTGGAGCTTTTGCTCCTCAGCACTACAGAATTAGGTTCTGAATGACTGTGTGAGATGTCTAAAGCAGAAAAAAATCGGGAATTTTTCTCATTTTTAATCAATGGATCCTATCAATTCTACTTCAGTCGCCAGTGTCAAACAGAATATAGTACTTAAGGCCATTTCACATATGGGTTTTGAAACGCAGCATACCGAACGCAGCCTACCCATGTAACTACCGTGTACGTCAGGGGATTCCTTCCTGCCAGTCGTCTGTCAACACTGCCATTTTCCTCTGACCCAGCTGCACTGGTCCGGTCTTTACCCTTTCCTTGAGTTAAAGGCAGTGGATCGGGCTTTCTCTCCAGGGGACTGTGCCTCGCAGGATTCTACACCTCCAGGGAGCCCAAAACCTTCAGGGAGGTGTCTCTCTTCACTGGTCTTGGTTTTTACTGCTCAGCCCTCTTTGGCCTACTCAGTCTTTTCTGGTCGGGTCACTCTGGCCTACTAACTACTGCTTCCTGGTGTTCCTCTTTTGTGCCTGGTCTGTCACCTTGACTGCGTCCCACCCACTGTGACTGGCCCTATCACCGCTTGCCCGCCTAGTGTCCCGGGCTCCGGGTTGGGTCTTGTGTCGGTGGGTGTATGTTAGGAAGGTGGTTTGTGCAAAACCTGTCCCCACCTGTCTGGCTGCAGTTCGTACTGAGGCCAACCTGGTCGCAGGGGTGCCACACAAAAATGCCTGCATTATTTTAACATGGGAGTTTATGGCAAACGCATGTGTTGACGCTTGGTACATATATGTACAATGAGTTAACGCATGCGCTAAAAAAGAACATACATGCAATGAAAATGGCAAGGGGAAAAAAGGACCCTTTGATGCATCCTTCCAACGGATGCAAGCTCCCAAATCTGACCCTAACCTTACTGTTCATGTATATTCCTGTAGCCTATAGTTCAATTGATGCACAGACTGCAATAAGGTCTCAATCAGACGGCCGTGATGCACGTACATGTTGCATCTGTTTGTTTTAGTGGATACAGCAGTCCAGCATCATGTCTACATCGGAATTGCATTTTAACATAAAGACTTGTGTTTATTAAAAATATTTATATTACTATGAAAAAAATATTTTACATTATTTAATGGGATTGTCTGGCAAGATTAAAAGTTTTTTAGTTGCAGTCAAATTAAAACTTATTTATGTTCTTTAATTCAGAATACCAAAATGTTGTCTCAGTTTAAAACTCCCCTCTTGGTCATGGAACCTCCTTTCATTCCAATCCATTCAGAGAGCTTCTTCCCCCTTTCTGGAGACATGGTAAATTTGAACTTTCTCTGATGACAAGAAACCTTGCTGGAAATTTTTCCTTTAGGTGTAAACTAGTGGAACAAAATAGTCCACATAGGGTCTTAACTGATATAAAGAGGACACAATTACAAGGTATATGCTCACCTCTTGGGATTTTGTGAGACACAACCACCTATGAAGCCTCAGGCTGCAGCGAACCACCCGTTGAACGAAAGAACATTTGGAGTGGGAATGGATGGACTCAAATAGCGCTGCCCAGTAATAGGATGCAACAAGGAATTAAATGATGAAGAAATCCTTTATTCTGTTTCCAACGCATTTTGTATGGATCCTCACACTTCTTCGGGGAAAGCTTTCCCTAAGGAAGTGTGGGGATCCACACAAAACATGTCAGATACAGAATAAAGGCTTTTTTCATCGTTTAATTCCTTGTTGCATCCTATTACTGGGCAGCGTGATTTGAATCCATCCATTCCCGCTCCACATGGTCTCTGGAAAATTTTCCTGTAAGAACAGGAAGTATGAGTCTACAAAAGACCCAATGGTCAGTGTACAAATTCCAAGATGACACTTTGTTTTTCTTATTAAATACTGTAACGTGAAAAAGCTTAAATAATGAATGGGTAATTTTCTCATGATAGCTTCCCTTTAAAAAGAACCTACAAATTATTTTGATATATTTATTTTAGAAAACATTTGCATTTCTTCATTACAAAATAATACTGTAGCGTCTTTCTTTGGAACTTCATTTTGTGCTAGCTTTCTATTAAAGCCCTGGAAATATATGAATAAAGAAAAAATTAGTGGAAGCACTTTTCTTGTTAATAGAGTATTTTCGTAAGGGTATTGTACGTTCAATAGGTTATGTTCATTTTTTAGTTATCTGTTGGTGTCAACACTTATTGAATAGTGTCAGCAATCCCCAACCTGTAGCTTCGAAGCCACATGCAGCTCGCCGGCCCATGATGTTTGGCTCATGGCTGTCGTCCAGTTTGGTGCATAGGTACCAGGTCTAGAAAACAGCTTTGAAGATCAGGTGTCCAGATTATGATTTTTGTGAGTAGCCCCACACAAAAGAGCAGATATAAATGGGGGTAGTGTAGGAATCCCTTGATCTTGTATACTGCCTCTGTGATTTGTCAGGAAAAGCTTTGGCTGTCATTCTACTGGTACTGGGGGCTCTGGGTAACACTACTGTGAGGGTGGCTCATCTGAAAGTAGTTTGCTACCCTCTCTTATAGCTGAATGTGGCTCGTTACCCTCTTTCAGAGATGAATGGGGTTCTCAAGTCAGGAAGGTTGGGTACTTCAGATATAGGGGTTCATCCTATTACAGACATTGGAGCAAATAGTTGATATATTTTAACACTAGAACTACAGGAGGGGTCATTTTGACCCTTTTGCTATTTCTTTTTCCTATAATTTCTTAAATTTTAACAAATGAGTTCTGAGTTTTTGTGACTTTTATTTATTCATGATAGTCTATATTTTAGGACACAAAAATGAATTGTAACTTTTTTAGGAGCCCGGATTTTACAATTCATACCTATAAGTACTGAAATTTTGCTCAGTAGCCTTCACCCAGATGTAGCAGTTGGAAACGACAAGAAAAAAACTTTAAAATTTTACAATAAAACAAAGGTTGGAGTGGACACAGTAGACCAGATGGCTCGAAAGTACACCACAAAATCTGGAAGCCGCCGATGGCCTGTTCAGGTGTTTTGTAATATACTTGATTTGGCAGCTATAAACGCAACTATACTCTATAAAACAGCAACTGGGAGTAAAATTAGCAGACGGGAGTTCATTCTTCAGCTGGCATTAGACCTTCACAAGAATTTTTTGGAATCAAGAAGTGGCCCATCATCCGCAATGTCCGAACCACAAACAAAAGGAAAGAAATCAACAAGCATCGAAAATGTGGAGTTGGAAGATGCAACCAAAACAAAACAACTAAAACTTGCGCAAGCTCTAACAAACCAGTTTGTGGAAAATGCACTGGGAAAGTGGAAGAAAGTACTGTTTGTGTTAACTGTTGGACACCGCATGCTATGGCCATGTAAAAGGAAAATGTGTTTAAACTGCTGTACTTGATCTTAACACTGTTCCTACTATGTTAAAATAAATGTTCTTTAATTTGTTGGCAACAAAAAAGTTATTTTTATTCCAGAGTCAGTACTTTTGAATGGAGGTCAAAATGACCCCTAATGGTAGTTATAGTTATTATGAAACATGCGGTAGTTCTAGTGTTAAGGAGCAGCCAGCAAGTTAAAAACAGCCCAGCCCCAAAAAATTGCTCCAAAATTTGTTCACAAGAATTGCAAATATTTACTAAAAGACATGGTGTTATTTTTTTCTTTTCAATTGTAACAGTTATTAATTTTACTAGTTAATTTTTATATTATTTTTAATCTAGATTTTTATTAAAAAGGACTGACAAAATACTGTATACAGATGCCACCAATGCAGAATATCTCATATATATGGTAATATACTCACACAAACAAATAGTGTCTGCAACTACAGATAAAAGAAAGTGATGTTTACGGAACTTGATGCGTTAGAATTTTTGCCGCCCTTTATAATATATGTCAGGGAATGAATGAAAGTAGCACCATGCAAGATATAATCTCTTATTAAAATAAACAATACACAGCTATACATTAAATTATATTTAGAAGCAGTCCCAGTTTTACTGCAGCTTAGATTATGATGGACTACCCTGCCATCGGTTTACTCGACTTCCTCACCTTTATATTATGCTCGCACTGAAATCAAAAGAATTTGCTTTAAAACAGCTCTCTCAATACACTCACTGGGAGTCTGAATACAAATAGGGATATTCTTTATCAGGCACAGTAAGGTTACAGTCACTGAGAGATGATAAATGCATCCTGTCAGGCAAAGTATACAAGATGTGGAGCTGTAGATGGGCATGAGCTCTATAGATGCAATCAACATGCTATCTAGTAAGTAGACAAAGGATGGTTATGTTTAGTTGTGTTCCATATAAACATATCCACAAAAATACATATGTAGCGTATATATTTATATTTATTTATTTTTCTTGATTTTTTTCTTTTTTTTTAAACCATAATTTTTTATTCAAATAAATCTTTTAACAACATATATAACTTGTTTACACGGTTAAATCATTATAACAGTTATGTCCAAATAATCCCCACCAGTGTAAACCAATTCCAAACTGAATATTATAGGGGTTGGGAAGGGAGAGAAAGGACAACATATATACCGTATATACTCGCGTATAAGCCGAGTTTTTCAGCCCAAAATTTGGGCTGAAAAGTCCCCCCTCGGCTTATACGCGAGTATACCGAACCAGACGGCCCCCCCGGAGTTATACAGGCCCCCTCATCAAGGTCCAGGGCTCCCCCCCCTTGCGCGGCAAACCTGTAAAGTAAAATCATACTTATCAGTGTCCTGTCGCGCTGTCCCGCCGCTGCCGACATCACGATCCCGAGCTTCATTCCGCGTCTTCCGCCTTCCTGTGGTCGCGGGCAATGACGTCATTGCCCGCGACCACAGGAAGCCGGAAGCCGGAAGACGCGGAATGAAGCCCGGGATCGTGATGGCAGCGGTGGTACAGCGCGACAGGACACTGATAAGTATGATTTTACTTTACAGGTTTGCCGCGCAAGGGGGGGGGCCTGGACCTTGATGGGGGCCTGTATACCTCCGGGGCTGCTGCTGTATACAGCCCTGGGGCTGCTACTCTATACACCCCTGGGGCTGCTGCTGTATACAGCCCTGGGGCTGCTGCTGTATACACTCCTGGGGCTGCTGCTGTATACACCCCTGGGGCTGCTGTATACTACCTAAGGGCTGCTGTATATACCTCTGGGGCTGCTGTATACTACCACTGGGGCTGCTGTATACACCACTAAGGCTGCTGTATAGACCTCTTGGGCTGTATATACCTCTGGGGCTGCTGTATACTACCACTGGGGCTGCTGTATACTACCACTGGGGCTGCTGTATAGTACCACTGGGGCTGTATATACCTCTGGGGCTGCTGTATATAACTCTGGGGCTGTATATACCACTGGGGCTGCTGTATACTACCACTGGGGCTGCTGTATACTACCACTGGGGCTGCTGTATAGTACCACTGGGGCTGTATATACCTCTGGGGCTGCTGTATACTACCTCTGGGGCTGCTGTATACTACCACTGGGGCTGCTGTATACTACCACTGGGGCTGCTGTATACCACACTGCTGAGGGCTGTATACCTGTGCTGGGGTCCACCCTCGGCTTATACACGAGTCAATAGGTTTTCCCAGATTTTGGGGGCAAAAGTAGGGGGGTCGGCTTATACACGGGTCGGCTTATACACGAGTATATACGGTAACTTGTTTTCATGGTTATATCATTATAACAGTTATGTCCAAATAATCCCCACCAGTGTAAATCAATTCCAAACTGAATATTATAGGGGTTGGGAAGGGAAAGAAAGGACCACACAGAAGGCAAGGGGCAGCCAGGATTAAACACAAGAGGTAAATTAATGCATGGGGGGGGGGAAGAATAAGCTTTAGGAGCTTTGTTTTAACTATTTTTGTATACCAATTTAATTATGAGTAGACCAGAATCAACCAGGAAAAATATTGAAACCATCCTAAGTGTGAGATATCGCCAATCCAGAAGTCTCCCAAACCTCCCACTGGCGAGTGACTTGTTTTTTTTTTTGCTTTATCGAGTGACCAAACAACGTTCATGTAGATAATGAGAATTTATCCTACCAAAGAGTTCCTCCTGTTTTGGGGTAGAAGCTTCCCTCCAGTGCCTTTTCAAGCTCTGATGGGCCACTATCAACACATGGGTTATCACTGGAACTAAGGTCCAACCCAATGTTTAAGACTGCCAATGGCCCTCTTAGAGTTATAGGGAAACCTATCAAGCTCCTCATTAAGTCTGCCACTCGATTCCAGAATTCTCCTATCTTGGGGCACCACCACTACTCATGACCCAAATCCCCTTTTTTACCATATCCCTTCCAGCATAATGGGGAATATGATTTGTTAAATTTGAAAATTTTGTAAGGGGTCAGAAACCAGTTGTAAGGGGTCAGAAACCAGTGAGAAAGAGAGTGCCTCCTCCGAGACATTCATATAAGTGAGTTTGACCGACTCAGCTGGCGAGTTAAGAGTCCTATAGAATAGAGACAATCCATGTTCATTGGGGTATTCTACGTTAAAGTATTTCTGCATCATCTCTGATGGGTCAAGGCTCCACCAAGCTGGAAATGTGCATGACTGGATAAAATGACGAATTTGAAGGTACTGACCCCGAGGCTACAAGGTTTAGGAGAGGCGAAAAGACAATATTTCACCGAATTATTGTCTAGAGGTTTATCCAGGTTAATTTATAGAATAATAAGGGATAACCTTTTTGTCCTCATTAACTGTTTTTATTTTAAGGGTTTGTATAAAAACATGGTGTAAAATAAGTGAATTTGTGCAAATGTGCAGACTTCCCACCCACCTAGACAACAAACACACAACACAGCCCACTAATGGTGCTAGAGCGGAGGGTTTTGTGGGGTTCGGTTGACGGTCTGTGAAGTCAAACCCAAGATAGATTGATGCTAAAGGGAGGGACCACCGGATACACTGTGCATCAGTGGTGGTCCACAACCGATAACAACAATTGATAGGCGGTCGTCTGTATTGTAGTCGTCACCCTGTTACAGATCCAAAGCCCAACCCTCAGTTCCAGGTCCACATCAGTGGTGATCGGTCAAGTCAAGGTCTACAGATTAGTGATATAACCTGCTTAGCAAACAAAATATAGCCCGACGCGTTTCGCCTCTCACAATAGTTTGAGAGGCTCATCAGTGGTGTTATACAATATGCTTCTACAGTAGTATAAGGATCAAATCTATTTATATTTGATCCTAGGTTATGAGTCCATTGAAACAGATTCCAGGATGGTTCCAGTTGCTAGGAGAACATATGAGGCAGTCCTTAGCGGTTCAAATGGTATCCTCTTCACAATACCTAGATGGTATCAAAAAGCCTATATGAGCATAGTTATAGTAGTCAGTCATGTTACCGTCACCCAGTGTTCAGTGGTATTATAGTAAAGGTACTTTTCTAGTCACCCAATGCTTGTGATAATAGAAAAGATATTTTTCTTTTTTGGGGAGGGGGAAGACATACCACGTTATAAGGTTGTGGTCTACACCTGGTATGGTGTGCCTTGTCACAGTCTTGTCCTGTTACAGTCTGTGTGTCATTCAAAAGGCTGAGGAAGGACAGAAATTGGTTATACCCCCTACTGTGGTAACCACCCTGGGGAACTTCCTTATGATAATGGTAGTACCTTTGCTGGTTAGGCCCTTATATATCCATCGTATGGTAGGTATAGTGTAGTTTCTTTAGAGGTCTGCCACATTAGTGTTCCCTTTAAATAGGAGAAAAAGACAATGATTAGTTTAGAGATATTCAGTCCTTATATTAACACTCAAGAGTGGTATATTAGAGAAAGGAGAGGGTATTTTAAGGTGTGTGCACTAGGTTGTTACCTTATTCAGTATATGGATTATAGAGGTTAATTCATGCTGATATAGTAAGGTCACTCTTGTCAGCTTTATACCATTACTCACCCTGATATCTAGTCAGCCTGTGGGTGAGAACAAATTTACTTTAGTCCTATTAGTTTTATACTGTGATATAACCTGTGCTTTTGGTATATAAGAAGAGGTGGTAAACAGTACCTTCTATATAAGGCTCTTCATCACCAGGTCTAGGCGATGTCTTCAGCCACTTATAGAGTTTGATCCCACAGTCAGTCTGAAGAAACAGAGGTTTCAAAGCTATGGGACATTTAGAATCTATCAGGTTGTTGTAGGGTTAAAAAGTTTGTCACCATACCTTAATGGTGGATATGTCAGGCAGGCTCCTCTGCTGGTTTACATCTGTTACTGCTCTCAGTGAATGGAGTTAGCTGTGGGCCCGCCTTTCCCCCTGCTTAATATAGTCCTCCCTCCACTATGAGTGGACACCACCCAAAAAGCCAGTTCTGACCGCCTCAATTGTGACAAAAAAAAAAAAAAAAAAGGGAGAGAGAAAAACAAATAAAGAGAAAAAAAAAATAAAAAAAAATAAAAATAAACCACACACAGCGCAGCATTGTTGTAAACTGCCTGGTTTTGTTCTCATGGTGACGGTACACTTAATTAGAAATATTACATGCTTGATCAAAACAGAGGATTGTGTGTCCTAAGGTTATATGATTGATGTTGAGATGTAGCAGGCATATTGTCAATGAAGTTTGACATATAAAGCAGGATACGCCTCATTCAAAGGGGGAATGGACGATATGTTACTACTATAATCTGACATGTAATATAGGTCTTTATAGAAAGGGAGGAAAGGGGGGAAAGGGGCTGACCCACAGTAATCCACCCTGAATAGAGAGCAGGGATATGTTTATTCAGGTGACGTATCCTAGTTATAGACTGGGGATATAAAAGATTTATCTATTTGTTAGAGGAGAAAATAAATAAATAAATAAATAAATAAATAAATAAAGAAAAAAAAAAGGGAAACGGATATAGTTATGGAATGATCTAGTTAAGCATCCTGTTACCTCATTTGGAGGAGGTCCCAGTGTGTTACCTCAAAGTGACTTGTGGATGTATAGAAGGCACGGTAAGGTTAGTTTCAAAGGAAAAGAAAAGAACCCCCACCCTTGATTCCTCTTTAAAGTATATCCATATTTCCATAGTGGAGTCTTATGGGATTCTCATCAAATCTATATGTTACTCTCGGTATGGAAAATGGGCAGAGTATTAATCTAGTCTCCATGGATGGACCCATCCTGTTCATCTGGTACAGTGTGAAGTCTCATTTAAGATAAACCCAATATATAGTCTATTGGGATTGTTAGTCTTCACAGCGCCCTTCTGGGCCTAAGGAGTAGAGATGAGCGATGTTCGATTCGAATAGTTCGCCAATCTCAAATTCGAGTTGATTTTGGCGCTATTCGAGTCATTCGCCGAATTCGAACAATTTGGTTAAAAGTTACTTAAAGAAAGGGTCCGAAACATAAAAATATCTATTTTAAGCTTTCCGGCAAGGTCCGGTGCTTCCAGGACCTGTGGTGACGTCACGTTCTCGTGGAACTCCGGTCATGTGACCGGAGTTCCCGCGAGAACTGTCGTCACCACAGGTCCTGGAAGACACAGGACCATACCGGAGGCTTTGGTAGACCCCGGACAGGTGAGCATACATTATTTTTTTATTTTTTACACTTTATTTGACTTTATTTCAATTCCACAATGTATGTATATACATTGTGGAAGTGAAACAGCCCCACAAGCCCGTTTTTTTCGTGTTCCAGGATGTTCGACGGTGTTCGTCGAGCATTCGACGAACATTCGTCGAACACCCCGTTGATTCGGCGAATCGAATCGAACACGAACACCGGGGTGGCGGCTCATCTCTACTAAGGAGGATTCACTAGTTTCCTAGTGCCTGTTCAATCAATAGTTGTGCCTTAATGAGTACACAACCATCTCTACCTGAGGTATTGGACCCTCACGCACAAGCTGGAAATGTGCATGACTGGATAAAATGACGAATTTGAAGGTACTGATAATCAGAAATATATGACCCCGAGGCTACAAGGTTTAGGAGAGGGGAAAAGACAAGAAACACGGGCGCAGATCTAAGTGCAGATTTTTTAGTTCAATTTATTTTCAACGGCTAAGTTGCTCTCCTTTGATGTGGCTTGTGTCATAGCATATCGACCTTTTTAGTCTGGATGAGATGCCTTGTCTCACTGACGTGCAGCTATAGTCTGGATACAGCGGATCTCTCAGCCAGGAGACCATGAAGTGAAGATCAGAATAAAAGGTTTATCCAGTTTGTTCAGCTCTCCCAGGTAGCAGGCACCAGGCAGAGGTATTATTTATCTTCACAAATCCATTTAATATAAAAGTAGTCAAAAACAATGCATAGAACAACGCTTTTCGGCTATATATTTGTGAAAAATGGCCTTCCCCAGGTATGATATTACTTTACAGGCTGTTGGAGTTATATAGTCTTTATAGGTCCACCTGAATATGTTAATTATGCTAATTGTTCAAGTGCTGGTAGTTCTTCATTAGCTTAATTGTTGCTTAGTAGATTCAGTATACAGCTTTAGCTTATCGTTGTTTCTTTTGCTGTTCCAAGTATATACATTTAAAACAGTGAAAATACATGATAGAAAATATATAATAAAAAACACATAAAAACATTAATTTACATATATATGTGTGGATATATAAAAAAAATTTTATGGTGTGCATCTATATTATTACCTATATATATATACATATATATATATATATATATATAAGAGAGAAAAAAGAGAAAAAAAGAGAAAAAAATTGCACAGCACTCACAGACAATGTGAACTGGTGCCAGCAGGGCTGCTGGGATAAACTACTAGGGAAAAAAAACCTTGCAGCACTCAGCTACTACCAATGATGTACATATGCTGACAAGCTATATATATGAGAAAAAATTTAAAAACTTACGTTTTTTTCAAAAAACTCAAATTCTTATTATTTTTTTATTTTTTATTAAATCTGAAGTTCTTAGTACACACATTGGCCAATGTCTGCTTGCTCGTCGACTGCGACAAAGTGGCTTCAGGTCCGACGAGTCCTAACGCTGACATCCAAGTCCTCCTTGTCCACCCTACCCCACTACTAAGTGGGCGGACACCATCTAGACCCTAGATCACCTGTAGGCAACGAGGGTGCACATTTTTTTTTTTCTCATATATATAGCTTGTCAGAATATGTACATCATTGGTAGTAGCTGAGTGCTGCAACGTTTTTTTTCCCTAGTAGTTTATCCCAGCATCCCTGCTGGCACCAGTTCACATTGTCTGTGAGTGCTGTGCAGTTTTTTTCTCTTTTGTATTGTGTGGAGTGGCTGGCTCCATTACTGCAATGTGCACCCTCGTTGCCTACAGGGGATCTAGGGTCTAGATGGTGTCCACCCACTTAGTAGTGGGGTAGGGTGGAAAAGGAGGACTTGGATGTCAGTGTTAGGACTCGTCGGACCTGAAGTCACTTTGTCGCAGTCGACGAGCAAGCAGACATTGGCCAATGTATGTACTAAGAACTTCAGATTTAAAAAAAAAAAAAATAATAAGAATTTGAGTTTTTTGAAAAAAACGTAAGTTTTTAAATTTTTTCTCATATATATAGCTTGTCAGCATATGTACATCATTGGTAGTAGCTGAGTGCTGCAAGGTTTTTTTTCCCTAGTAGTTTATCCCAGCATCCCTGCTGGCACCAGTTCACATTGTCTGTGAGTGCTGTGCAGTTTTTTTCTCTTTTGTATTGTGTGGAGTGGCTGGCTCCATTACTGCAATGTGCACCCTCGTTGCCTACAGGTGATCTAGGGTCTAGATGGTGTCCGCCCACTTAGTAGTGGGGTAGGGTGGAAAAGGAGGACTTGGATGTCAGCGTTAGGACTCGTCGGACCTGAAGTCACTTTGTCGCAGTCGACGAGCAAGCAGACATTGGCCAATGTGTGTACTAAGAACTTCAGATTTAAAAAAAAAAATAATAAGAATTTGAGTTTTTTGAAAAAAACGTAAGTTTTTAAATTTTTTCTCATATATATAGCTTGTCAGCATATGTACATCATTGGTAGTAGCTGAGTGCTGCAAGGTTTTTTTCCCTAGTAGTTTACCCCAGCATCCCTGCTGGCACCAGGTCACATTGTCTGTGAGTGCTGTGCAGTTTTTTTTCTCTTTTGCATTGTGTGGAGTGGCTGGCTCCATTACTGCAATGTGCACCCTCGTTGCCTACATTTTTTTCATTATGTCGGTGTGCGTTTAGACATGATCTAACCATATGCGTGGTTCGGCCAACATATTGCATGCCACAATTGCATGTAATCACATATATAACATAGATACTAGTGCAGGTTAAGTGATGTTTTATGGGAAAAGTCTCTCCTGTACTATTGGAGGTAATAGATTGGTGCCCATGGGTTATTTTTGGGCAACATTGACATTTCTTCTGGTGGCATTTATAAGTGCCATTAAGTGTATTGATTGTCTTTTTCCTTATGGAATTAGTAGTTTTAAATCGAAAAAACATTCGTTTTTTCCCAGAGTTCCTCACTGCAGATTTTTTCAGGCGACTAGGTTCTATAATATTTCTGAGCGGTTTGCCCCTTCTAAAGGTGATGCCTGGTCTCTCTGGTAGCACATCCCATAGGAGGGGATCTTGTCTCAGTATGGGGTCATTCCATGTCAAGTGATCCAAAAATGAATATTTTTTTTCCCTGACGTCCTCAGATTTTTAAAAAAAAATTTCTATGTGAAGAACAACTTTAGTTAATTACAAAAAAAAAAGTTTTGAATTTTTTCTTTATCAGTTAAATTTTTACAGATTTTTAAAGTTTAAAAAAAGTGGGAATTTTGGCCTGGTATGGCTTTACATTTTCTATCTTATCTCGGGCTAGAAATAAGATAGAGAAACAAAATAAACACCAATCTACTCAGAACTGTGCAGGCTTTCACCAGATATGTCACAAGAGGATCTTTGTTAATATTTTACCCATGTGATCGCAAGCGCAAAACTTTAAAACGCATTTCCGAAAAATCGGCTCGCTTTAAATATTTCAAAAACTGCCCATGTGTCTGCTATGCTCTTAGCCACATCTGTACCAAATTTCAAGTTGGGATTGCGATGGGATCATATTTTAAAATATTTTAATAATAATAGAGTCAATGGGTCATTCTATATCAAGTGATCTAAATATGAATATTTTTTTTTACCTGACGTCTTTAGATTTTTTTTATTCTTTTTCTTTATGAAGTACAACTTTAGTTAATTACAAATTAAAAGTTTAGAATATTTTTCTTCATCAGTTAATTTTTTACAGATTTTTAAAGTTTAAAAAAAGGGTGAATTTTGGCCTGGTATGACTTTACATTTTTTTATATCAGGCTAGAAATAAGATAATGAAGTGGGAGAGGCATCATTTTACTCAGAACGGTAACAGCTTTCATTTGATATGTTACAAGACTATGTTTCTTTATATCAAATTCAAACTATTGTGAAAAAATGACTGATTGTGTTCTTGGTGATTTTTGTGCAGAGATTCAACTTGGGACCTGTCAAATTTATATATTTTTTATTTTATGGTTGTATGAGTTATCACAACTTATTGAATAAAACATTTATATGCAACAAAAAAGAAACACAAAAAACAAATCCCATAAGTGCCAGGATAAATATATCTTAATCATCAGAACACAACGCTCAGAATTTTCAACTTGAATGTATTGAACAAACCAAAAGAAGAAAGGTGATCATATCCTCAAGTTTGATTAAACAAGATTAAAAGAACCAAAAATGTTAACCCCTATTTATACATATAAATTTGTTTTCTATTCTACCACTAAACATGTGATTTATGAAGTGGTTAATAAGAATAGTAAAGTAGTTAAATCATCGTTCTATAAATTATGAACTAATCAAACAATTAATAGTATGTTTTTAAAGTGGCATTTTATCAATTTGTCCCTTCTAGTGCGTGAAATGTAATCTTGTCCATAAACGCTTACTAGCAATCGCCATTTCCTTGTGTGTCAAAGAGTATGTCCGGCCTGTCACGGTGTTAGGCTCCGCCTGAGTTAATATCTGATTTTTGTGCACTTTTAAAATGTCTGGCTTTCTTGGATACACAAAGGATGGCGCTGTACCCGAAGGATGCAATAAAGTCAATTCTACTTCTTCATTTTCACAATCTTTGGAGAGTACAGTAGCCAGCCACCAGCGCCAATCATATTCATATTTTTTCAAAAGGATTGCAACAGTGTCTATGATAAAATGCTGTTTCTTGAGAAGTAGCAGCCATTGCTGTGTGGGAAACATACAGTTAATATTAAGTAAGGAAGATAGGTAATAAAAATAAAGATTTACAGTACACATGAGATAGAACTGTATTACTATAAAGTGAGTTTTAGGGCTAGCGCGCACAGTTTTTTCTGTCTGCAGATTCACGCTGCAGTTTTGGCAGCTTGTTTTTCTACCAAGTTTTTACCACATATGCGTTAGTTTTTTTAATCGCTAGTGAAAAAAATGGCAGCTTTTTTTATATAAATGATAAATGCTGCGTTTATTGCAGCGATTAAAAAGTAGTTCAAGCAGTGATTTACTCACTCTTGAGTGTTTCCAAAAACACTGCATGTGGTGAACCCCATAGAAATCAATGGGGCTGTTTTTCTGAATGATGATCCCTAAGAATAGCATTGTGTGTATTGGCCCTTAATAATAAAAGCATTAAACTATTAATATATTTACTCACCCATATTTTAGTACACAGCCTTGATGGCTTTGTACAGACTATTGTTTGTTCAGGAGTGAAGATGTCCAGACATGTCAGGACATGAAAGGTCTGAACGAGCTGTCTTACTTCCTGAATTCAGTGGGTAGACTCTTAACATGATTGACAGAGCTGCTGGCCTATCATCTGCTCTGCATTCACTGTCTATCCCTGTGCTTTCTCAGGTTGAGCCCTAACAAAGCTTTTTCCTATATGTCCTCTCCTGCTTCTAAGCTGTAACATATCAAAATAATACAGTAATGTCTAAAAATAATGGATTTGATAAATATAGGCCCCACGCTTTTAGACCACAGGTTGAACAGATCTGAATTCAAGATTTTTGAATTGACACTATAATAGTTAAATATTTTAAAATATGATCCCATCACGATCCCAACTTGAAATTTGGTACAGATGTGGCTAAGAGCATAAAAGACACATGGGCAGTTTTGGAAAATTTTTATTAAAACGATTTTTCGGAAATGCGTTTCAAAATGTTGCGTTTGCGTTCGCATGGGTAAAAAATTAAAATTAACAAATATACTCTTGTGACATATCTGGTGAAAGCCTGGACAGTTCTGAGTAGATTGGTGTTTATTTTGTTTCTCTATCTTATTTCTAGCCCAAGATAAAAAAATGTAAAGTCATACCAGGCCAAAATTCACACTTTTTTTAAACTTTAAAAATCTGTAAAAAATTAACTGATGAAGAAAAAAATTCTAAACTTTTAATTTGTAATTAACTAAAGTAGTTCTTCATAAAGGATAACAATAAAAAAAATCTAAAGACGTCAGGTAAAAAAAAATATTCATATTTAGATCACTTGATATGGAATGACCCATTGACGCTATTAATAGTAAAATATTTTAAAATATGATCCCATCGTGATCCCAACTTGAAATTTGGTACAGATGTGGCTAAGAGCAAAGCAGACACATGGGCAGTTTTTGAAATATTTAAAGTGCGCCGATTTTTCGGAAATGCGTTTTAAAGTTTTGCGCTTGCGATCACATGGGTAAAATATTAACAAAGATCCTCTTGTTCAATAGGAAGTGATCCAATTCTATAGTGGCCGCACTCCCCGTGGTAATGATTTTAAGAACTTCTTGTCCACAAAAATTTTTATTCCTCAAAACATGCGAGAATATAAAAAACGGATACAACGCGTTTCGGCGGAAACAACCGCCTTCCTCAGGTATCTAAATAAAAATACATCTGACACTTTGCTTTATAGGTAAAAGATAATTACAGCTTGCTTGGTAATGACATGAGGTTGTGGGTATAACCACACCTGTCCAATCAGTCTCATTGTCCGCTTCAGCTATAGTGCTTCATTACATAGTAAAAACAAACACCCACAAACAACAATCACTACACTAAAAAACAACTAAGAACATTTATCAATAAAATTACTAGTCACAAAAAATCTTAAATTACATAAAAGTTAACAAAAAACAAGAAAAAAAAAAAAAAAAATGCAATGTTTTTAAAAAGTGCCTTTTTTTTTTTCTCTTTCCTTCTTTTTTCTGTTTTTTGTTTTAAAAGGGATCACATTCATATACTGAATACTAAATACTAAATTCTTTCCACAATATCATTGAGACCATTGGGATGCAATGTTTGAAGGCGGTAAATCCAATATGTCTCTTTGCGATTAAGCAGAGAATTTCTATTGATTGTTTCCACAGGTATTTGTTCTAGAGGTGTCACCATTATATTAAAATTCTTATTGTGCTTGAGTAATAAATGTCTCGACAGGCTATGTTTTAAAAACCCATTTTTTGCTCTATTTCTGTGCCCATTCATGCGAGCACGTAAAGTCTGCGTTGTACGCCCCACGTACTGTAACCCACAGCTACAATCAATAACGTAAACAATATAATCGCTATCGCATCTCAGATTCTGTTTTATTTCAATTATTTCACCTGTACTTTTGCTTTCAATCTGTTTCGCACCATGGTTCAGAATCCCACATGTATGACATTTCCTGGAACTGCATCTAAAAACTCCAATCTCATGATCTTTACTTTTTCCATTTTTTGCAGATCTTTTTTTATTGTCTCTTAACCTACTTGGGGCTATTTGACTTTTTATCGTTTTCCCTCTTCTAAATGTTATACCTGGTTCCTCAGGCAGACATTTTCCCAAAATCGGATCACGTTTTAAAATATACCAGTACTTTTTCAGAATCATGCGTATCGTTTTATTCCCCCTGTTATAAGTTGTGATAAAATTAAATTTCCACCTGCCTCCTTCTCTCTCCTTTATTTTTGTACAGATCACCTCATTTCCTTCCCCATTCTTTTTATTCAAACAATCCTCCTGCTTTTTTGCCCTGTTTTTTTCATATGCAGCATGAACCAATTTTTTGGGATATTTCTTTTCCTCAAATCTTTTCTTTAAAATATCAGCCTGGGTTTCATAGTCTTTCTCTTCAGTACAATTTTTCCTGATGCGAAAAAACTGACTGAATGGAATGTTTTCTTTCCACTTTTTGTAATGGGCACTTCTAAAATCCAAAAATCCGTTGGAATCAACTTTTTTAAAATGCGTTTTTGTGATGATACATGTCCCCTTGTGGCTAATTTCTAGATCTAAATACACAATTTTTTCGTTACTTATTTCTGAGGTAAATGAAATGCCCCAATCATTTTTATTCAACGTATTTATCATTTCCATTGCTTCTTCTTTTGTACCATTCCAAATAATTATTAGATCGTCTATGAAACGCCTATAAAAAACTATTTTCTTTTCAATTTCCAGCTTCCTTAAAATTGATGAGGACTCGAATCGCCCCATAAAAAGATTTGCGAAACTTGGGGCGATCCGAGTCCCCATCGCGGTCCCGAGCAGCTGCAAGTATAGTGAACCTTCAAAACTGAAAACATTATGCCTCAAAATAAATCCCAAACCGTTCAACAGAAAATTCTTTTGTTTTGTTGCAAGACCAATCTCTGTGAGATAATAATCCACCGCATTTATCCCTAAATCATGATCTATGTTGGAATATAATGCGTTGACATCCATGGTGATAAAATAAAAATGTTTTTGCCATTCTATATTTTTGAGATCGTTAATTAATTGTGTGGAATCTTTTAGATATGACGATAAAGATTTAACTGGGTCCTGTAAAAAAAGGTCTATATAGTGAGATAAATTTGTAGTCAAGGAGCCAATTCCAGATATTATTGGTGTCCCTGGGGGGTTAACAGGATCTTTATGCATTTTTGGCAGATGGTAAAACAGTGCCATTGTTGGTGTAGGAATCATCAGAAAATTTTTTTCCTTTTTATTTAAAATATTTTCCATAAAAGCTTCATTGATAAGGGTCCTATATTCTTTAATATATATTTGTGTTGGATCATTCTGTAATGTCAAATAATATTTAGCATCTGAAAGGATCCTATGCGCTTCTTCTATATAGTCTTGTCTATTT
This sequence comes from Allobates femoralis, assembly GCA_033576535.1. Classification (NCBI taxonomy): domain Eukaryota; kingdom Metazoa; phylum Chordata; class Amphibia; order Anura; family Aromobatidae; genus Allobates; species Allobates femoralis. The sequence goes on along the minus strand of JARQOC010000009.1, from coordinate 100,417,335 downwards.
TGGATCACCACCCCTCCCCTTTTATCTGCTTGGCGTATCACAATGCTTGTATTGTTTTTTAAAGACTCCAAAGCCTCTTTCTCCTGCTTACAAATATTATTCAATCTTCTTCCTTTTTTAAAACCATGTATGCTTTTACAATTATTTTTTGTTTTACCTTTCATTAATTTATCACCATTATTTTGCTTATTTACTTCCAGAAGTCTGAATTCCTCCTGCACCAATGCAAAAAACGTCTCTATATTATGTCCTCTATTTTGTATGGGATAAAACCCAGATTTTGGCTGTACCTCTTTATGTACATAATTATTAATGACTTTAATAGATTCCATATCACTCATAGGCTTAATGTTATCAGTATTTGGTATCTTTTTTTCTTCCAACAAAAAATGTCGTTTGAGGGTTAATTTTCGTGTGAAAGCATTCAGATCCAGGAACAGATCAAATGGATTTGTGTCCTGTGTTGGGCAAAAATTTAAACCTTTACTGAGAATCTCTATTTCTGATTCAGATAGAATATATGAGGATAAATTAAATATCTTCACTGTTGGTATAGATATGCCTTCAGATTCTCCATGTTCAATTTTTTTATTTTTATTATTTTTATTCCTTCCATTTTTCCTTTTCCTTATTGTGTGCCCTCTCCCTCTTGATCCCCTTGCCCTATTTTTCTCTTTTTTGCTCTTTGATTTACTAGTGGTGCAAAATATTTTGTTATGTGATTCTTTTGCACTGGGCTCAGGTTCTGAGCTAATTGGGAGGAATAAAAATTTTTGTGGACAAGAAGTTCTTAAAATCATTACCACGGGGAGCGCGGCCACTGTAGAATTGGATCACTTCCTATTGAACCTTTATACCTGTGGGAATCCGTGGCAGGACCCAATACAGGATCAATTCAAGGCGAGCAGCAGACCCGGATAAATATCCAAAGCGTGAGGAGGCTTTGGAAAAACCATATGCTTGAAGTTTTATGGCAAGAGGTGAGTACATAAAACTTCATTAAAAGGGCACCAGAGAGTTACATTGGTAACGCGCTGAGATTGGCGCCGCATGTTTGTTTTTTATATATACCCTACAGGGAATCACCTTACTTCAAAGATCCTCTTGTGACATATCTGATGAAAGCCTGGACAGTTCTGAGTAGAATGGTGTTTATTTTGTCTCTCTATCTTATTCCTAGCCTTAGTTATGAGGAGAAACGTAAAGGCAGGCAATAGCGAAATTCACACTTTTTCCGAACTTTGAAAATCATTTAAAAAAAAAAAAATTTTTTTAAAATTTTCTCTTCACATTCTGCATTGTCTGACATGCTATCATCAAATAACAAAATCTCAAAAGAATTAAAAATATAGAGGTAATAATCATTGGTTCACTTGACATGGAATGACCCTATGTACCAATATTTTTGTAACATTTTTCTGATTTTTTTGTTTACCTTTATTATAAGTAGTGACAAAGTTGTGTTCCCATCTCTTGGAATTATTCATTTTTTAGCGATTCTTTTTTGTTGTCTGGTGAAGTTTGATTCCCCAAACAATCCTTCTGAGTTTTATTTAGATTAACCCTGTATGCCTCATTAACAATTTTTTGGGGTATTTTTTCGTCATTAATCTTTCGTTTAGGAGATCAGATTGCTGTTCACAGTCGAATTCCCTCGTATTATTCTTTCTAATACGAAGGAACTGACCATAGGGGATACTATTCTTCCATTTGGTCTAATGGGCACTTCGGTAATCCAAGTACCCATTCACATCCACTGATTTGAATTGCGTCTTCGTGATTATTCTTTTATTTTCATGTGTAATTTCAAGGTCTAAATAGACTGCTTTCTCTTTCTCTATATTTGCAACGAAGGATATGCCTCAAGTATTATCATTCAAATCTTTTACTAGTAGTTCAGCATCCTCTCGGGAACCGTGCCATATGATAATCAAATCATCCATATAGCGTCTATATAGTATTATATTCTGTATATATCTGGGGGAGCACAGGGGTGCAGGGACTCGAATAGCCCCATGAACAAGTTTGCAAAACATGGGCTACCCGAGCCCCCATCGCGGTCCCGTGCCTTTGTAAATACAACTGACAGTCAAACTCAAACAGATTATGCATGAAGGCTAGGCCTGTCACAAGAAATTCTACCTATTTTTCAGGCATATTTCCATTTTTTTGTAGATAATGTTTAGTTGCATTTTTTCCTAACTCATGATCTTTGTTGGAATACAGTGCTTTACATCCAATGTAATTATCCAATAGTTTTCCTCCCAAAATATTGTATTCAGTTCATGGATAAGCTGGGTGGAATCTTTCAGGTAGGAAGGTAATTACTTAACATGCTCTTGAAGATGAAGATCAAAATAGTGGGATTGGGGACTAGTCAGGGAATTAATCCCCGAGACGATGGGAAGTCCCGGAGGATTAATAGGGTCCTTGTGGATTTTAGGTAAATGATAGAAAAAAATCAGTTGGATGCCTCTCTATTAACCAAAAATTCCTTTCCTTTTTATTCAGAAAACCTTCAGAATAATCTCTGTCAATTAGATCATGGTATTCATTTGTGAAGATTTTCGATGGGTCTGTATCTAATTTTTTATAATATTTACTGTCAGATAAAATTTTTAGTGCTTCATTAATATAGGCTTCTCTGTCTTGGATAACGACCCCTCCCCCCTTATCGGCTTAACAGATTACAATTTCTCTATTTGTTTTTAATTTAGCCATCGCCATTTGTTCTTTCCTCGTTATATTAGTCTTCCGAGTTTGGTTTTTAATTTCTCTAGTCTCTCAATTTTTCTTTTTATCTTTTAATGATTCTTGTGAATTAAGAGTATGAAATTCCTCGCCTGTTAGGGCGAGGAATGTTTCTATGTAACTCCCCCTATTGTGAATGGGATTGAAGTTTAATTTTGTTTTTAATTTAAGATGTATATTAGAGTCTGTAGTCGTAGCTCTGTTTTCTGTGGTTTCTGGACATTTATCTATTTTCAAATTTAAAGTACTTTCATTTTTCTTTTTAAGAGTAAATTGTCTTATAAGTGTTAATCGCCTCATAAATGTATATAAATCAAGAAAGAGGTGAAAATTATTACCGTATATACTCGTGTATAAGCCGAACCGTGTATAAGCCGACCCCCCTACTTTTGCCCCCAAAATCTGGGAAAACCTATTGACTCGTGTATAAGCCGAGGGTGGACCCCAGCACAGGTATACAGCCCCCAGCAGTGTGGTATACAGGCCCCCCAGTGGCATACAGGCCTCCCCAGTGGTAGTATACAGCCCCCAGCAGTGTGGTATACAGCAGCCTCCCCAGTGGTACATACAGGCCCCAGCAGTGTTACAGCAGCCTTCCCAGTGTTATATACAGCACCAGCCCCAGGGGTATATACAGCAGCAGCCCCAGGGGTATATACAGCAGCAGCCCCAGGGGTATATACAGCACCAGCCCAAGAGGTATATACAGCAGCAGCCCCAGAGGTATATACAGCAGCAGCCCCAGGGGTATATACAGCAGCAGCCCCAGGGGTATATACAGCAGCAGCCCCATGGGTATATACAGCACCAGCCCCAGGGGTATATACAGCAGCAGCCCCAGGGGTATATACAGCAGCAGCCCCAGGGGTATGTACAGCAGCAGCCCCAGGGGTATATACAGCAGCAGCCCTAGGGGTATATACAGCAGCAGCCCCAGGGGTATATACAGCAGCAGCCCCAGGGGTATATACAGCACCAGTCCCAGGGGTATATACAGCAGCAGCCCCAGGGGTATATACAGCAGCAGCCCCAGGGGTATATACAGCAGCAGCCCCAGGGGTATATACAGCACCAGCCCCAGGGGTATATACAGCAGCAGCCCCAGGGGTATATACAGCAGCAGCCCCAGGGGTATATACAGCACCAGCCCCAGGGGTATACAGGCCCCCCCCATCAAGATCCAGGGCCCCCCCCCCTTGCTCGGCAAACCTGTAAAGTAAAATCCTTATACTTATCACTGTCCTCTCGCCGCCGTCCCGCCGCTGCAGACACCGCGATCCTCCATCTCCATTTAGCGTCTTTTGGCTTCCTGTGGTCGCAGGCAATGACGTCATTGTCAGCGCTGACCACTGGAAGCCGGAAGACGCTGAATGAAGATGGAGGATCGCGGTGTCTGCAGCGGCGGGACGGCAGCGAGAGGACAGTGGTAAGTATAAGGATTTTACTTTACAGGTTTGCCGAGCAAGGGGGGGGGCCCTGGATCTTGATGGGGGGGCCTGTATACTGATGCGGGTAGCGGCGGGGCGGTATATACTCGCGTATAAGCCGAGGGGGGACCTTTCAGCCCAAATTTTGGGCTGAAAAACTCGGCTTATACGCGAGTATATACGGTAACTTCCTGGCTTGGACAAAAATTGAGGCTTTTTGTAAGGACATTTTGTTCTGTCAGATCTAATGAATATTTGGAAAGATTAAAGATCCTTTTTCTGTTATCTGTATTTTCATTATGTCGGTTTATATCAGTTTCAACTACAAGTTTATTCTTTAACCCTGTGTATCCACTGTTTCCGGGGTATCTAGATCTTTTGGTGTTTTTTGGGGAATTTTTTTCCCCTCTAGAACCTCGGGTCCTCCTTTTCTTTTTTTGAGTAGTTACTGGGGTGAAATACTTTGTAATCTGAGGTTGAGAAGAAATTGTGTTTACTAGAGGGACCATGGTGGGAGCCAGATTCGACAGGCTTAAAATCGAGGGAACAGTTGTTTCCACTAGGGGGGTAAACATTAGGGGCCGATGTCTAAAAAAGAGACATGTGATCTTAGTGAAATTGGTGATAGGGTGGGCACCTGTATCACCATAGTGAACATTGAAGAATTATCTTCAGTGCTATGTGTGGTAAGAGCATGTAGATCAAAAATACTGTTATCATTATTCATAGTCTCATCTGGACTTGCAGTTCTATTACCTGTTGTTTTATCTAAAAGGGCTTGTTGTCCCTTTGTTGGTATCAAGTTTAGCGGTGGTAATCCCGGATTAGGGGTAGGTAAATTTTGTTTTAGGGTCAGACTGTGATTTCTTTCCTTATTGCTTTTATTCAAAGCCAATATCCTATCGCATCTACGCATGGTTAATGTCGGTGTACATTCTATTTGTTTGCATTTAGGTATTGCTCCTGTGTTCCCCTGATACCTATTAGGGAAATTACTCATTGATTTAGGGCCACTATTGTTTGATAACCTACAATTGTAATAAGTGCATAATTGATCAACTGTATTTCTTTGTTTTTTGGAGAAAAAATCTGATGGGATAGAATGATTTATAGATCCTTCCTAAGATCTGTTATCATCCTTCCCTAGAGTGTTTTTATTTAAGGAGACATCTCTCCTTAATTTTTTAGTTTTTGTTTCCATGAGATTATTTTCAACATTTTTTAGATTAGTATTTGTGTCAGAATTCAATGCATCATAATGACCAGGGATTCACATTTTTGAGTTGCAAGAAGTGCAAGCTCTTTGCGTTTCTCTATCAAAATTGTCATTAAATTATATGAGAATGTATCTATAATGTCACAACACTTTTTTGATAACTCTATATCCGTTAAAAATGTGCTATTAAAATGTATCTGTAACCCTTTATGGCCACTTTACACGCGGCAACAGGAAGATGGAAAACGGAGACAATTGTACCTTTTACCTTCAAAACACCTTGAAGTGGCTGCGTGTAATTCAGGTATCTGCAAGGTGTTTTGAAGGTAAAAGGTACAATTGTCTCCGACACCTGCCGTTTTCTATCTTCCTGTTGCCGCGTGTAAAGTGGCCATTAGGTATGATTTTCTGTTTAATGAGTAACTCCAGAAACTCAGCATCCAAATGGTGATGAATCTCCATTTTCATATTTTTCTCAAAATTAAAGTAGTCATTTCTAATCTTGTTTTTTGTTTCCAAGTCTATGTCATTCAATAAGGGTGCTGGGTTGTTACAAATTTCTCTATATGGGTTAATAGCAGCAAAGGCTTCACGCCTTCTTACTAGTCTATTGCTAAAATGTTCCATCAGGAGATCGCAGCCTTTGTTTTCCTGCAGACCTTCTTCTACCCAAGCCAATGGAGAGTTCCTCAGGCTTCTAATAATCAGAAATATATGACCACGAGGTTACAAGGTCTAGGAGAGGGGAAAAGACAAGAAACAAGGGGCGCAGATCTAAGTGCAGATTATTTACCATAGTTCAATTTATTTTCAGAGGCTAAGTTGCTCACCTTTGATGTGGCTTGTGTCATAGCATATCAACCTTTTTGGTCTGGATGAGATGCCTTGTCTCACTGACGTGCAGCTATAGTCTGGATACAGCGGATATCTCAGCCAGGAGACCTTGGAGTGAAGATCAGAATAAAACGTTTATCCAGTTTGTTCAGGGCTCCCAGGTAGCAGGCACCAGGCAGAGGTATTATTTATCTTCACAAATCCATTTAATATAAAAGTAGTCAAAAACAATGCATAGAACAACACGTTTCGGCTATATATTTGTGAAAAATAGCCTTCCCCAGGTATGATATTACTTTACAGGCTGTTGGAGTTATATAGTCTATATAGGTCCACCTGAATATGTTAATTATGTTAATTGTTCAAGTCCTTTTTTTTCTGAAGGTACTGATAAAGGCATGTTTTGGGAATCTTGTAAAGTTGGGACAAATCTGCAAAGGAGGGGAATACAGGGCAATCTAAGAGTTTGCCAAGCATGCTTACACCTGATTTCACCCACAGGTCTAGAGACAACCAAGAGATGTGTGCCTCGATCACTCTTACAGAAATGTATTTAAATAAGCATTTTGTCACTGTTCTATCAAGGTTATTCCAATACGAAATCAACGAGGACATCGTATGTAAGGGAAAATTAGATTTCAGGGGCTTCAGTAGCTCGATCTCTAGCAAAAGTCTAGTAGACCTGTGGGGAGCAACCTGTCTTTCTATTTGGAGCCACCTTTAATTAAGATCTCCAGTTCACCAATACTTTGTGGCCTTGAGTATGGCTGCCTTGTGCTACAAAGATAGATTTGATACACCTATTTCACCACTAGAATATTGGAAATGTAGAGCCTTGACCACCATGCTTGGTTTTTTGTTTTTCCAAATAAACTTACCAAGTAGAGATTGTAGGAATCCTATCCATCTAGAAGCGAATTTGAGAGGGAGACATTTAAACAGATAGGTAATCTTAGGCAGCAACATCATTTTTACAGTTTGCATTCTGGCAACCCAGGACAGTGTGAGAAGGGTCTGCCTTTCCAAGTCTCCACAAACTTTCAAAATCAGTGACTCGCAGTTCAACTTAATTAGATTTACAAATTTTGTCATTTTAATTCCCAAATATGTAAATCCTTTAACAAAGGTGTAATTTTTATGGGGAATATGATAGACTTTGTGGCATTAAATTTGTAATATGAGATTCTGGAGAATTCAGCCAGGGTGTCAATGACACCGACCAGGGACCCCTCCAGACCGATGAGAGATAAAATCACATCATCTGCATACAATCCCACCACATAGACTGTATTTCCCATACGGACTCCATGTATGCTTGGATTAATTCTGAGAGCCTCTGCCAGTGGCTTCATTAACAAAGCAAAGATAACCGGCGAGAGAGGACAGCCCTGCCGGGTGCCATTAGTTATCATAAACTGGTCTGAGGTGAAGCCAGACATACTCACCACTGCATTCGGATTAGCGTTTAGGGCCAATATAGCCTTTTTAACATCCTTCACAAAAAAAAACTTATCCAGAACCTCACCCATATAACCCCAGTGCACTCTGTCAAACACCTTCGCGGCATCAAGAGACAGCAGTACACCGGGGAGTTTATTAGTCTCCATTATCTCCAACAAATCTATTACCCTTCTAGTGCTGTCCTTGACTTGTCTCCCAGGGACAAACTCAACCTGGTCAGGTGGTATCAGAGAGGGAAGGACAGACATTATTCTGGTCGCAAGGATTTTAGAGAATATTTTAGGTCACAGTTTATTAAGGAGATGGGCCTAAAATTACCAGGAGTGTTCAGGGGTTTCTGGGTTTAGGAATTGTTGTAATTACTGTCTCATGGTTTTCATGGCTTATTGAAGAACTATATTTCCAAAAATTTAAAGTTTTTAGGAGGCAAGGAGCTATAGTTTTAATGAAACAATGATAATAGGTGTTAGAGAAACCATCTGGGCATGGCGCACAGGACTTTTTAGTTGAACGGATTATTTGTTATATTTCACTGATAGATATGGGAGTATTTAGATCACTTAGCTGAGCCGATGATACTTTGGGGAGTAGATTTTTTCTAGGGAGTTACCAATTTCTTGTGGATTAGGCTGAACTGTATGAGGATCCTTTTTTAGGTTGTACAGTGAATTATAAAATCACCTAAATTCTTTAGCTATGTCAATCGGATTTAGTACTTTAGTCCCATCCGGTTTATTCAAGTATGCAATCCTATTTCTTATCTCTCTTTTTTTGATTCTCCTAGCTAAAATCTTTCCTGCTCTATCGCCTATGACCTTTGACTTCCATTATAGTCAGTACCTAAGTAACGGCCATGTAAGCATCAATTGCTCATTATGAGTGCTGGGCACCCAAGCATGATATCACTACTCACAATCCAAATCAGTATGGACCTTTCACATCTGCATTTCTTTTCCGTTTGGGTTGCAATCTATTTTTGACAGCATGTGTGGCAAAAATGCATTGCAAACGCATGCGTTTTTACCCCTATTGATTTCAATGAAAAATGCATTAATAACACAAGTAAAAATGCATGCGTTTCATTGCGTTTCTGTCCATTTTGGCTGTGCAAAAACGCAGAGAAACGCAAACAAAACCCCCTTTAGATGTGAACTTAGGCTATTTTTTTGGAGTCTGGGAAGAAACCAATGCAAACACAGGGAGAACAAACAAATATCTGGCAGGTGTTGTCCTGTGTGGAATTTTAACTCAGGACCCCAGCTCTGTAAAGCAACAGTGCTATTCAGAGATGAGTGAACCATTTAACGTTTGGGCACAGTTTGGTTTGCCGAATTGACATATGTTTGACAAATAGATCGGAGAACTGTTTGCCGAACTTCCAAACTCCATTCAAATCAATGGGAAGGAGAGTCAAGGGCATAGAAAAGATTTTAAAAGGGGCCCAAAACAGTCATAGCAGCTCAAATTAGGGAAAACACCAGAAGAAATGCTATCTATTCCCCAGAGTTAACATATTTATCATGGTGCCTTACGGATAAATAGGATAAGACCTGGCCCAGTATTTCAATGTTTATCAGGAACAGTGAGATGAATGACACGTGTAGGTATGGTCCTCAGAGAGGCCTGCTAGGTTTGGGAAATAGACAAGCAGGAGACACCAAGAAGAGTCTCCACATTTCAAAAAAATTAAGGCCAGATACCACAAAAGTGACATCAATTGACCCAGAATAAAAATTGTATAATGGTGCAACCTGCATGCATGGCACAGGGTTTGGAACATGGCCTGGTCTAGCATTTGAAGGTTAAACATTGATTAGTAACAGAGGAATGAGAGATAGGTGTATGCATCATGCTCAGAGAGCCTTGCTAAATTCAGGAAACAAACAAGCAGGAGAATTCAAGAAGAGTCTCCACATTTCAAAAAATTACCAGATACCACACAAGTGGCATCAATTGACCCAGAATAAAAGCTGTAGAATGGAGTGATCAAGCAGTACACTGAAAAGTACAACGCCTAATCTGTCCAGTCTGCCCAGTCTGCCACTGTCGTGGAAAAGTCCATGGAAATCCATAACTTGTTCATCCTGATGAAATTTAGGTGGTCTACATTTTCAGGGGAAAGCTCGATGCACTTATCCATTAAGACACCACAAGCAACGTTAAAGACATGTTCTGAGAGATCATTGGCTGCCGGGCATGACAAAACCTCAAAGGTGTGACTAGCAAGCTCAGGCCACTCTTCCATTTTTGAAGTCCAAAATGCAAAAGTGTCCTAACCCCCTGATGGCATAGACATTGAGCTCTAGATACTCCTGCACCATCCTCTCCAATTATTCACCATGTGTCAGACTGGATGGGATGGTTTAAAAAATTTGTCAAATGACTCCCAGAAATTGCTTCTGACAGTTAAACTGCTGCTGCTAATATTTCTATGCTGAGGACTCAACGTCCCCCAGATTGGAAGTGTAGATCTCCGATGCGTACTATGTCCCTCACTACTGTGTTGTGGAAAACCAGTCCTAAACTTGTCTACAAGCTTATTTTGATACTCCAGCATGCGTGTGTCCCTGTCCAGGGTGGGAAACATCTGGCTAAATTTACTGTTGTATCACAGATCTAATAGTGTGGCAATCCAGTATTCATCGCTATTTTGAAAATTAACTTTAACTATACGGGTATTATGTTGCAGATAGTGCAGCAAAAAGTGACTCATGTGTCTGACGCATCCATGAGGCCCAAGTCCTTGTTGTATTGGTGGAGGGGATACAATCAAGCATTCTTCCTCCGTCCTCTCTTGCTAACCTTGGATAACAAAAAGAGGAATAATTTCTTCTTCATCTCATTATCATTCTGTGCCCATCACCTCTTCATCCTTGTCATCCTCCATTTGTTTCCCAGCTCACTAACAGTTTGTCTGGTTTGGTAATCCCTCCCCTTTTGCTATACTCCATGCTGCCACGCCACATGGCTGTGCGACAAGAGTACAGACCTTAGAGATATTGGTGTCACTTGGAACAACTATAATTGATTAATTGTTATTCTGTTATGTTTGTAATGTTTTTTGTAATACTGTTCAATTTTGGAGTCCACTATCCTTGTATGACCTGATGTGCTCACTTCTTTCCATCGGTGGTCCCGCCTCCTAACCAGGCATCTCTATCATTCTCGTGCTTGTGCCGTTGCCTAGGTAACGTGTCCCAGCTGCCGTGTATGCGTGATTGACTGATGCTGGGCGGAACATGGAGTACTGCTTCCGGAATGGAGGAGCATGTAATTTCCTGTCACATGGATTATGCAACAGGATGAGGATTTGAGTATGAGGATGAGGATTTGTCTATGCCCTAGTCACTTTTATTATGTGTAGTGAAATGCCATTTGTGTATAAATTGTACTAATTTATGGTAATTTGAATTAATTTCTACTCTGTAATATGGATGTTATTGTGTTGATTTACTATTACCTTGCTGCTATTTGATGTACACATCTGGACCATTGAGACAACTTAAGGTGTAATTTGTATATGTATACCCTGTGTCTGTAGTTGTGTGCCTTAAACCAATTCATTAAACAGCAATTAAGCAAGTCTTGAGGAAGACGGTGTTATTCCGTCGAAACATGTTGTGGGGACGGAGGTTTTGTCAATAAAGGACTTTCCATTGATCAGGAGTTCCCTGCTGTGTTTTGAGCACCCAGGAAGAGACCGTGCTGTTTAATTAATTAATTGGCACAGATCATTTGCAAAATTAGCTCGGACTGATACCGGTGGGTGGTAGCTGTTGTATACTACTGTAACCTGCAGAATTTTAAGTCACAGGGGGACGCTGTACACTTATTACTCAGTGCCATTAAAAAGTGGCACTAAAGAATAAGGCACCTGAACGACCAAGTAAAAAGGCGTGTCAGTCGTTGTTACAAGGTCAACTAGTACATGTTTGCATGCAATGTTATTCATGTAAACGTGGTTTAAAATCAAGATTTTTCCCATTGACATGCACTAGATATAGAAAAACCGTAGGTAAAAAAATGCATATGCGTTTTTAGTGCGCTTCCGCTTCTAATCCACAGCTAAGTGTATCAATATGGTTGAGTTAAAGCCAAATCCCAGAAAGTAAAATATAGGAGTAAAAATTGTGGTCAGAAAACAGAGTGCTAGTGCATAGAAGGTGAAGGGGGCAAAGTAATGGTTAACAAACCACCTGGTGCTCCTCATAAGCGCTATTCCATATTTCTTCTTTCTGCAAGAAAGTAAAATATGACACACAAACAAGAGGCAAAAAAAATGCAGTGATAAGATGCAATGAAAAAACGTAAGTAACCTACTTTACATAAAAGATGCAGAAATTCTGCAACATCAGAAACTCAATAAAATGTTATGGGAATGTGGCCTTAACCTTCCTAGCGGTATTCCCGAGCCTGACTCGGGGTTAACATTCACTGCCAGAAGCGGTAACCCCGAGTCAAGCTCGGGCTTACCCGCGGTCGCGGCAGATGCGATGAAAAAAACGCATCTGCCGCGATTGCCGCATAGCCGCCGCACTTGCGGCGCGGTTGCGGTAATCGCCATAGTAAGTACAGGGGGACTTGCGGCAGGTGCGGCAAGTGCGGTTTTGCACTTGCGGCAGGTGCGGCCGTGAAAAAAAACGCATCTGCCGCGATTGCCGCATAGCCGCCGCACTTGCGGCGCGGTTGCGGTGATTGCCATAGTAAGTATAGGGGGACTTGCGGCAGGTGCGGCAAGTGCGGTTTTGCACTTGCAACAGGTGCGGCCGGGGAAAAAAAACGCGGCTGACCGCGTTTTTTTTCGCAGCCGCACCTGCCGCAAGTGCAAAACCGCACTTGCCGCACCTGCCGCAAGTCCCCCTATACTTACTATGGCGATTACCGCAACCACGCCGCAAGTGCAGCGGTTATGCGGCGGCTATGCAGCAATCGCGGCAGATTGGTTTTTTTCACCGCATCTGCCGCAATTTCAAAAAAACGCTAGTGTGAATGTACCCTTAGTACAAAATTACAGACATAATCATACCGCCAGGTATAAGATTATTGATTATTGAATAAAATTATATTATTTATTTAATTATAATTCATGATTTTATGTTTCAAACTTTATCACATCTGAGAGGTCTACTAAACTCTTCTTTGATCAGGTAATTACTAAGAATTGCAGGCCGACAGTACATAACACCAAATTTCCATGCAAAAAAAAAGGTACCGCTTTTAGCACAAAATTCCTGACATAATCATACCGCCAGGGAGGTTAAAGAAGATTCTTAGGCCGGTTTCACATTGCGGGTTTGATCCTATCCGAGGCTGTCTTTGTAAACCAGACAGCCCTGGACCGTAATTTGGCCCCGTGGTAGCCTATGGGGCCGGATAGAAGCCGGATGGCAGCTCTATGCCATCCGGTTTCCATCTGTCCGGGATAATCCGGGAGAATTCAGAATTCTCTCCCGGACACAAAAACGTTGCTTGCAGTGTTTTTGTATCCGAGAGGAGAATATCTCCTCTAATTGCCTACTCCCGTATTGTCCCGGATTCGCCTGGATCCTCCCAGATCCGGGGCATTCCAGTGCTCCCTAACATGGGAGCCCATGGGGCCGGATTACCTCGCTCTAGGACGATACGGTAACTGGACACCGGCGGCTGCACGCCGCAGTTGTTTCAGGACCGCGGCTAGCTCCCTGCCAGTCGCGGTCCTGATTCAGCAGCAGCGGCAGCTGCGTCCGGGTGCACACCGGACTGGAGGGCATATTATCCCTCCGGTTCTGTGTGCTGATCCGATCCGGGGCTGTCAGGTTCATCCTGACAGCCTCGGATCGGATCTGACCCGCAATGTGAAGCCAGCCTTAGTATAATTCTTAATGAATACACACCATTCCGTCATCCTGTTAATGGTCTCCTTTTAACCAATGCTGGGAAGATGTAACTAACCTAGATTTCCATTCCCATTTGATTATTCCTTTAGACTCTTGTCCTAATACACTTTGTGATTTCAATCTGAATTGTTTGTCAACTCAAGAATTGTGGTAAGTACATCAATACTTTTTTCTAGCAAAGTTAAGTGGCTAAATAACATAATCTGACAGCTGCTTTGGTTTAAGATGCAAATCACAAGCTTATTTTCTGCAGCCTTTTTTCTTTTTTTCCCTACTAATCTACAAACAAGTAGATCATCAAAAGTATAAAGCAATCTGTAGAATGCCTCCATTTAAAATGCTTAATTATCTTTTTTTCAGTCTCCATGAAAGATAATTGGAAAAAATCAAGTGCACTAAATTCTTCTTTATAGCTTACTATTTAATTGTAGCACAAGAAAAAGGTTTAAATAATTTTTAAATGTTAAAATAAATGTCACAATATAACAGTGAGCACCCGTATATACCAAATTATCGAGCATTCCATACCACTTAATGTCCATTTGTTTAGAAATATGCAGTGTTTGTCTCCAGTACATATTCTTCTAGAAGGAGACTAGCAATCTAATAATGCAAGCATTGGAACATAATCATAGATACATAGAAGTATAGTATAAAAATTATTCTCATGGAAGATGATCACAGCAATTCCAGGTGTAAGATGCTGAAGTAGGGTCCAATCCGTAATTAATGATGTTAAGAAACTTGCCATTCAATGCGTATTCTCAGTCTTGGTGAATGGAGATGAGCAAACTTGTTCAAAAAAGTTTGCAAATTTCAAATTCGGCACAAGTCTTGCCTATTCGGATTCCCAAACACTTTTCTCAAAATTGGCAAATATTCGGCTTTTGTTTGGTAACAGTTCACAATTACATTAATGCTTTTCTTCTACCCTATTATGACTTTGGCTAGGATAAGGAACAGATAGCAGACAATCCCTGCATGCACTTGTCTGCTGTGATTGACAGACTTAGCGAAAGCAAAAAAAAAGGCATCCCCATCTATTGAGATTACCAATGTAGGTAATGCAAACAGCTATACGCTTTATCTGAGCTGGTTATCCCAAATTGAGACTCCCCCAAACAGGCCCCCCAATTTTTGCAAAGATTTCAGCGGATGGTTGGGGACTTGTATTCTAAGACTGGACTAGCACATCATTATTGGGCCCCTCCGGCCTCAAAATAGCAACCCTCAGCTGCCCCATAATTGTTGAATTCATTACAAGTGACAATTATAGCACTTGCCCAACTCATCTTGATTTCCTTGTGGCTATTGGGGTAATATAAGGGGTTAATGAGAGCTGTGATTTGTCAAGCACTAGCTTGATAATGGAGAGGAATCTACGAGACACCCCCATTTCCAACCCTTTGAATAAAGAAAAAATATATAAATACAAGAATCCTTATTTTGAATAAAAAACACACATCCTCTTTCTCCAATTTATTAACCTCCAAAACACCCCTGATAAACCAACGTAATCCATACACGATTTCTTGCAATATCTCAGTTCTGTTAAATTCTAAGGCTTGACAGTGGTGGCATTACAAAATGTAACTTTTCACTGTGGCTTCCAGGTCACAAAGACAGCACCATGGAACCTTTTAGAGTGACCTACAGTGAACTCAATGCCAGACTGTCAGAGTGTGTGTTATGTCGCAGTCTGACAGCCCTGCTCTGAGTTCACCTAAGTTCACTTCTGGATACTTACATAGTACCTGCTGTGTTAGCCAGATGCGACCTTAGGTGAACTCAATGCCAGACTGTCGGAGTGCGTTTCACTGCGAAAACGCACTCCAACCCTCCATAAATGTGAAAACTGTAAGCTTTAAAGGAATTTTTCAGGAACACTTTAAGGTTACTGGATTTCCCAGCTGTTGGGACATCTGGGGGCTGCAAACTTTGGGAAGTTTAGAAGGTCCAGATGTGCCAGCAGCTGTGAACTCCAGGAACCTTAAAATCTCTCTTAAACATCCCTTTAAGAGAACTTTTAAGTTTTGTCAAGTTTTCAGGTGTTGGGCACCTGCAGGCAGTGAACTTTTGGAAGATTTCACAACCTCCAGATCGGCTAGAGCTGTAATCTCCAGGAACCTTAAAATCTCCCTTAAACATTCCTTTAATAGCCAAAACAGCCACCAGAAGACCCAGTGGCTGAGAACTTAAGGTTATCTGAGTTCATAGCTATTGGGTCTAGCAGTAGGTTTCAACCTGTTGAATTTAAAGGAGCATTTAGGGGTACCTTCTCACGCCACAACCACAGGAGACATTTTTGGTGGTGATATTTCGTCCTGGAAATATCGCTGCCAAATTGCCTTCTAATTGCCGCGTGTATTTTGGGAATTTGGCAGCGATAAGACAATTGTCGCCTGGTTTCGATTTTACAGCACTGCTCTAAAATCGAAACCAGGCAACATTTGTCTTATCGCCTCCAAATTCCTGAAATACACGCCACAATAAGGAGGCAATTTGGCTGTGTTATTTCCAGGACGAAATATCGCCACCAAAAATGTCTCCCGTGGTTGTAGCGTGAGAAGTTACCCTAAGACTAGTCTTTCTTTTTTCACTAATGTTCTCTTGATTTGTTTTGCAGGCACCCTATTCTTGAGGACTGCGTTGGATTTGGTGAATTCCGTCAGAAAACTAAGTCTACTTCAGGATTTTTTTTGTTTGATGTTTTGCTTTGTGTTGTTTTCATGGTTTTGTTTTTTTTAAATTTTTAGTTTTTTTTTACTAGAATGGTAAAAATTTTAAAAATGTATTTTCATAAAAAAATTGCAGAAAGAGGAATGTTTTGGGGAGTGTTTTTAAACATAAAATATTTATTGATGTGATTATTTGTGTCCTTACTGACTTAGTATTGTCGAGTAGCTAATTAATATCAGGACATAACTAATCTCTGGGCTTGATGCTAGCTTATATTACACAGCTGGAATCAACTACTAAAACTATTACCTAGCTTGTCAATCCTCCAGAAAAGCAGAAGAGCCAGGGTGAAGTGCCAGGAATGGTACATCTAATACAGGCACCATGTTTGGGGTAGCTGCAGTCTGCTATTTTGAGGTTGGAGAAGGCAAATAACCATGGCTTTTTCCACTCCAAGAACACCAGATCCCAGCTGTCTGCTTTTTTTGGCTGATTTTCCAAAATGGGGGGATCCTGCACTATTTTTTTTTTTCAAATGATTTAAAAATAAATAACTTTAAAAAATAGCTAGGGGTGACCACTGTGTTGGATTACCAGCCAAGGTAAAGCTGACCGCTGTGGTCAGCTTGTCTGCTGTACCCTAGCTGGCGATCAAAAATAGGAGGGACCCCATCGTTTTCTTTATATTATTTTTTTTAGTTAAAGACAAGGCTAATACAACTTTTAGTGCCACATGAAAGGCACAAAAGTGTAGAAGCTTACAATACATAGGGAGGTGGTGCTTTATATAACAGTTTGGCATCTATCTATAAATTTATCTATTCTTTCTTTCTATCTATCTAATTATTTAGATGAAAGGCTTGAGAAAGACTAACATAGCAAAACCATTGCCATGCCACAGTTTCTTTATTTTCTGTGTATTGTTTTTTCATTTTTTTCTTCTATATCAATCATCCATGTATTTGATGCAGGGAAAATTTTGCACTGCATTTTTTTTATGTAATTGTTGCTGTTTCCTTTTTTTTGCTCTATCTATCTATGTATCTATCTATGTATCTATCTAACTATGTATCTATCTATTCATAAATCTATGTTAAATTAATGAGCGGCAGAATTACTTCATAGAAAAAAATGTGGATTTTATTCACACAGGACCGCAAAATTTCTTAAATTTTTTCATCAATCTATAAATCTATCTATTCTTTCCATCAATCTATCTACAAATCTATCCATCTATAAATCTAAATTATAATACCAAAGAAAAGGACTGCAGCACTCCTTATTTTCTTAATAATCCGCCTTTATTGGGCCATCAGGTGTATATGCGACGTTTCGGGATCAGACTCCCTTCCTCTAGCAGCTAGTCATGGCTCAGGCAAGACATTTTATACACTCCATTTACATAAATTTTTGTTAATGCAATTATCTACTATTAACACCATGTCTCCTTACATATATGCCCATATATTAATTATATGACCAAATGCAGTTTTATAGTTACATTTATCTTATTCCTCATTTTCTACACTATCATTTTTCTTCATCTTCCATAATATATTCATAAACGTACTGTTAATAAGGGACAAAGTGGTTCCAATCACTGCAGGTCTTAGTAATAAGGCTTTTCATAACAATTACAATGATTAAAGCTTTACCTATTTACATCCACCACCATTCTTCTCATGCAGTCTCATCCTAAACGCGCATGCGCAGTGTGCATTGTTTACAGCCTTCACTATAGATAGATTTAGTGTGTTTGAGGAAAATGTGGCAGCATGCACATTTGCCTGTGAGAATCAGATGACGCTTGTCTATTCGACTCTATGGATCCGTGGAAAAAAAATGGAAAACATTAAGATGACATCCCAGTGAGGTCCGATTTCATGGGCTGACAATATAGAGAACGTGGAAAAACTTTCTTTTTCTTTACCTAAGAAAAATTGGATCATACTCTGATCACACTCTTTTCAGAATCTGATCAGACTGTGATTAGCATAATCTGACCAATATTCTCAAACGACAGAGAAATGGTCATGTGACCCTAGCGTAAGGGTTATCAGTAATCTTGAAAGGAGCATGCTTTTTGCAGTGTGAGCAATTAGTGGGGTAGGCATGAAGGGAGGAGAAATGGGTAAGGCTGTTTTCACAGCACGGCAGAGCGGTCACATGGGTTTTTCAAGTGGCCGCACTGCCAGCCAATCAGATTGGCCAGATCGCTCATTGGCTGGCAGTGCGGCCACGTGACAAACCCATGTGACCACTAGCCGCATGCTGATTGGCTGAAATCTCACAGGTCCTTCAGCCCATCTTCTCCCGGTGATCTGAGATCTTGTGACGTCCGGAGGTCTTCGGTACCGGTCCCGGTACATAAGGTACAGGCCCCACAGAAGGTGAGTATGAATGTTTATTGTTTTTAACCCCTTAGATTAACTTTTAGGGTACTTTTGTAGTTTATCTGTATAGATACACTGCAAAAAGTACAGGTTACTATTCGGACTCGCTGGACTCGCAACGAGTACCGAGTCTTTGACCCGGACTCGTTAGAGTCCAGCGATTCCGAGTATTTCAGGATTCACCCATCCCTACTCTCACCCCTTAAGAAGTGCCCTCCAGCGTGGCGGCAGGGTCCCCTGCGTCTTCCTTCTTTGCTTTCCTCACACCAACTGTCTGACTGTGCTGTCACTCCCTGTCTCCCACTCTCTAGGCTCCACCCCCTGGGACCTACTGAATATCAGTCCCCTGTATTAAAGTGGCCTGCTTTGGGTGTTGGGGTGCAGACTCTGAAGATTCCCCACATCCACGGTTACAGAGGCACCACACCTTTAATTAGGGTGTAGTACCTCCCTGTGGCGCCTTGCCATAGGGGCGTCACACACACCCCTGGTTAAATACACTCGTCCGCGAGTGTTCTAACCAGACCGGGTTTGAGCGTATTTCTCTTTTTATTTTTATTACCATTTACACGGGTAGCTTTCAAACACAAAAACAATACTATTATTTTTTGGTCTTCACTTGCGAGAGGCACTGTGCTTCAAACATTGCATAAACTGGTCAGTCAACACTTCTGCTGACCCGGATCGCGTATCACCCTCGGGGTCCTGCATGGCGTTTATAGGTGATCTTGTCACCGCAATATAGGTCCCAATCCGGATGGCCTTGAGGGAGATGCCATTCCACATCTCTCCTGGCAACGAAAACTTCCGAGTAGAGGCCTTCTTCCCAGACAAAGCCGTTCCCGGTACTCAAATTGAAGGTGGTGACAACCCCTTTCTTACGCTGATCAAGGGGCTGTGGTGGTTGAGTATAGGCACACATACGGGCCTGGCGTGTCTCCAGTTCATTTGCCCACCAAGCTTCATGTCGCCTCTATCGCTCAACCTAATCGTACGGGTTAGGTTGGGTAAACCATGGACTGCCCACCGGTTGCCAGGAACGTTCGTTGTTAGCAAGGGACGGGATCACCCTTCTCTCTCCGGCTTCGATCTACATCGCTAGTGATTCTGCCCTCCATAGCTCGCGGGGCTTCTCAGTGCTACTGGTGGCTCCCTCCTCCAGGTCCCTCTCCGACAACGGTGGATTCGTCTGGGTTTCCCTCCTTTTACACGGTCACGTCAGACTCCTCCGGAAACTGGATGAGCTCTCCTTGTTCGGAAGCCTCCTTCTCTGGCTCCACTGCAGGCTGGTCTGCGAGTTCTGTGGGGACGTGGCTCTCACCGGTTACTGGGTGCTCGGTTTGTGTTGCTTCCGACACTCCCAGTTCCATTCTGAGCTGGAGTTCTCTTTGCTGCTCCGCTTGCTGGCTTATTTGCAGAAACAGCTCAGCACTCCAATGCTGGATCATCCATTTAGCGGTCTCCTGGAGGCAAGTACACAGGTCCTGTAACGCTGCTTCCCATAAGGCAGTGTCCTTCCCCGCACTTTCAAGGATGGCTACTCCCAGAGCAGCGCAGTCGGCCACGATGTCTTCTTCGACCTCCCAGATCAACGCTCTGAACTTGGGGACTGCCATCTCTACCAGGCCACACATGGGTAACGGGTCCGGAGTCTCACCAGGTATCTCATTCTGACTTCCAGCCGCTCCCTTTTTAGTTCTTATAGTCCCGAGTAGGTGTGGTCTGGGACCTGGCCCACCCCCCCTTGTTGTTTGGTGGCAATGGGGGCAGGGAGGCATTTTGGCGTCTCTTGCATGGCCCTTCCCTGATGAGGGGCCGAGGCACGCCCCTGGGCCATTTTCAGTCACATTTTCAGGCCGTCATTTTGAGCCTATGCAGTGAAATAAAGTCCAGTCAATAAAAGTCCAATTTAAGGCGCACAGTACTCGGTTTTACCGGGCACGGGATCATGTTTGTGATGCCAGTTTGAGTTGGTCGACAGGGTAGGGGGTACTCGGATACCGGGACAGGCAGTTACTTTGGTGGGGGATCATGGCTGGTCAGTTCCTGGTTCTGTGCCCTGGACCCTCAAAGGCGGGGATGGGGGTGATGATGATGGGTGGGATGATGTTGTGATGCCACCTGTGGATCCTGGTAATAGGGTTACTAGTGCTGTGGCCGACCACTAAGGTGATGGAAAGGCAGCTTTGGTAGTACAGCTCCCCACAGGTGGAGCTTTACCTCAGAGAAGCGGGGAGGGATGAGGGGAGTTGTAGTCCTCAACTCTGATGATGATGCTGTAGCCCACCGGGCGATGAGAGAAAGAATCACGAACACCACTTCAACTCAAATAGTTATTTTACTTAACCAGATGGAAACAGGTATACGGTACAGTCTGGGTTAGCGGGTATTGTAACCATGGGTTGTGAAGGTTTCCTCAGAGTCTGACAATGATGCCCTCAATATGGCACTCGTGGTCTTGTTGCACTCTTTCTCTTTCTTTCCCCAATTGAGCCAAGTCTTTAGTCCTCAGGGTCAGTTGCTTTGAGTGCTTGGTTTCCTCTCCGCGTTATGAACCAGATATGGGACTGATGTTGGGCTGCTTTAGGGGTGCTTCGGCGCCCTTTAGGTAATGGGCCCTCAGCTTGCTGGTTTGTAGTTAGGGATGGACCATGCATCTAGCTACCTCGGCTCTGGTATGCCGGTGTCAACCTGGGTCCCCGGCTGGCTCCAACCAGGCCTAGGTAAACTCCCTTCCAAAGTCTGGGACACCTCTCCCCCCTTAAGAAGTGCCCTTCTGTGTAGCCGCAGGGTCCCCTGTGTCTTCCTTCTTTGCTTTCCTCACACCAGCTGTCTGACTGTGCTGTCACTCCCCATCTCCCACTCTCTAGGCTTCACCCCCTTGGACCTACTGAATATCAGTCCCCTGTATTAAAGTGGCCTGTGTTGGGTGTTGCGGTGCAGACTCTGAAGATTCCCCACATCCACGGTTATAGAGGCACCACACCTTTAATTAGGGTGTAGTACCTCCCTGTGGCGCCTTGCCATAGGGGCGCCACACTTGCTTTGTTTTATTTCACTTCTACAATGTATTTATATACATTGCGAAAGTGAAAGTCAGCCCCGCTTGCCTGCACTTTGCAGGCTCGCGCTCCTCCCAGCTCTTTCTTTGTCTGGATCTGTGAAAATGAAATCCGGACACAAAAATGTCATCCGGAGGCACACATCCGACCCTGTCCTTTCCTGTCCATGGGGTCCTGCAAAAAACAGGATCCCCATGGACAGGAAAAAATTTTGATGTGAAAGTGCCTCAGGAGGAGCAGGTAAGTAGCTGTGTCAATGTAGAAAAGGGGAGTTAAAATATATCTATGGAAAGAAAGGCTGATCCTTTTTCTGTACTCCCCAAAATTGGCAAATTTGGTAAATATGTAAAGATATCTTTAATTAGGGATGGTTTAAAAAAGGGCAATCCAGGACCTGCTTCACTTTCATATAAGGTTAAAAAATCGTTATTGGGTCATTTAAAAATTGTTAAACAAATATGTAAAAATCTCATAGATATGCTGGATTTTCTGATAAACCATTTTTTATCAGGGTGCACCTCCCTGAAAACTGTCCATGCACCTGCACAGTTTTGTGTTAGGCTAAAATGTTTTTTTTTTTTTCCGCAACTAATGGTTCAATTAGAAATGATCAGATTTAGATTTAAGTGGAATATTATGAAATGCATATGTCCTATTGAACAATTGAACAGCGTGTGCAATTTGCCTCAAAGAATCGAGTGGTACTCAACCATTCAAGTGTCTGTCTGTTAAGAAAATCCGGCTACACCAGATGACATCTGAGTGCGGTATGATTTTTGCAGAATAACAGATTAGAAAAGATGGAACCTTTTTTTTTATTCTCCACCTTTAAGAAAAAAAGGATCCCACTCTGATCAAACTTGGTTTTTATCAAAACCTGATTAGCATAACTAGGAAGGAAAAAGAGGGTTGGTGTGAAACTAGCCAAAGAGCAAGTCTTTTTCTTTTGATCTTGAAGAAACAGCTTTCTGTTGATTTAGGCAGATAGGGATTAGTGTTGGGAAGTAACAGACCTATGGTCTATCTGCTTTAATAGAAATGGTGTTGTGTGTACTGAAGAAAACCACCATATATTAGATAGTATGGTCTGAAGGAAAGCAATGATTAATGATTACTCCTGAATCCAGGCAAAGATAGATAGCAGGACAGGGTCCTAATTACAGGTCAGCAGGGCTAATTAACAGTATAGTACATTGCTCAAAGGGAACATCAGTATGAGGTCCTTAAGGGAACTAAGCTAAGGTAAGGATTCTATATCTCAACCAAGTGAGTCTTAAGCAAAAAATTATTTATAGTAAAAGAGTATAGCCATAATAGGACAAAAGCTCTCCTACAAAGAGTTGAAGATGTAGTGGCACAGCAAGAAGCATGTTGCCCTCAACCATTGGACTTTGAAAGTATTAATAAGGAGTCATACTGCTGAACTATAGCCAGTGGGGTCCTCACAAATCAGCTGGGAGTTGAGAGAAGCTATGAGTCTTAGTGATACACCTCAATCCATGCAAGCCTCACAGGGGAAGGTGGAGTTTCCTATTATGGCTTCCTGTAGTGTTGTAATTAGGGATGGGCGAATCTACTCGCTAGGACTCGTTACTCGGCGAGTAGTAAGGGACTCGCAGGACTCGGTACTCGGCGAGTTTCCCAGTGATGACTCGCACGAGTCCAATGCAAATCAATATCAATCCTAGTTTTGTCAGAAACGCTGACAAAACTAGGATTGCCATTGTTTGCATTAGACTCGTGCGAGTCATCACTGGCTACTGTGCCAGTGATAGCAGGGAAACTCGCAAAGTAACTGCTGTTTCTTTGCGAGCCAAGTCCAGCTGTCTTCTCTGTGCAGCTCCAGGGTCCTAGAGCCCGCCTGCTCACAGACATTATG
The DNA here is from genome assembly GCA_033576535.1 of Allobates femoralis. NCBI lineage: Eukaryota > Metazoa > Chordata > Amphibia > Anura > Aromobatidae > Allobates > Allobates femoralis. The sequence continues at coordinate 100,393,757 of JARQOC010000009.1, read as the reverse complement.
TAGCAGTGCTGAGATTGTTCTCAGTCTGCTCATTCCCTGTGTACAGACATGAATGTCTGTGCACAGAGATGATGTAGCAGTGCTGAGATTGTTCTCAGTCTGCTCATTCCCTGTGCATGTAGCAGAGAGGACATCGCGTTTTGGACTACGTCGGACGGAAGAGGATTTTTTTAATTAAAGATGGAGTCCCTAATGGCTTTTTTTTTTATTTCAAATAAAAAATTTTCTCTGTGTTTTTTTAACCCTTTATTGGAGATTCTTAGTGGCTGGGTGAAACGTGGCCTGACATTAAGAATCTCGGGCTTAATACCAGCTTGTATAACAAAGCTGGTATTAACCCCTTTATTACCCAGCGTGCTACCGCCACCAGGGCCGCTGGAAGAGCGGGGTTCAGCGCCAGAGGATGGCGCTTCAATGAACGCGCCATCTTCTGGGGCGGCTGCGGGCTGCAATTTGCAGCGGGGGGTGCCCAGAAAGCTTGGGCATCCCTGCGCTGCGGATTCCAGCCCTCAGCTGCTTAGCTGTACCTGGCTAGACATAGAAATTGCGCGGAGCCCCACGCATTTTTTTAAAATTATTTAATGAATTTCAGAGTCAGAGTCTCAGAGTCAGAGTCAGAATCTCAGAATTTCATGAAATAATTTAAAAAAAATGCGTGGGGCTCCGCGCAATTTCTATGTCTAGCCAGGTACAGCTAAGCAGCTGGGGGCTGGAATCCGCAGCGCAGGGATGCCCAAGCTTTCTGGGCACCCCCCGCTGCAAATTGCAGCCCGCAGCCGCCCCAGAAGATGGCGCGTTCATTGAAGCGCCATCCTCTGGCGCTGAACCCCGCTCTTCCAGCGGCCCTGGTGGCGGTAGCACGCTGGGTAATAAAGGGGTTAATACCAGCTTTGTATTATCAGCTGGCCCTAAGCCCGAAATTTATGGTGGTCACGTCAATATTAGACATGACCGCCATGAATTTCTATTAAATTGTTTTAAAAAAAACACAACACAAAGAAAATTTTTTATTAGAAATAAAAAAAAAAGTCATTAGGGACTCCATCTTTAATTAAAAAAATCCTCTTCCGTCCGACGCAGTCCAAAACGCGATGTCCTCTCTGCTACATCCCCTGTGTATAGATATAGATCTCTATGCACAGGGAATGAGCAGACTGAGAACAATCTCAGCTCTGCTACATCATCTCTGTGCACAGACATTCATGTCTGTACACAGGGTATGAGCAGACTGAGAACAATCTCAACACTGCTACATCAGGCAGCAGGCAGGCTCTAGGACCCTGGAGCTGGCAGCCAGCACAGAGGAGACAGGACTCTTATCTGTGCGAGTCAGCGATTACTTACAAAGTAAACGAGCAATGCAAATAAATGACAAAACTAGGATTGCTTCAGGCTGAAGCTTCCGACACACATCTGCGATTTGTAAATCTCACACTACTCGCTATTACTCGCTTCCCCATTCATTAACATTGGACTCGCTAGACTCGCAACGAGTAGCGAGTCCTGGGCTCGGACTCGCTAGAGTCAAGCGATTCCGAGTAATTTAGGATTCGCCCATCACTAGTTGTAATATGTTTTGTAAGTAATGTAAATCCACATATAACCGTAAGTTTCTGTCTCTACTTGGTGCAGAAGAAGCATTCATGAACTGTTGTACCTGCTATTTGGTATGCATACTTCACATCAAGCTGCTATTCAGTAAAATATTGAATTTTGGATTTTGGTCTCCTTATTTTAACTCTACCTCATCTGGTCCTGGTTTGGCATGTGAAGCGGCAGCATGCAGTCTGCAGAGGCATATTGCCAAGATAACAGATCACTATTTTCCTGTAGCATGATGGGGCATGGACGATGAGTACCTCACCAATAACTACCACACCAACTACATTACAGTTATACCATCAGCGTGTAATTTAGAAACAAGTATTCTTGTTAATCTTGGGTAAACCATTTTTCTCATTGAATTCCATTATATAAAATTGGTTCTTCATATTAAATGAGGTCTATTTCATGGTACATCAATGTCATGATATTTGCATAATTATACCAATATCAATGTATGAATATATCATTAGCACCTTAAGAATAAGTATTAGTTGGAAAAATACATATTTACTACTATGCATCATTTGATGAATCAAACTTTTTTTTCATATAATTGTAGGTGTGTATGCAAAAAGTTTAGATCTTCTAATTTAGAAAAATTATCCCCATCTATATCACAGAACTCTTTATAACAGTGATCCCCAACCTGTAGCACATATGGCGTAAGGGCCCGTGATGTGTGGCTCATGGCTTTCTTCCAGCTTGGTGCATTAGGAATAGGTCTAGAAAACAGCTATGAAGAGCAGGTCCCCAGATGGTGACTTTTGTGAGTAGTCCCACGCAGAAGAGCAGATCTGAATAGGGGTGAGGTAGGACCCCTGAAACTTGGTATACTGCCATTGTGAGATGTATGCTGGCTTGGCTGTCATCTACTTATATAATCGGGAGTTTGGAATTCGGGCACTGTAGCCGAATCCCAAGCTCCTTTGCGCGACTGCGAGCGATGACGCGTAGCGTCATCGTGAGCCGCAGCCACGCTACCCTGCCCCGGCGTCAGCACCCGACATACCCGCCCACATGCTGGGCCCTTAACAAGTGACACGGCCCACTGCTGTGTCCGAGGGAAGCAGTGAGGAGACGCTCACACACAAGCTGCCCTCTCTCCCTCTCTCTCCTGCTCTGTGCACTGATTTACTCCGTACAAAGCAGGAGAAAGCCCCGGGAGTTACAAAGAGCCTGTAGGAGCCCGGCAACTGAAACACTCTCCTCACTGTCATCATGTGACCTACATTCAAAGGTCCTGCAGATGCTTACTGCTTTTCTGCAGGTCGCAGTGGCTCCTCTCCTGCTGCATATCGATCAGGACCTTCATGATATGGTAATGGATGCTGTGTCTGTGTGTGTGAGTCTGTGAGTGTGTGTGTGTGTGTGTGTCTGTGTGTGTGTGTGTAATAAGTGTGCCAGCTGCAGTGTGTGTGTGTGTGTGTGTTAGTGTAATAAGTGTGCATGCTGCAGGTGTGTGTATGTCTCTGTATACTCTGTATAATGTCTCTATGCTGTGTGTAATGTCTCTGTATACTCTGTGTAATGTCTCTATGCTGTGTGTAATGTCTCTGTATGCTGTGTGTAATGTCTCTGTCTACTCTGTGTCATGTCTCTATGCTGTGTGTAATGTCTCTGTCTACTCTGTCATGTCTCTGTCTACTCTGTGTCATGTCTCTGTCTACTCTGTGTCATGTCTCTGTCTACTCTGTGTCATGTCTCTGTCTACTCTGTGTCATGTCACTGTGTAATGTCTCTGTATACTCTGTGTAATGTCTCTGTATACTCTGTGTCATGTCTCTGTATACTCTGTGTCATGTCTCTGTATACTCTGTGTCATGTCTCTGTATACTCTGTGTCATGTCTCTGTATACTCTGTGTCATGTCTCTGTATACTCTGTGTCATGTCTCTGTGTCATGTCTCTGTGTCATGTCTCTGTGTACATGTTCTCTGTGTCATGTCTCTGTGTCATGTCTCTGTGTCATGTCTCTGTATACTCTGTCTAATGTCTCTGTGTAATGTCTCTGTATACATTACATTACACAGACATTACACAGGACATTACACGAGTATACAGAACATTACACAAGTATACAGAGACATGACACTAGAGTATACAGAGACATTACACAGAGTATACAAGAGACATTACACAGAGTATACAGAGACATTACACAGAGTATACAGAGACATTACACAGAGTAGACAGAGACATTACACTACAGAGTAGACAGAGACATTAACAGAGTAACAGAGACATTACACAGAGTAACAGAGACATTACACAGAGTAACAGAGACATGACACAGAGTAGACAAGACATGACACAGAGTATACAGAGACATTACACAGAGTATACAGAGACATTACACAGAGTATACAGAGACATGACACAGAGTATACAGAGACATGACACAGAGTATACAGAGACATGACACAAGTATACAGAGACATGACACAGAGTATCAGAACATGACACAGAGTATGCAGAGACATGACACAGAGTATCAGAGACATGACAGAGTATCAGAGACATGACACAGAGTATACAGTACATGTCTCGATACTGTCATGTGTCATACTCGTGTATGTTCATACTGTCATGTGTCTATACTTGTCATGTGTCTATACTCTGTCATGTGTCTATACTGTCTAATGTGTCTATACTGTGTGTAATGTGTCTATACTGTCTAATGTTCTATACTGTTAATGTTCTATACTGTCTAATGTGTCTATACTGTCTAATGTCTCTATACTGTGTCTAATGTATGTTCTATACTTAATGTTCTATACTGTGTGTAATGTCTCTATACTGTCTAATGTGTCTATACTGTGTGTAATGTCTCTATACTGTCTAATGTCTCTATACTGTGTGTAATGTCTCATCTGTTAATGTTCTATACTGTTGTATGTCTCTATACTGTCTAATGTGTCTATACTGTGTGTAATGTCTCTATACTGTCTAATGTGTCTATACTGTGTGTAATGTCTCTATACTGTCTAATGTGTCTATACTGTGTGTAATGTCTCTATACTGTAATGTGTCTATACTGTTGTAATGTTCTATACTGTCTAATGTGTCATACTGTTAATGTTCTATACTGTGTATGTCTCATACTGTCTAATGTGTCTATACTGTGTGTAATGTCTCTGCATACTGTCTAATGTGTCTATACTGTGTGTAATGTCTGCATACTGTCTAATGTGTCTATACTGTGTGTAATGTCTGCATACTGTCTAATGTGTCTATACTGTGTGTAATGTCTGCATACTGTCTAATGTGTCTATACTGTGTGTAATGTCTGCATAATGTCTGCATACTGTCTAATGTGTCTATACTGTGTGTAATGTCTGCATACTGTCTAATGTGTCTATACTGTGTGTAATGTCTGCATACTGTCTAATGTGTCTATACTGTGTGTAATGTCTGCATACTGTCTAATGTGTCTATACTGTGTGTAATGTCTGCATACTGTCTAATGTGTCTATACTGTGTGTAATGTCTGCATACTGTCTAATGTGTCTATACTGTGTGTAATGTCTGCATACTGTCTAATGTGTCTATACTGTGTGTAATGTCTGCATACTGTCTAATGTGTCTATACTGTGTGTAATGTCTGCATACTGTCTAATGTGTCTATACTGTGTGTAATGTCTGCATACTGTCTAATGTGTCTATACTGTGTGTAATGTCTGCATACTGTCTAATGTGTCTATACTGTGTGTAATGTCTGCATACTGTCTGTAATGTGTCTATACTGTGTGTATAATGTGTCTAATCTCTGCATACTGTGTGTCTATACAATGTCTCATGTATGTATATACTGTGTGCTTCTCTCCTCACCCCTCCACTACTGAGCCGCTTCTCTCCTCACCCCTCCACCACTGAGCCGCTTCTCTCCTCACCCCTCCACCACACACCCCCAACTCTCCTCACACCTCCACCACTGAGCCGCATCTCTCCTCACACCTCCACCACAGAGCCGCATCTCTCCTCACCCCTCCACCACAGAGCCGCATCTCTCCTCACCCCTCCACCACAGAGCCACCTCGATACTCTGCTACCCGCAGAGCCGCCTCGATACTCTGCTACCCGCAGAGCCGCCTCCACACTCTGCTTCCCGCAGAGCCGCCTCCACACTCTGCTTCCCGCAGAGCCGCCTCCACACTCTGCTACCCGCAGAGCCGCCTCCACACTCTGCTACCCGCAGAGCCGCCTCCACACTCTGCTACCCGCAGAGCCGCCTCCACACTCTGCTACCCGCAGAGCCTCCTCCACACTCTGCTACCCGCAGAGCCGCCTCTATACACACAATTCATTTCACTGCGCTCCCGATGCAATTGCATCGGGCCTTTTTACTAGTTATACTAATAATGGGAGCTTTGGGTTCCATTACTGTGAGGAGACAGGAGTTGTATATGACTTGCAACCCCACTCTTATTGCTGAACGTGGTTCATGACCCTCTTTTAGAGCTGAATGTGGCTCTTAAGGTCCAAAAATTGGGGACCTCTGCTTTAGATGATATTTAAAAAGAACCTGTCAGCGCAATTTAGCATTGTAAAGACATTACCATCATGGTGCTATTATACTGATTACATTGATACCTTTGGTTAAGAACTGTTTAACCCTGCTGTTCTGTTCCCATGTACTATACACTTGTATTGCTCCTGGGTCACTATGACCCGGTTTATTAAATCTTGATTTTAGAAACTCTAACTCAATTATTTTTTATACCGTTTGCTTCTAGACTGTATGGGAACATGTTTGGAAATAAAAAAAAAAAAGAAAAATGAGATTGAAATTAGGGATGGGAGAATCTACTCGCTAGGACTCGTTACTCGGCGAGTAGTAAGGGACTCGCAGGACTCGGTACTCTGCGAATTTCCCAGTGATTACTCGCACGAGTCCAATGCAAATCAATATCAATCCTAGTTTTTGTCAGAAACGCTGACAAAACTAGGATTGCCATTGTTTGCATTAGACTCGTGCGAGTAATCACTGGCTACTGTGCCAGTGATAGCAGGGAAACTCGCAGATAACTGCTGTTTCTTTGCGAGCCGAGTCCAGCTGTCTTCTCTGTGCAGCTCCAGGGTCCTAGAGCCCGCCTGCTCACAGACATTATGTAGCAGTGCTGAGATTGTTCTCAGTCTGCTCATTCCCTGTGTACAGACATGAATGTCTGTGCACAGAGATGATGTAGCAGTGCTGAGATTGTTCACAGTCTGCTCATTCCCTGTGTACAGACATGAATGTCTGTGCACAGAGATGATGTAGCAGAGCTGAGATTGTTCTCAGTCTGCTCATTCCCTGTGTACAGACATGAATGTCTGTGCACAGAGATGATGTAGCAGAGCTGAGATTGTTCTCAGTCTGCTTATTCCCTGTGCATAGACATCTATATTTATGCACAGGGGATGTAGCAGAGAGGACATCGCGTTTTGGACTGCGTCGGACGGAAGAGGATTTTTTTAATTAAAGATGGAGTCCCTAATGGCTTTTTTTTTTTATTTCTAATAAAAAAATTTTCCTTGTGTTGTGTTTTTTTTAAAACAATTTAATAGAAATTCATGGCGGTCATGTCTAATATTGGCGTGACCGCCATAAATTTCGGGCTTAGGGCCAGCTGATAATACAAAGCTGGCCCTAACCTCTTTATTACCCAGCGTGCTACCGCTACCAGGGCCGCTGGAAGAGCGGGGTTCAGCGCCAGAGGATGGCGCTTCAATGAACGCGCCATCTTCTTGGGCGGCTGCGGGCTGCAATTTGCAGCGGGGGGTGCCCAGAAAGCTTGGGCATCCCTGCGCTGCGGATTCCAGCCCCCAGCTGCTTAGCTGTACCTGGCTAGACATAGAAATTGCGCGGAGCCCCACGCATTTTTTTTTAATTATTTCATGAATTTCAGAGTCAGAGTCTCAGAGTCAGAATCTCAGAATTTCATGAAATAATTAAAAAACATCTGCGATTTGTAAATCTCACACTACTCGCTATTACTCGCTTCCCCATTCATTAACATTGGACTCGCTAGACTCGCAACGAGTAGCGAGTCCTGTGCTCGGACTCGCTAGAGTCAAGCGATTCCGAGTAATTTAGGATTCACCCATCACTAATTGAAATCTTTTTTTTTTTTTAATTAAAAAAAAACTTAGTAATAAGCAAAACGAAAAATAGCAAACTACACATATGTGGTAAAAAAAAACAAACCAAAACAAGCTAATTAATTTTTTTTCACAAAATGTTTTAAGATAATAAACAGTTCAATTTGAACATATTCACATGATAATACTTTATGTATTCTTGCATGAATAACAATAAACATGGGCTTTGCATAAGAATTTTTGGTATCCAGAACATGTAATACTTGTTTTATTATCACAAGAATAAGGGCAATAGCTGCACCTTTTTCTTTTATATTTGAAGTACCGCTGGTAGAGCCCATGGGGGTAGAAGTGTTTGTGGAGGCTATGGTTTCACTTTCCTGAGCATGTTGCTGGATGCTCTGTACAAGGCCTGCTGCTCCTTCCGTTCTGGGCGTTACCTTTCTTTCCTCAATGTACGGCCTAACCAGTGCTTTTCCAAGTTTCCAAGTTTTTGAAAAAAAATCATTTGGAGGTCTTTAGAGCTCAGCTTTACAAAATAAGGCCCTCTTACACAGCACGTTCTGCGCAGTCTGTTCTGCGCAGAATATACATGTGTAGTGCACACCTAGTGATCTCTCTGGATGCGCTCTACATTTTAGTATAGACTGAGCACCAAAAATAATCAATGTAAAGCCATTTTTATGGTGCGCAGATCTCAATGCATACACCTGGCAGATCGTGTGTACGGCCCCATTGAAATAATTTAGGAAATAAATAAATTGATATACAATAGTAGATGCAATAAATAGACCCAACTGAGGTTATAACTTCTTTATTTCACTGAAAATATGGCCTCACAGTTGTAAAAGATGATGCTGGGTCACTATGACCCGAACACGACAAGTGTACAAATCAGCGTGTAGCTAAAAGTAAACACAAAAAAAAAAATACTCATAGATAGGTCCCCCCAAATGAGGAAAAGTCAAGTAACCTCAAGTTTTAGAAATTTATAGAAAAATATCTACAGGGCCACAAAAATTGTCCACAGGTCACTATGACCCAAACAGAACAGCAGGTAAGCACTTGGAGTTTGACTTCATGACCAGTTATCAAAAAAATGGCACTGAGGCCATATATGTATGTGCAGTCATATGAAAAAGTTTGGGCACCCCCCTTAATCTTACTCTTTTTTTTTAATAGTTTTTTTGCAACAGCTATTTCAGTGTGATATATGTAATAACCGATTGACACAGTAATAATTCAGGATTGAAATGAGGTTTATTGTACTAACCGAAAATGTGAAATATGCATTATTTCAAAATTTGACAGGTGCAAAAGTATGGGCACCTCAACAGAAAAGTGACGTTAATATTTAGTAGATCCACCTTTTGCAAAAATAACAGCCTCTAGTCGCTTCCTGTAGCTGTTAATGAGTTCCTGGATCCTGGATAAAGGTATTTTTGACAATTCCCCTGCAAAACAATTCCAGTTCAGTTAAGTTTGATGGTCGCCGAGCATGGACAGCCCGCTTCAAAACATCCCACAGATGTTCAATGATATTCAGGTCTGGGGACTGGGATGGCCATTCCAGAACATTGTAATTGTTCCTCTGCATGAATGCCTGAGTAGAATTGGAGTGGTGTTTTGGATCATTGTCTTGCTGAAAGATCCATCCCCGGCGTAACTTCAACTTTGACACTGATTCTTGAACATTATTCTCAAGAATCTGCTGATACTGAGTGGAATCCATGTGACCCCCAACTTTAACAAGATTCCCGGTGCCGTCATTGGCCACACAACCCCAAAGCATGATGGACCCTCCCCCAAATTTGACAGTGGGTAGCAAGTGTTTTTCTTGGAATGCTGTGTTTTTGTGGCGCCATGCATAACGCCTTGTTGTATGACCAAACAACTCAATCTTTGTTTCATCAGTCCACAGGACCTTCTAATAAATGAAACTGGCTTGTCCAAATGTGCTTTTGCATACCTCAGGCGACTCTGTTTGTGGCATGCATGCAGAAACGGCTTCTTTTGCATCACTCTCCCATACAGCTTCTCCTTGTGCAGTGTGCGCTGTATTGTTGACCGATGCACAGTGACACCATCTGCAGCAAGACGATGCTGCAGGTCTTTGGAAGTGGTCTGTGGATTGCTCTTGACTGTTCTCATCTTTCTTCTTCTCTGCCTTTCTGATATTTTTTTTGGCCTGCCACTTCTGGCCTTTACAAGAACTGTCCCTGTGGTCTTCCATTTCCTTACTATGTTCCTCACGTGGAAACTGACAGGTTAAATCTCTGAGACAACTTTTTGTATCCTTCCCCTGAACAAGTATGTTGAACAATCTTTATTTTCAGATCATTTGAGAGCTGTTTTGAGGAGCCCATGATGCCACTCCTCAGAGAAGATGCAACTACTAGAACAACTTGCAAGTGGACAGCTGAAATAGGTTTTCTCATGACTGGATACACCGGGCTATGAAGTACAAAGCTCAATGAGGTTACCAAACCAATTTAGTGCTTCAGTAAGTCAGTAAAAATTAGTTAGGAGTATTCAAATCATGAAAACCAGAAGGGTGCCCATACTTTGGCACCCATCAAATTTTGAAATAATGCATATTTCACATTTTTGGTTAGTGCAATAAACCTAATTTCAAACCTGAAATATTACTGTGTCCATCAGTTATTACGTATATGGCCTTGTTCACACATATCAGCTTTTTTGACCATCTCTGCGTTTTTAGGGCTGTTAAAAAAAACGCAGGTGCATTAACGCATGGTGCATTTGAGTGTACTTTTTTTTTTCACCTCCACTTGCGTTTTTTTCCCCCAGTACATAAAATACTGCATGCAGCGTTTTTTGGGTGCTGGAAAAAAATGCAGGGGTTGTTTCCAAAAACGCATGCGTTTTTTTAACATGGAGCCCTATGGGAAACGCATGCGTTAACGCAGGACACATATAGGCACCTGCGTTAACGCATGCGTTTTCCATAGGGCCCCATCTTAAAAAAACGCATGCGTTTCTATAACATGGGGCCCTATGGGAAACGCATGCGTTTTTAAATGGCGCATTTCGGCACCCTGCATTAACGCTAGCGTTTTTGCCTGTGTTTTTGTTGAAAAAAATCACTAAGTCCAAAAACGTTGCTAATCCTTTCAGAGACACAAGGGACATTTTTTAGCACTCTTAAAAAAACACGTGGTTTTAGGAGTGCTAAAAAAAAACGCAAATTGTGTGTGAACAAGGCCTATCACACTGAAATAGCTGTTGCAAAAAAACAATAAAAAACAAAAAAAAAAAGAGTAAAATTAAGAGGAGTGCCCAAACCTTTTCATATGACTGTATATATATGTATGTGCCATCTAAGGGTGGCTTCACATGTTCCCCGCCGCTGCGTATTGTGGCGGGGGAGTGCAAGCCGAGTGCACACACCTCGCGTCCCTATGTTTAACATTGGGACGCACGGTATATGTATGCGGCCATACGCACCCATTACCCGCCATGTGTGATTTGTACGTATGCGGATGCTTGCGCACAAAACATACATTCTCGTCCGCACCATGAACGCAACATGTCGCATTCATGGTGCGGATGAGAATGTATGATTTGTGCACAAGTATGCATACAAATCACACATGGCGGGCAATGAGTGCACACGGCCATGCGCCCCCGAGCGCATACACCGTACGTCCGCATGTTAAACATAGGGATGCGCGGTGTATACGCTTGGCTTGCGCTTCCCCGCCGCGATACGCAGTGGCGAGGAACGCAAGTGTGAAGCCAGCCTAAGATATCTGCTCAATGATGTCTTCAATGAGCCAATATTTCAAGCTGTGCATGTGTCACTTCTGATGCCATTTTATTGAAGACTGGCAATGAAGTCAAGCTTGGCATGTGCCGCCAATGCCAATCACTATGGTGACACAAATTTTCAAACAGTAGGCAGATCACTTGAAAATTATCAACCTGTCATTGAAACACCAGAAACCGGTGGAAGGGCTGGGGTCAGGAGGAGAAGACCTACCAACAGACCCACCCTTGTGCAGTGAAATCTTATTAGGAGAAAATTTCAAATGCTGATTAAACAAGAACTAGGGATGGGCGAGTCTACTCGCTAGGATTCGTTACTCTGCGAGTAGTAAGGGACTCGCAGGACTCGGTACTCAGCGAGTTTCCCAGCGATTACTCGCACAGTAACGAGTCAAATGCAAATCAATGGCAATCCTAGTTGTCAGAGACTCTGACAAAACTAGGATTGCCATTGACTTGCATTGGACTCGTTACTGTGCAAGTAATCGCAGGGAAACTCGTACAGTAACGAGTCCGGCTGTCTGCTCTGTGCCGGGCTCGGGTCCTGCGGGCTGCCGCAGCTCCAGGGTCCTAGAGCCCGCCTGCTCTCCCTGTGTACAGACATGAATGTCTGTGCACAGAGATGATGTAGCAGAGCTGAGATTGTTCTCAGTCTGCTCACTCCCTGTGCATAGACATCTATATCTATGCACAGGGATGTAGCAGAGAGGACATCACGTTTTGGACTACGTCGGACGGAAGAGGATTTTTTTAATTAAAGATGGAGTCCCTAATGGCTTTTTTTTTTTATTTCTAATAAAAATGTTTCTCTGTGTTGTGTTTTTTTTAAAACAATTTAATAGAAATTCATGGCGGTCGTGTCTAATATTGGCGTGACCGCCATAAATTTCGGGCTTAGGGCCAGCTGATAATACAAAGCTGGCCCTAACCTCTTTATTACCCAGTGAGCCACCGCCACCAGGTCCACTGGAAGAGCGGGGTTCAGCGCCAGAGGATGGCGCTTCAATGATGACAGAGTGTGAGCTCCTGTGATTGGCTGTTAGTTTGACAGTGCAGTGAATATGTAATGAGCTTAATAGGCGGCCCCGGAAGTAACAGCGGGAGCCTATTAAACATGATTTAGCTATTGTAGCATGGTGCTACAAACTCGCACTGTGTGCTGTATGGGGGCGAGATTTTCTCACATCTGCGATTTGTAAATCGCACATTACTCGCTATTACTCGCTTCCCCATTCATTAACATTGGACTCGCTAGACTCGCAACGAGTAGCGAATCCCGGGCTCGAACTCGCTAGAGTCAAGCGATTCCGAGTAATTTAGGACTCGCCCATCACTAACAAGAACCAAAAAGTGTATTTCTTCAGCAAATATATTATTTAATCAGTATAACAGCACCATTATGGCCATGTACTTACTTCACATTGCTAAATCATAATAACAGGTTCTCTTTAAGTAAAAAAAAATACCACAAAAATCTGTTTCTTTTGGAAGAAAACACACACTGCCATTGCATACAAATGATCACTTCTTCTTATGCTAAGTACATTTACATTTTGCAGTTATAAAAAAATGGATAATCAGCAAAGAAGTGTTTTCAAGTATCTCTAAAAATGTTTAAATTAATGAAACAGATTTACATATTTTTGCTCAGATAATCTTAAGTGATGTTATCTCTCATTCTCAGTGAAATGTAAGTGTGTACATATGCAAAATATGTGTTTACAATAATGCTCAAAGAAAAAATCAAAGAAAAGAAACTGTAGTGAAAATAAAGACTTTGGCCAGAGACATACTATGCAAGATGCATGCGAGATACTCACATGAGTCTCGCCTGACTCACCCGGTATGGCCACTGGCTCTCTGGAGAGCAGTGTGTCAGTTCCATAGAAACAAAAGCAGTTGACGAGCTCCCATCGAGAGAGACGACAGCCGTTATGGGTGAGTCAGGCGAGACTCATGCAAGTATCTCACATGCATCTCGCAGAGTGTGTCTCCGGCCTTATTCTTTAAATCAGAGGTGATGCTAGGGTCCAGCACAAGGGTAAAAAATACCCAGAGTTTATTTAAGCTACTTGCCTGGGTCTATGCCGCCTTTATCCACAAGTGCTGGCCCAGTGCGTGGGGGTTACCTCTGAAAAGCTCAGCCGCTACATGTGTGGAAGCCTGAGTTGCCATTTATTAACTGCACTGGTCTGCCCAAATGGAAGCAGTTTATCTAAATGCTCCAGGTAAGGTCAGCTTTATATTGTCCTTCTATGGTTCACTGTATTTTCAGGTTGGAGGTCATATGACACAATAAAAATAAATAACTATAGAGTAGGACCACCCTGAATGAGACATGCCTTGACGGGGGCAGGGTGGCTCAAAAGATTCTATAATCCTTTGCGAAATGTCTCAATTTATTATTGTATACAGGTTGGAACTGATATGTGCATGTGCACAAAAAATAAATTTTGCAAGTTGGGGTCTAGCAGTGCTGGCATTGTCTTGTTTGTTTCCAGCACAAGGGTGGCAAAACTCATCTGAGTGGGCCCCAAATCAAGATAATCATGTTTACAAGAACCAAAAAAAGAGCCAGACCATAGGTTGATATATGTTAAATAGTAATTCACTGCTTTGGCGTAACTCTCGACTCTGCCCTGTCCTTCAAACCACACATCCAAACTGTTGCTACCTCCTGTCACCTCCAGCTCAAGAATATTTCCAAAATTGTCCTTTCCTCAGCCCTCAATCTACTAAAATCCTTATAAATGCCCTCGTCATCTCCTGGCTTGACTACTGCAACATTCTCCTCTGTGGCCTCCCCGCTAACACTCTTGCATCTTTCCAGTCTGTCCTCAACTCTGCTGCCCGACTAATCCACCTCTCTCCTCGCTACTCCCCTGTATCTCCCCTCTGCAAAACCCTCCACTGGCTCTAAGTTCCCCAATGAATCCAGTTCAAGCTACTAAAACTGACCTACAAAGCCGTTCATAACCTGTCCCCTCCCTATATCTCTGAACTAATCTCCCACTCTCTTCCCTCACATAATCTTTCATCCTCCCAAGATCTGCTCCTCTCCTCCACACTTATACGTTCCTCACACAACCGCCTCCAAGATTTCTCCTGAATATCCCCCATCCTCTGGAATTCTGCACCCCAACTCGGCTGATTGTCCACCACGCTCAGATCCTTCAGACGGAACCTGAAAACCCTTCTCTTCAGGAAAGCTTACAGCCTACAATGACTGATCCACCGCCCCACCGCCACCGGAGCAGCCGCCTCTCCACCACCAGATCTGCTGCACCCCTGACCTACTGTCTCCTCTCCATTCTCCTGTAGAATGTAAGCCCGCAAGGGCAGGGTCCTCTCCCCTCTGTACCAGTCGGTCATTGTTAATTTGTTTACTGTAAACTATATCTATAATTTTGTATGTGGCCCCTTCTCATGTAGAGCGCCATGGAATCAATGGTGCTAAATAAATAAATAATAATAATAATAATAATAATAATAATAATAATAATAATAATAATATATAAGAGCACCATCACACTGTGCCTATTTCACAGGTAAAACCCAAGAGAAAAAACACAAATGAGCATTTTCCCTAAGTGAATAGTAGTAGCACGTGTAAATAAAATAGAGTACTTGGTTAACACTGATTAAAAGCGTAAAGCCATCTCACCACATCAAGATGGCAGTCCTATTCTAGTATTAAAACCTTACCTTGCATCAGTGCAAAAAATAAGAGGGTGGGGGACAAGAGGCGCAATAGTGCCCTATCACTAGTGCCACTAGAAAGAGTGATGCTGAGGAGCCACTCACCTGATTCAGTTGTGGGCCCCACAACTGGTTTGAAGGCGTTTTGAGAAGAATCTCTCAGCTGCTGCAGGACCTCCACCAACTACTGACCAGTAGTGAAATTCAAGGAGATGATGGGAGTACAGGTGTGACACGGTCCAATGTAAAAGCTCACCAAAAGAGTCACAAAGTCATCAGTAGGTTTTATCTTTTTAATCCTCCTTCCTCCTACGCGTTTCGGCGCCCCACCTGGCACCTTCCTCAGGGATATTACAATAGACAGTGCATTGGGGTTTTTTATAGCCCCAGAGCTTTACAAAAAAAGGGTGTTGTCTGTTTGCTAATGATGTCACAAATGGGAGTGTCACAGCCTTTTGCCGCTCTTTTCTCAAAAAACAAGAAATAGAACTCAAATATATCATAAACAACACTCAATGCCATCATAAAATTATAACCAAAGCCCACAGGATCTGATTTGCAAAAAATGATGTGTGGATTAGCAGAAAAAAGAGTGATGAGGATCAGATTACACATGATATAATACAGGCAGAAAAAAAAAAATTTTCTCTAGTGTTCCACATGGGGCTAGAACCCAGGTCACTCGAGCATATACACATATATATCAAGGAGCTAGGTGCCAGACGCCACCTAGGTGATTTGCTGGTAAAGCTGTAAAAAATAAATAAGGGACTTTGATAGATCATTGTAGATATAAAGGTGGTTAAAGTCTATCTTAAAAAGCGCAGGGGTAAAAAATATAATATATATATATAATAAAATAACTTTATTGGAAAAAAATATATTGATTAAAAAGAATATATTTAAAAAAAAGGGGAGTATATAAATTAAAATTTTCCATTGTATAAAAAATTATTTAAAATATATTTTTCATTCTTTATAAAATCTATGATGATAAAAAATAAATATATAAGTATGTTTCTTGATTTTTCTAAAAAGCATATATCAGGAGAAACGTATACAACATGAAGAAAAAATAATTTTTTGTATATAGTAAGCACATGTATACTATTCTTGATTTGTAAGCTGAGAGGTGGCTCAGTGAAAAAGACAAAGTGTTATCACATTGTCTCCTCGGGTTCTATCCCCATCTAGAGCAAATTGCCATAAAAAAGGAAAGGACTGCAGAAATTTTATAATACACTTGATTAAATCTACAAGAGGTTCAATAGACGAGTACAAAACTTCTCTGTATTAATAGTAATAATAATTCTCCAAGACAGAGAATACCAGATGAATAAGAATAAAAAGTGCAAAATACTTAATGTATGTATATAATATATCTAAAGATACAATGATATATATAAAGTGCATTCCATATCGATGAATAAATAAATTGGGTGAATTCCATATAAAAACTGAATTGGCAATTTAAAGTGCACAGTGCATTGTGTGTTTGTGTGTTTGTGGTAGGCAAATTCTTCTACCAAAGCATTTTCATGAAACAAAGTAAAAAGCTGCATTTTATATATCAACCACAAAATGACAGTGTAAGCGGTACACTAGTCAGTGTTCCCGGAGCCAGTTCCCAGAGAAACAGGCTGAAGGACCACTGTGCTATAAAACTCCACCACTAGGGACAGAGAAAAATGGTTCTTGCTTTCTGAACTCATTTTTCAGGTGCTGAAGAATGAAACTCATATAAAATAGTATATTAAGTATTGAAATAAAAAAAATATATGTGTTAAAGTGAATATATAATAAATATAATAAATATGAATATATAATAAATATAATAAAATAATAAATATGAATAAAGTAAGTGTCAAAAATTATATAAATATATAATATAAATATATGGCATGTGTGCACCCATATATATAAAAGAAAAGAATAGGGAGGGAAGAGGGAATGCCGCTGGACTCCAGGTTATATCAATTCAGTGATTAAATTTAACCCTTTTGGTTTTAAAGTGTCTAGGCTATACATCCAAAATTTCTCTTTTTTCTTGAGGATTTCAAAACGATTGCTAGTATCCTCTGGAACATGATCAATGGGGGTGATCTTCATCAATGTTGGGTCCCTATTGTGATGTATATCGTAATGGTGTGTTACACCATGCAATTTAAACCCATTTTTTATGTTGGATCTGTGCTTATTTAATCTTTCATGTAGTGGCCTGACTACTTATTTCAAACCAACGGACAGGAACTCATACATTAACTACAAGAGTGGGCATCATGCAAAATGGTTGAAAAATATACCAACAGGCCAATTTAGGCGCATAAAGAAAAATTGTTCCAACCATGAAGATTATCTAGCCCAATCCGACATTTTGAGTAAAAGATTCCTTGATAGGAGATACCCGAAAAAACTGGTAAAAAACGCCCAGGAATTCTGTGGAAAAATGAGTCAGGAAACCCTGCTAACCCCTAAACCAAAAAGAATAACACAGAATAAATATGGGCTCAATTTTGTCACCACATATAATAAAAATCACGTGACCATAAGAAACTGCCTCAATTCTCATTGGCACATTCTAAAAAATGACCCAATATTAAGAGCAATAATACCTGAAAAACCCCAAATAACATTCAGGAGAGCCCCGAACATAAAAAACATGATAGCTCCCAGCCGGCTAACACAGCATAAATCTATCAAACACAATAAAAACATGGTAAAAACTACCTCAAAATGTGGAAAAACGAGGTGTTTATGTTGCAGAAGTATCCAAAAAGTATCTTCCTTTATTTCCTCATCAACAAAAAAGACTTTCCGTGTGAAATTTAATATGAACTGTACTACGGACTATGTAATTTATTTGTTGGAATGTCCTTGTGCACTGCAATATGTTGGACGTACTATCAGGCCGCTACAGGAAAGATTAAATAAGCACAGATCCAACATAAAAAATGGGTTTAAATTGCATGGTGTATCACACCATTACGATATACATCACAATAGGGACCCAACATTGATGAAGATCACCCCCATTGATCATGTTCCAGAGGATACTAGCAATCGTTTTGAAATCCTCAAGAAAAAGAGAAATTTTGGATGTATAGCCTAGACACTTTAAAACCAAAAGGGTTAAATTTAATCACTGAATTGATATAACCTGGAGTCCAGCGGCATTCCCTCTTCCCTCCCTATTCTTTTCTTTTATATATATGGGTGCACACATGCCATATATTTATATTATATATGTATATAATTTTTGACACTTACTTTATCCATATTTATTATTTTATTATATTTATTATATATTCACTTTAACACATATACCGTATTTTTCGCTTTATAAGACGCACCTGATTATAAGACGCACCCACAATATTGGTTAAGGAAAAGAGAAAAAAAACTTTTTTAATGTTAAATGGAGTTCGTCTTATAATGCCAGTGTCCGTCTTACAGATCATATACAAGTTCCTCATCCTGGTACATGAAACACCCATACTGGTATATATGTCCTCCATGCTGGCACACTGCCTCCCATGCTGGTGCACTGTTCCCTATGCTGGCACGCTGCCTCTCAAGGCTGGCACATACTACTTCCCCCAGAGTGGCGCACTGCCTCCAATGGTGTTGCACTGTCCCCCAGGCTGGCACACACTGTCCCCCCAGGCTGGCACACACTGTCCCCTGGCTGGCACACACTGTCCCCTGGCTGGCACACACTGTCCCCTAGCTGGCACAATGTCCCCTGGCTGGCACAATGTCCCCTGGCTGGCACACTGTCCCCTGGCTGGCACACACTGTCCCCTGGCTGGCACACACTGTCCCCTGGCTGGCACACACTGTCCCCTGGCTGGCACACACTGTCCCCTAGCTGGCACAATGTCCCCTGGCTGGCACAATGTCCCCTGGCTGGCACAATGTCCCTTGGCTGGCACATACACTGTCCCCTGGCTGGCACAATGTCCCCTGGCTGGCACATACACTGTCCCCTGGCTGGCACAATGTCCCCTGGCTGGCACACACTGTCCCCTGGCTGGCACAATGTCCCCTGGCTGGCACACTGTCCACTGGCTGGTGTAATGTCCCCTGGCTGGCACACTGTCCCCTGGCTGGCGTAATGTCCCCTGGCTGGCACACTGTAGCCCCCACTGTAGCCCCCCATCTGATACTCACCTAGCTTCACCGCTGCCTGCTGACCGCGATATCCCCGCTATCTGTGCTCTGCCGGCATCCGGGTCCTGAGAGCGCCGCTCGGTGATGACGTCACTCGCAGCGACGCTCACAGCACCCGGATGCCGGCAGAACACCGACAGCGGGCATATCGCGGTCAGCAGGCAGCGGTGAAGCTAGGTGAGTATCAATCCATGGTATAGTCAGTGCTTTCCACGCAATGCAAGCGTGGAAAGCACTGACTATACATACAGGCTGCAGCTGCGGACCCGGCTCCGGTAACATGGGCTGCTCCCGCTGGTGATTGACAGCGGGATGCAGTGCATATTACTGGAGATAATGAGCGGCCCCACGTGACCAAAGCCCGCAGCTGCAGCCTGCTCCTGGCCCCATTCAGCCCCCGGACACCGCTCCTGAGCCGCCATTCCCACCCCCCAAAGCACACTTTCGCTTTGTAAGACGCATCCCCCACTTTCCCCCAAAAGTTTGGGGACTAAAAGTGCGTCTTACAAAGCGAAAAATACGGTATATTTTTTTATTCCAATACTTAATATACTATTTTATATGAGTTTCATTCTTCAGCACCTGAAAAATGAGTTCAGAAAGCAAGAACCATTTTTCTCTGTCCCTAGTGGTGGAGTTTTATAGCACAGTGGTCCTTCAGCCTGTTTCTCTGGGAACTGGCTCCGGGAACACTGACTAGTGTACCGCTTAGGCTGTGGTCACACATAGAAATCCGTTTTTGGAAGTGATTTTCATCACCAATCCGTTTTTTTCTGGGTGCTTTTTGAGCCTCCTGCACTCCTGAACGTTTTTGGAATTTTCATTAAAAAAACGCATGCGCGAACGCATGCGCAAACGCAAGTGCGCGTTTGCATGCGTTCGCGCATGCGTTTCCCATAGGGCCCCATGTTAAAAAAAACTGCATGAAAACGCATGCGTTTTTTAACTGATGCCAAAAACGTTGCATGCATCGTTTTTGACTCAAAAACGGACAGGGCAATGTTTGGAGCTCCATAGAAAAACGGACAGGGTGTTTATTACACCCAATCCGTTTTCTGTCAGTTTTTGGACTTAGAAAAAAAAAATGAGAAAACTGAAGCCAAAAACGGACTGAGGGCTTATGTGGAACCCCAGCCTTACACTGTCATTTTGTGGTTGATATATAAAATGCAGCTTTTTACTTTGTTTCATGAAAATGCTTTGGTAGAAGAATTTGCCTACCACAAACACACAAACACACAATGCACTGTGCACTTTAAATTGCCAATTCAGTTTTTATATGGAATTCACCCAATTTATTAATTTTATTTATTCATCGATATGGAATGCACTTTATATATATCATTTTATCTTTAGATATATTATATACATACATTAAGTATTTTGCACTTTTTATTCTTATTCATCTGGTATTCTCTGTCTTGGAGAATTATTATTACTATTAATACAGAGAAGTTTTGTACTCGTCTATTGAACCTCTTGTAGATTTAATCAAGTGTATTATAAAATTTCTGCAGTCCTTTCTTTTTTTATGGCAATTTGCTCTAGATGGGGATAGAACCCGAGGAGACAATGTGATAACACTTTGTCTTTTTCACTGAGCCACCTCTCAGCTTACAAATCAAGAATAGTATACATGTGCTTACTATATACAAAAAATTATTTTTCTTCATGTTGTATATGTTTCTCCTGATATATGCTTTTTAGAAAAATCAAGAAACATACTTACATATTTATTTCTTATCATCATAGATTTTATAAAGAATGAAAAATATATTTTAAATCATTTTTTATACAATGGAAAATTTTAATTTATATACCCCCTTTTTTTTTTAAATATATTCTTTTTAATCAATATATTTTTTTCCAATAAAGTTATTTTACTATATATATATTTTTTACCCCTGCTCTTTTTAAGATAGACTTTAACCACCTTTATTTCTACAATGATCTATCAAAGTCCCTTATTTATTTTTTACAGCTTTACCAGCAAATCACCTAGGTGGCTTCTGGCACCTAGCTCCTTGATATATATGTGTATATGCTCGAGTGACCAGGGTTCTAGCCCCATGTGGAACACTAGAGAAAACATTTTTTTTTCTGCCTGTATTATATCATGTGTAATCTAATCTGATCCTCATCACTCTTTTTTCTGCTAATCCACACATCATTTTTTGCAAATCAGATCCTGTGGGCTTTGGTTATAATTTTATGATGGCATTGAGTGTTGTTTATGATATATTTGAGTTCTATTTCTTGTTTTTTGAGAAAAGAGCGGCAAAAGGCTGTGACACTCCCATTTGTGACATCATTAGCAAACAGACAACACCCTTTTTTTGTAAAGCTCTGGGCTATAAAAACCCCCAATGCACTGTCTATTGTAATATCCCTGAGGAAGGTGCCAGGTGGGGCGCCGAAACGCGTAGGAGGAAGGAGGATTGAAAAGATAAAACCTACTGATGACTTTGTGACTCTTTTGGTGAGTTTTTACATTGGAGCAGCGCGGACCGTGTCACACCTGTACTCCCATCATCTCCTTTACCTTGCATCAGTGTCATCAGTGTTAATAAAGGCAGAGAAAGAGAAGACCCAACTGCAGCCTCGAGTCTATAGGGACCTATATTGATAACATGCCTTGCTCAGAAAGAGGGTTCACATCCCTTTTTTTTAAAAAAGTACAAAATATACAAAAAAAGAGCTGGAGTATGAGTTGGTATATCTGCAATACTAAGGCCCCTTTCACAGCTAATGAAGGGCTGCGTTTTGCTTACTTTGCGTTTCTATGCATTTTTACCGCTAAAAACGCATCAAAACGCATGCGTTTTTGCCCCATTGATTTTAATGGAAACACATGTAAAAACGCATACAAAAAAACGTGCATTTTCAAAACGCAAAACACATGCGTTTTTGCCAACGCAGCACAAAATGTCGAGGAATGCGTCTAGCGCTGCGTTGGAAAAAACGCATGCGTTTTTGAAAATGTACAAGCGTTTTTGCATGCGTTTTTACATGCGTTTCCATTAAAATCAATGGTGGCAAAAACACAAGCGTTTTAATGCGTTTTTAGCGGTAACTACTCACAGAAACGCAAATTAAGTAAAACGCACACCAACCTTAGATGTGAAACAGGCTTAATATGCTCTGTCCCCATATGAGTTCATGCAATATGTGAATCTAGCATTTCGTAACCTCTGGGGATAGCGTTAATAGGAAGTGTTTTGACTACCTCATTATAGCAGGATGGAATACAAAAAGATAGAGAGGCACTTTTGCATGTAAGGCCAGGGTCACATTTGCGGTTGGACCCTGGCCTGCCGGATTCCGGTTTCAACTTAGCAATTTTTCCATCACCGCATAGCGTTTCCGCTATGCGGTGCTGGAAACCGCAGTCCCTAGTTACCCGGTGTTTACCTGCACGACCTTTCACACAGGCAGAGGCTCGGAGGGCGTTTTACAGTGCCGCACAGGAAATCGTGTCTGCAACGGTTTCCTGTGCGGCGCTGTAAAACGCCCTCCGAGCCGCTGCCTGTGTGACAGGTCGTGCAGGTAAACACCGGGTAACTAGGGACTGCGGTTTCCAGCACCGCATAGCGGAAACGCTATGCGGTGATGGAAAAATTGCTAAGTTGAAACCGGAATCCGGCAGGCCAGGGTCCAACCGCAAATGTGACCCTGGCCTAACTTGTGGTCTAGGAGAGATTTTGAGGAGAGGGTTGGGTGATTACTCACCTTCAGTGGTTGTGAACCACTGCACAACCGCGCTGTGGACCTCCAGTGTATGCTCACGCACTGCATGGCTTTCTGACTTCTGGCCGGGTTGGTCACATGGGGCTTGACGTCACCAGAGGTCCATTACTTTTTCTGCTTTGGTCTGCCGCAGTCTGTTTAGGCAGCACAGGTAGGCTGATAACAGGAAGCCATAGGTTAGGGTAAAGACATATTTCCAGCAAAACAGGCTGGAAGTCATGTGGAACAGTAAGACCTGGACAACTTGTAAAGCTAGGTGGCAGACAAACTGGTAAGGAAGAACACACTGGATGCAACAGAAGCAGAAAGACAGCTCTAAATACATAATTGTCAGTTTGGCACTGTACGCGAATCCTTTAATGCACCAAGGCACTTTCACTTACCTATGTGCAGTTCGTGGCCGCTGGCCACAAACTGCACCTCCGCAAGTGAAATACACGGCCGCCACTCACTGCTATTGCGCCGAGAGATCAGTGGCTCCTGCCACTGATCTCTCGGCGGAATTGCAGTGAGCGGCGGGCCGCAGGGAGATCAGCGGTGCTTGCCACTCATCTCCCAGAGGTGGCAGCCACTCATTTCATGCCACTGGCAGGTCAGCGGCAGCCGCTAATCTCTCGGCAGAACTGCAGTGAGCGGCGGGCGTGCATTTTTAAGTCTCCCGCCAAAACCGCGCCTCTCAACTGTTTGGTTGGGCGCCGGGTAGCGCGCGACCAATCAGCTGAGCAGTGCGGTATTGGCAGGAGATTTAAAGACCACTCAGCTGAGCGGTCTTTAAATCTCTCACCAATACCACGCTGCTCAGCTGATTGGTCGCGCGCTGCCCAGAGCGCGACCAATCAGCTGAGCAGCACATTATTGGCAGGAGATTTAAAAATGCCCGCCCGCCTCTCACTGCTATTCCGCCAGGAGATCAGCGGCGCCCGCCGCTGTTCTTCCGGCGAAATAGCAGTGAGTGGCTGGCCGCCGGGTGATCAGCGGCACTGTATATAGTGGCTCAATGGTGAGCACTGTATGGTGGCTCAGTGGTAAGCACGGAGCAGTGGCTCAGTTGTCAGCACTGTATGGTGGCTCAGTGTTCTGCACTCTACAGTAGCTCAGTGGTTAGCACTGTATATGGTGGCTCAGTGGTTAGCAATGTACGGTCGCTCCATGCTTAGCACTGTGTAGTGGCTCAGTGGTTTCAACTGTACAGTGGCACAGTGGTTAGCACTGTGCGGTGGCTCAGTGGTTAGCACTGTGCGGTGGCTCAGTGTTTAGCACTGTGCGGTGGCTCAGTGGTTAACACTGTATGGTGGTTCAGTGGTTAGCACTGTGTGGTGGCTCAGTGGTTAGCACTGTGCGGTGGCTCAGTGGTTAGCACTGTGAAGTGGCTCAGTGGTTAGCACTGTGCAGTGGCTCAGTGATTAGCACTGTATGGTGGCTCAGTGTTCTGCACTCTACAGTAGCTCAGTGGTTAGCACTGTATATGGTGGCTCAGTGGTTATCAATGTACGGTCGCTCCATGATTAGCACTGTATGGTTGCTCAGTGGTTTGAACTGTATAGTGGCACAGTGCTTAGCACTGTGCGGTGGCTCAGTGGTTAGCACTGTGCGGTGGCTCAGTGGTTAGCACTGTGCGGTGGCTCAGTGGTTAGCACTGTGCGGTGGCTCAGTGGTTAGCACTGTGCGGTGGCTCAGTGGTTAGCACTGTGCGGTGGCTCAGTGGTTAGCACTGTATGGTGGTTCAGTGGTTAGCACTGTGCGGTGGCCCAGTGGTTAGCACTGTGCGGTGGCTCAGTGGTTAGCACTGTATGGTGGCTCAGTGATTAGCACTGTATGGTGGCTCAGTGATTAGCACTGTATGGTGGCTCAGTGGTTAGCACTGTATGGTGCCTCAGTGGTGAGCACTGTATGTTGGCTCCGTGATGAGCACTCTATGGTGGCTCAGTGGTGAGCATTGTATGGGGCTCAGTGATGGGACGCAGGGACAAGGGAGGCATTAGACACAGGGGAAGCAGGGACACAGGGAGAGAAAGCGCACACAGAGAGAGACAGTGCACACAGGGGCTGCGAGCACACAGAGCAGAGAGAAAGGCACAAGTAAGAGAGAGCGCGCAGGGGGAGAGAGCGCACAAGGGGAGACAGGCACAGAGACTGCCCTCCAGATGCAATAGCATCGGGCTTATTTCTAGTAAAGATGATAAACTCAGGTCTAGAATGGCAAAAAGACATCGTCGGCAAAGATGGCACACAGCTACCAATGGGTTAACCTGCAGAGAGCTAGTAGAGAGTTATCCAGGAGGTATGAGCATTTGTGGAAATTAAAAAAATTGCAAAACATTAAGTGCAGAATAGTGAATAGTCAGTTCATAGTGCGTACTGCAAATGATAAGTTAACCAGCTGGTCTTGTGGAAAAGTAGGTGCTACCGTAGTTGCAGAATCATAGAAGTATGAGGAGATAATAACAACAGATGAAGCTGGATGTTGAGTCCAAACTAATTTCAGCTAATATGGCTGATTCACTTTCTTCTTATATACCTTTTTCTTTTTCAGAATTCATTTATTTTCTCTTTGGTTAAATTTACATTTACATGATTTTCTTGCAAGTGCTTATACTTTCCTTTTATGTGAGTATTTCTCTACGGTGTTTAATTCAACAATTTATCTTGGGCACATTATTTTATAACTTACCAATGTCCTGTTTTATCTTGCATTTGAGTTTCTATTTATAGATTGATTTAAACACAGTATTATTTTTGGGAACACATGTATCTCTTTGCCTTACCTTCAGCACTTTTGCCCCTTTTTGCACTTTGCATTTGTATTGAATGCTGCACTTTTATGTGAATGTTGTTTTACACTTTACAGCTGCTGTGGACTAACTTGTCCACTCACTGTATTTTCATTGTTCTAGTTTTATGTATCACATATTTATAACTTTTTTTGTCTCAAATATTGTTTTCTGTCAGTACATTAACTGTGACATAACTCTTTAAAGTTTTCCTGTGCTGACTGCCGTGCCCCCTACCTTTGCAGATTAGAGGAAAGAGGGTAGTCTACCAAGACACAGGATATAGCAAGTTTCATTATTAATACACTTTGAAGTCTCATCTATTATATAATTGCCGTAGCGACTTCTGTCGCGAACGGCGCTACTTCCTGTGGCTTTGTTCGCGTAGCTCGGAACTTTCTCCAGGACTCTGTCCGGACTCGCGAAGCAATGCCCGCAAAGCGGCCACGGCCGCCGCCGCCACCGCCACCACCACCACCACCACCCGTCCTATTGCACATGAGTCATCACACATGGCATTTTTACATAAGACATCACATAGTAACAACAACACAGTCAGTCCCAAAGTCAGCTGTGACCACCTGGCCCTAGAGCCGTACTCGGTCTCTCACACCGCACATCTGACTGCCTGGCCCTTGGACACTGGCTGCCATGCACACATCAGGTGCACTAGCATGGAGCTGGCAGGCTCCCATCACTTACCCACTGGGGACGGATCACTTCCAGCACCTCCTCACATGGCAGTAGTCTGGACTTCTGAATCCCATCGTCCTCTCCTCACTCAGACACCTGGCAGGTTCCTATCCAGCCTGCTCACTCACAGCTGCAACCCAGTGAGTCAATCAGCACATCTTCACTCACACACAGACCTGAGATGTCATTAACCCCCTGTGCACCATTCAGGTTTAGCCCAGCAAAGCATTCATCCCCACAGGTTCAGCCGCTCATTAGGCTCATGAATGTATCGGATCTTCAGCACTCACACTCAGCTGTTTTACTCAGCTCATGAAAACCCTTCAGCTGTTAACCCCCTGTACATCGGACAGGTTTCACACACCACACACAATCAGGAAAACCGGCCCATGTGAACACAGACCTGCATTGATAACCCGTGTGATGCACCCGGCCAGGGGCCACATCACCACACCTCACTTTCTCCGCACTTCACTCACTTTGTCCGCACACATACACACACACACACACACATACTCCGCTATACTTACCACCGGCCCTGCATCACCGACATGTCGCCGCCCCCGAACTACTCGATCAAATATCTCGTCCAAAAAGTCTCGCCAAACTTCCCGGACGCCATATTGGATCCAGTCGTCCGCGGGCGCCGTCATGTCAACTCAGGATCCAGCCGGCAGGGAAGACGCAGGGTCGGTGCTAACTATAGCGAAGTGTCTGTGTGTGTGTGTGTATGTATGTATGTGTGTGCTGACCACTCTGCCCACAGCGCTGCACTCAACACTCTGCCCACGCCACTGTGCTCACCAATCTCACCGCACTCACTGCTAACCACTGAGCCACCGCACTCACTGCTAACCACTGAGCCACTGCACTCGCTGCTAACCACTGAGCCACCGCACTCACTGCTAACCACTGAGCCACCCCACTCACTGCTAACCATTGAGCCACCTGTATACACACAATTCATTTCACCGCACTCCCCTAACTATTAGTAAATATACTATATATGGATTCTAGACTACCCGATTCTTTCGAATCGGCCCGCCATCTATATATATATATATGTGATTAGATTAGTATAATAGTGCAGCACAGCTACCCTTGGTGCTCAGCAGTCACAGCTCCTCTCCTCCTTGCTGTATAAGTATACAAATATCATCAGGTGGGTGGTGACAACATTTCGGGATCCTGTCCCTTTCTCTAGCTAGTGCTAGAGAAAGGGACAGGATCCAACCGCCTTTATTCGGCCATCAGGTGGGTGGTGACAACGTTTCGGGATCCTGTCCCTTTCTCTAGCTAGTGCTAGAGAAAGGGACAGGATCCCGAAACGTTGTCACCACCCACCTGATGGCCGAATAAAGGCGGTTGTTTCACAAAGAAGAGTGCTGCAGTCCTTTATTTGTATATATATGTGATTATATAGGAATTATCAGTATTATGTATGTGATTATGTATAAATTAGTGAGTCCCGCCTATTCTGCAAGGACTCGCAACGGCCGCTTGGCGGCCATTGCGAGTGAGGCTTTGCGAATCCGTGGCGCCGGCAATGCTTCACAGGTCGCGTGGGCGCTGCGCCCACGCCCACAACGACGGAACCAGCGCCGAAACTTACGGAAGTGCGTTAGGGAAATTATATATTACATACTGATAATCTATTATATAATTGCTGTAGCGACTTCCCTCGCACACGCCGCTACCTCCGTGGCTTTGTTCGTGGACGCGCATCGCCCACGCGACTCACTCGCAATGCCCGCGAAGTGGGCGTTGCGAGTCATTGCAGCAGCCCGAGCAATGCCCTATACACAGATTCTAGAATCCCGATGCAATACTGATAATCTATTATATAATTGCCGTAGCAACTTCCCTCGCACACGCCGCTACCTCCGTGGCTTTGTTCGTGGGTGCGCATCGCCCACGCGACTCACTCGCAATGCCCGCCAAGGGGGCATTGAGAGTCGTTGCAGCAGCCCGAGCAATGCCCTATACACAGATTCTAGAATCCCGATGCAATCGAATCGGGCTCACAGCTAGTTATTAATAAAAAAAGATTGCTAAATAATCCTTACCATGCTTCCTGTAACCTGTACTCTGGTAACCCCCAGTCTCTCCTCTAATCTGAATCCAGAAATTTCTCATCTGTGGGCAAATGGTTGCTGCTGAAAGGTTTCAGAGAACAAGCTAACACAGAGTCTAGGAGTTAAGAACCTTCGATGACATCACACCTCACACGTGACTCAGTGTGCCAGTGATTCATGCAGTGTGCAATACACACTAAAGACCCAAACTGCAGTTTTGCAGGAGTGCACAACTGCATAAGGTTAGTAACATACTCCCCCGCTACCCTCCTAGGAGGACCACCAGCTACACCCAGGAGCACCTTTCCACGCTTTTTATCCTACGTATACTGCCCCCACCTTTGGCATAAAGCACTCAACAGGTTTATGCTG